>CM056059.1:62473509-63064178 GCA_029574335.1 Rana kukunoris
AATCATTGGTATCATTGGTAGGAATAGTGTCCCATCATTTGTGTCAGTGGGAGAAATAGTGCCGCATCATTGGTATCAGTGGGAGGAATAGTGTCCCATCATTGGTATCATTGGCAGGAATAGTGCCCTATCATTGGTATCAGTGGGAGGAATAGTGTCCCATCATTAGTATCAGTGGGAAGAATAGTGTCCCATCATTAGTATCATTGGCAGGAATAGTGTCCCATCATTAGTATCAGTGGGAGAAATAGTGCCCCATCATTGGTATCATTGGGAGGAATAGTGCCCTATATTTGTGCCAGTGGGAGAAATAGTGCCCCATCATTGGTACCAGTGGGAGGAATAGTGTCCCATCATTGGGGAAGGTTCCTGCTTGTCAAGGTTATTATTTTTTATTTTTATGTATTTTATGTTATTTTAAGTTATTCCCCTATCCACATTTGATTGCAGAGTACTTGCCATGCTCTTACCAACACTTTGCTGCAATTTGCAGCCCTTTAGCCCTTTCCCTTTGTTTTTTTAGAGACATTTTAGTAGTCAAAAATGTGGGTCCCCAATGGGGTTCGGGTTCGGGTTCAGGTCAAGTTCCGCCGAACCCGCCGAACCTAAACATCCAGGTGTTCGCTCAACTCTAGTGGTAATCTGTAAAACCCAAATCATTAAGAGATTGGGTTAGATTAATAATTGAGATGGTATGGAGGGAAAAGACAGTCTAAACGAAGAAAGGGAATTATAAGGAATTTGAAAAAATTTGGAAACCATGGTTGAAGAATAGAGGTTACCCCCCATAATGGAAACAAGTATAGAACAGACATTGGAAGTAAATTCATAAGGAATAAGTGGAAATGGTGCAATAATAATAAAAAACCTGGATAGAAGAGGGGGGGCGGGGGGATAGGGAGGAATGAGAGGGGAGGGAATGGGAGGTGTTAAGCTATGCAGGTGGGGGGGATTTGGAGATGTAATGATTGTAATATCCACAGTTGTGTTTTTTTTGTATTGAAAATGTAATAAAGAATACATAAGTAAAAAAAGAAAAAAAGAAAAGGAAATGTATTTCAGATCATAAACTCTAACGAGCAGGGCCCTTTTATCCCTCCTGTATTGAATCGTTTTGTAACTGTACTTTCTGCCCTCATGTTGTAAAGCGCTGAGAAAATTGTTGGCGCTATATAAATCCTGTGATATAATAATAATAATAATAAAATCAAAAGTAATTTTTTTCTAGTCATACTGTACAATACTCTTTAAATGCTCTTTAAAGTAATTGTAAACATTTACCTTGTAAAATAACCCATTTGGTTTAAAATAGAAATAAGAGCAAAACATTTGTGTAATAATATAAAAAGAAACATTATGAATAACTTTTTTCCCCTTTTTTTATATGTGATCATGTAGTGGTCCAAAACAATCACATACCTCCTGTTCTCAGCTGCAGGGAGGAGAAACATCAGCACACAGGTTTTCCCAGTGAAAGGCTGTGCAGAGGGTGTGTAATGACACGTTTCATCATTGGAGGAGAGCAGACTGAGTTCCCAGCAGAGGTAGAGAACTGACCACGGAGTGCTCTCCTGGTTAGTGTTCTAAGTTTTTGATAGGAAAGCAGAGGGACTTAAGAGGGACTTAAGAGGGACTTACACCAGGGATTTAACACAAAGGAAGCAATACAAAGAGAATAGGATACTTTTTCATACAAGTACATGGTACAGTAGCCACATATCAGAAATATGAAATGTTGGGTTTACATATTCTTTTATCAAACCAACCTGGATGTCCAAAGTAGCCCAGATGAGGGATAGGCAAGACAGCAAACAATGCCAACAGACCCACAAAAAGCATTCGGGTCAAGAAGGCTTGGCAGACTCAGAGAGCAACTTGCAGTACCTTACACCCCAAAATGACACCAGAGGAGGCCTGAACATCCACCTGGTAGAACTTAACCACTTTAGCCCCAGACCATATTGCTGTCCAAAGACCAGACCACTTTTTGTGATTCGGCACTGCGTCGCTTTAACTGACAATTGCGTGGTCGTGCGACGTGGCTCCCAAACAAAATTGGCGTCCTTTTTTTCCCACAAATAGAGCTATCTTTTGGTGGTATTTGATCATCTCTGCGGTTTTTATTTTTTGCGCTATAAACATAAAAAGAGCGACTATTTTGAAAAAAATTCAATATTTTTTACATTTTGCTATAATAAATATCCCCAAAAAAGATATAAAAAAAACATTTTTTTTCCTCAGTTTAGGCCGATATGTATTCTTCTACATATTTTTCATAAAAAAAAATCGCAATTAGCGTTTATTGATTGGTTAGCGCAAAATTTATAGCGTTTACAAAAAAGGTGGTAGTTTTATGTCATTTTTATTAATATTTTTTTTTACTAGTAATGGCGGCGATCAGCGTTTTTTTTTTCGGTACTGCGATATTATGGCGGACACATCGGACACTTTGGACACATTTTTGGAACCATTGGCATTTTTATAGCGATCAATGCTATAAAAATGCATTGGATTACTATAAAAATGCCATTGGCAGTGAAGGGTTAACACTAGGGGGCAGGGAAGGGGTTAAGTGTGTTCCTATTTGTGTTCTAACTGTATGGGGGGTGGACTCACTAGGGGAAATCACTGATCTTCTGTTCATACATTGTATGAACAAAAAATCAGTGTTTCCCCCGCTGACAGGAACGAGAGGTATGTGTTTACACACATACCTCCCGTTCCCCGCTCTGTAACGAGCAATCGCGGGTGCCCGGCGGCTATCGTACCCGCCGGGCACGCGAGCGGGACTCGGGGGGTGCGGGGGGCGCGCGTGCCGGCCACCGGCGGCGTGCGTGCCCCCTAGTGGCCGAAAAGGAGAGGACGTAGAGCTACGTGCTCCCGCGAGACCGCGCCACTGTCCCGCAGTAATATGACGGTGGGTGGTCGGGAACCAGTTAACCAACATGTGAACAGAAGCCCAGGAGGCAGCCTTAAAAATCTGAGATATAGATTCCTGATAAAAAAGTGGGCAAAAATTAGGAGCCCACAACATGGGATTGTGGCTGCCATTTATTGATAAAGTTTTACGTTTTTATTCAATAATAATAAAAAAAATGATAAAGAGTGGACTTGTCAGAAGGCTTTTTGACGGGAAACATGTTTTTCCGCACGTGTGGGGGTTGTCCAGGATCGGCTTAGCGAGCTCTCTGCTATCATACTAAGCTATCATACTTCAGCTCACCAACCGTGACAGAACATACAGGGCCAGATTCTCATAGAATTTCGCTGGCTTAGCGTAAGCCATTTACACTACGCCGCCGCAACGTAACAGAGCAAGTGCCGTATTCTCCATGCACTTGCTCCGTAGTTTGCGGAGGCGTAGTGTAAATGGCCCAGCGTAAGGCCGCGTAATTCAAAGGGGACGACTTGTATTTAAATTAAGCGCACCCCCGCGTCGATCGAACTGCGCATGCGCCGTCCGGGGAAAAAGTCCAGTGCGCATTCTCCAGCTCACGTCGGAAAGCGTCGTTGAAACCGACATCAAAACGACGTGATCATCACTACGCTATGCCCTATTCGCGAACGAGTTAATAAAACGACGTAAGCGACGGAAAAAGCCGACGCTGACCCGACGCCATACTTAACATGGCATCCGACGGCACCCGACGACATCCGACGGTACTGCGTAAGGTTACCCCTCATATTAGCAGGGGTAACCTTACGCGTTCGAAAACGACGTACGCGACGACGGGGCGGCGTAAAAGCGTTCGGGAATCTGCGTAGTAGCCTCATTTGCATAGGCAAATGAGAAAACAACGTAAAGGCCACCTAGTGGCCGGAGTTGTCATTACAACTGCGATCCACAAGTGTAATGGTATTACACTTGTCGGATGTTCAGCAGTATCTATGCCAAAGTGATTCAAGGAATCACTCGCATAGATACCCGGCAAAAAAAACGGCGATACGACAGAGTATCTGAGATACTCCGTCGTAGCGCCTCTGAGAATCTGGCCCGTAGTCTTTAGTGTGGAAGGTCATGGAGAAGGTGCATCTGGAGGCAGCGATAAATGGCTGTGGCGGTGCCTGGCAATGGCCGAACGAGATCCAGCATGTAAAGCAGCAGCAACGGAACAACTGTTCCTCCAAAGGGAGAACGGAATCGGAGGACAGGACCCGTCCAGAGAATCTTACCTCAACCCAGCGCCCCCAGCTCGCAGGATTCAGCAGAGCATACCATCTGAATGTCTGGAGATGGAGGGAGCTTTGGAGCAGATGGGTAGGTCCCGCCCAGCAGAGGAAAAGGGAGATGACATACCAGTTGCTCAGTGCGCCAGCGGGCGTGTCAAGAGGAGAAGGCAGATCTTCTCACCATCCCCAATACGTAGCGATATGCAAGTTATCTCTGCCCACCTCTAGAGCCACTCTGCCCACAGCAAGAGCCACTCTGCCCACAGCAAGAGCGATTTCGCTCACAGTAGAGGTGACTCCGCCCCCCAGCGGCAGCATGTTCTCGGCATGTTAATCCAGTCTCCAGAGCAACGGCATCAAAGGCATCTAAGCTGTCCGGGCTGGATGCAGTGAGGGCCCCTTCCTTCACAGCATCACCAGGAGGGTCTGCTGTCAGCAACCTGCCGTCACAAGGAGTCAACGTTCTGGTAATTTATAGGCATCTGGAGCCTAATCAGGCGGGTGAGTCCTCTAAGAATGATTTAATTAACAAATTACTTAATTCTTTAAATACATTTAATGAGGTTTTATCTGTACAACAGCCATCATTTGTCAAACCTTCTCCTGTTAATGTTTGGTCCTCTACTTCAATGGCTAATTCTAATCCTGTTCCTACAATTACTAACACCCCTGCCAGTATGTTTTAAGGTGGTTTTTCCATGCAAATGTCTCAATTAGTATTTCACTTGGCTCTTTCAATTAAAGTGAGGATTTGGAGGGGTGAATTTTTGGACATGTTATCTTTATTACCTATTTCAAAAGAGATCTAAAGACAGCGTTGAGGACAATAGGCGCCGTCCAGTTTCTTGATTATTTTTTAATTGGTTGCAGGTCTTCTCTGCCCGTATTATGCCAATGGGCAGAATATTTTCAAGAAGATTATCATTGGCCATGTCCGAAGGAATTTTTCCCCGGTCGCTGCAGATTGGCACAGCACGCCTGGGGTTTTTCGCCTTCCTCTGGACCAATTCGGGGAGGGAAGATGGAGCAAGTGGCGGTTTCACTTGCTCATTTCGTCCTCCCAGCACCTTCAAAGCCCCTAATCAACATCTCTTCCCCGCGTCTTTTTCTGCAACCATGGTTTATCTAAAATACTCTGCAGAAACCATCTGGGAATTGAAACCATTTGCCTCTACACTTCCAGCGGTCACCAAAAAAGCTCTAAAGAGTGAGCAACTGTTAAGAATTAATCGACGATTGACAGTAAAAAACTGCACGCAGGTACACGAGCCCAAACGCATATTATGCGCTTTGGTCAACACAAGATCGGCAGTAAAACACAGTCAAGAAATCTATGATTTCATCCTTCAACACAATTTAGATTGCCTCTTCATCACAGAAAACTGGCTTACAGAAGACTCCCATTCTGGGAGAACTGGTGCCAGCAAATTATCGCATTCAAATGCAGAACAGAGTGGGGCAAAGAGGGGGAGGCCTGGCGGTGATCCACAAGACTCACCTCTCGATCACCAAACCAGTCCTTCAAAACTCGCTTCCATTCATGGAAACCCTCACTCTACAGATGCAAACAAATCCCCAAGACATGGTCCATATTCTATGGCCCAAAAACGCACCTTCTCACGTCGTTGACAGAATTAATCTCCTCATACACCCTAAGCATGAAACATTTTTTGGTGCTTGGGGATTTCAACCTCTGGGCCAACTCCTTGCTCGACCCCATCGCCGACGCCTGCATTGACCATCTGGAATGATTAGTAGTGTTGCTCACGAATATTCGCAACGAATATTGCATATTTGAGTATTCGCGAATATCTCGAATATCGCGGCGAATATTCGCTATTTCGAATATTCGTATTTTTCAAATTTCGCAATAAAATTCGCAATCGCGAAATTTCGCATTCGCGAATTTCGCAATGGCGAAATTTCGCAATAGCGACATTTCGCAATTTTTTTTTTTTCTTATAAAATATAGCGAATATTCGTAAATATCGAATATGCGTGATATTTTATAAAAAAAAAAAAAATCGCGAAATTTTGCATTAGCGAAATATCGCATTGGCGAAAATTCGCAATTTTTTTTTTTTTATAAAATATCACGAATATTCGATATTAACGAATATTCGCGACCGCATATGTGAAATTTCGCTTTTTTTTTTTTTATAAAATATACCGAATATTCGTAAATATCGAATATTCGTGATATTTTATAAAAAAAAAAAAAATCGCGAAAATTCGCATTAGCGAAAATTCGCAAATTTTTTTTTTTTATAAAATATCACGAATATTCGATATTAACGAATATTCGCGAATATTCTTCGAAATATTCGCGAAATATCGCGAAATCGAATATGGCGTATTCCGCTCATCACTAATGATTAGGTCTGCAGCAACTAATACTAGGCCCCACTCATGCCTCAGGTTATACTCTAGATCTCATCTTCAAACAAGATTTTCGGAACTCTTCAAAACAACACTAGTGAACAAAATAAAAACAATCTAACAAAAACAAACAGCCACAGAAACACTTGACGCCATCAACAAGGCGCTACTACAGTCAGCTGACTTGGTGGCACCAAAATGCAAAACTCGCATCCGGAAAAATAACTCCAGCTGGTTTAATGACCAGCTGTCATTGCTAAAGCAAGAGCGTAGAAGAGCAGAAGCTGCTTGGAAAAGGAGCTCGTCGGAGGAAAACCACACCATTTACAAGACAATAACAAATAAATATCACAAAGAAATCTTCATGGCCAAAAAAAATCACTTCTCCAACATCATTGCAAATGCCCTAAACCGCCCCCACGAACTCTTCAAGCTGGTTTCGCAGACGATGAATCCAGCTTGTTTAGAGGACCCCAATTCTGATTCACAAGAATTTTGCAACAAATTATCGGATTATTTCATTAATAAAATTGAAAAAATCCGTGAAAATATTCAGCAAAATGGAATCGTCACTAACCCTTCCCCAAGGGTACCCACATAAACCCACGACAACCACCAAAATTTACTCTAAGGCCTCGTACACACGATCGGACATATCCCATGAAAACGGTCCGCGGACCATTTCCATGGGATATGTCCGATCGGGAGTTTGATCTGATGGCGTGTACACACCATCGGATCAAATTCCCCGCCGCCGGACGGCGCGGTGACGTGGCGGTGACGTTGACGCCGCCACGTCACCGCCACGTCACCGCACCAGGAAGTTAAACACTTCCGCGCATGCGCCGAATCCATTCGGCGGCGGCGCGGCGGCGGTGGGGGACGACATGTCTGTTGGTAAGTGTACTAACCAGCAGACATGTCGGGCGGACAGATTCCCACCGGATAGGTTTCAAAGCATGCTTTGAAATCTGTCGGGTGGAGAAATCTGTCCGCTAGCCCATACACACGAGCGGAGATGTCTGCTGAAACGGTCCATCGGACCGTTTTCAGTGGACATCTCCCCTCGTGTGTACGAGGCCTAAAACCCATCACCATCAATACCACTAAAAACATCATCGGGACTCTGCGTAACAGCACAGAACCCAATGACATAATTCTCACTAAACTGCTGAAAGAAAGTGTCGATATACTGGCACCAGCTATCACGCAGCTCATAAACCAATCATTCAAGGAGGGCACGGTGCCCACCTTGCTGAAACAAGGTACAACAAAACCAATCCTAAAAAAAAACACCCCTGACCCCATAGACCCAAACAACCGGTGGCCCATAACAGGTCTTAATGTTTTCTCCAAGATAATGGAGAAAGAAGTTGTACAACAGCTGCAACTGCATTTAGACACCCATAAGCTACTTGACACATTTAAATCAGGCTTCCGTCCGGGTCACGGAAGAGAAACGGCGCTGCTCAAAATATTGATGACGCTCTAGAGGCCGCAGATGAAGGAGAATCTTGTCTCCTGATCCTGCTGGACTTTGAAATCATCAGGAACCAGAAGCTACTTTACCACTCCAATGCGGACGACACTCAACTGTATTTCCGTATCTGCAACAAAAAGGATCATTCTCTTGGACTAGAGAAATCCCTCTCTCTAATAGATAGCTGGATGTTAAACAGTTATCTTAAACTCAATGGTTCAAAAACAGAACTTCTCCTGTTTCACGCAAACCGAAAAAGTCACCTTGCATCAACTTGGACCCCCCCCGCCCATTCTGGGTAAAATTATCACCCCTAGCACCAAAGTCAAAAGTCTCTGAGTCATTTTCGCCTCCTACATGACAATGGATGCAAAAATAGGGTCTGTAGTCAGTGGATCCCATCATCTGCTGCGCCTACTATGCCGACTCACCCCCGTTATCCCAAAAGAGGACATTGCAGTCGTAGTGGGAGCAATCATCAATCAATTTGGGGGTTTTAAGTAATTTTCTAGCAAAAAAAAAACAGTTTTAGTCTTGTAAACACCAAATCTGAAAAACACCCACGGTACTGAAGTGGTTAAGTTATTTACAGATGCAGCTGGTTCTTGTGGATTCGCTGCTATTTTTCACACCCATTGGTGTTTTGGCAAATGGCCTATTTTTTGGGTTTCTAACAAAGCTATCAGGAATATAGTTTTGTTTGAACTTTTTCCAGTCGTCGTTACATTAGAAATTTGGGGAAATAATTTTTCTAATAAAAAAATTATTATTAATACAGATAACAAAGGTGTGCTT
Organism: Rana kukunoris; assembly: GCA_029574335.1. NCBI lineage: Eukaryota > Metazoa > Chordata > Amphibia > Anura > Ranidae > Rana > Rana kukunoris. The sequence continues at coordinate 62,482,334 of CM056059.1, forward strand.
TTTTCTTTAAATTGTCTTTCTTCCAAATCTATATTTGTCATTAAGCTTTTATGTTATTTGGTTCTTTTATATTTGAAGTTAAATATTTGGATTAAAGCGACATATGTGCCAGGTAAGCAAAATATCATTGCTGATGCCTTATCTCACTTCCAGATGGCTAGTTTCAGACAGCTTTTGCCAGATGCAGATATAGTTGAGTACCTTTGTCCGAGTCATCTGTGGAATCTGATCTAACTCCTGTCTTGTCAGCTATTAAAAATTCAATCGCCGAAAAACATGGACTGACTACTCTGTTGCATGGGATAAATGGCTGTCTTTTAATATAGAGTTAGGCCTTTCAGGGTTTTCTCCTACTGAACATTCCATTGTAGCCTTTCTTTGTTTCCAAATGCACTTACATTTTTCTTTTAATCATATTAATAAGACATTATATGGGGTTAATTTTTTCCTAAAGCTTCATAATTTACCAGCCTGTAAGGCCGCGTACACACGATCAAATTTATCTGCTGAAACCGGTCTGACGGACCGTTTCAGCAGACAAATCCGATCGTGTGTACGGGCGAGCAGACAGGTTTGTCTATCGGACAAATTTCAAAGCATGCTTTGAAATTTGTCCGCTACAAACCTGTCCGTCGGATCTGTCCGCTGGTTAGTACACTAACCAGCGGACAGAACTGTCCGCGCATGCATCGAATGGATTCGACGCATGTGCGGAAGCATTTTATTTCCGGGTTTGGGATTTTCATCCGATGGTGTGTACACACCGTCGGACAAAAATCTGGAGGAGACATGTCCGCTGGAAAAGGTCCGTCGGACATGTTTCAGCAGACATGTCCCTTCGTGTGTACGCTGCCTCGTAGTTTATTTTCCGTTTTGAAGGGATTGAAAAAAGTAAGGTTAGCTCCAGATATATGCATAGACCAATTACATTGGATATATTATCCTAGCTTTGTTTGGTTATATCCAGTGTTTGCGTTTCAGATTACAAAGCTTTGTTATTCTTTACAGCTTGTATTTTAATTTTCTTTGCTGTGCTACATATCTTTGAAATGTTACCAAACAACAAACAAAGTTTGGCTGGTTTTCAATTATCTGAAGTTTCTATTTTATTTAGTATTTTTTTTTTTCTTGAACCACTTCAGACTCAACCACAGCAAGAGACTTGGTCATGATTTCATTCATTTATTAATATCGTCTCTACTTTTTGCATCATTTGTGGTTTTCTGAATACTAATTTATCCATTTATCTTTTACTTCATTATTTTGTTATTTGACCTGTCAAATTTACTTATAAACCATACCCACCCCCTCCCACCCCTGTCCCCTAAAGGTTTGTTCCTTCATTTTTATCTTCTTTCATCTTCTATTGTCCTCTATTATTTTTCCCAGGTATTCCTCCGATGTTTTAAAGTCTTTCCACAGTCTCCATTTCTTAATATGTTTATTGAGTTGGCCTGCATCACAGCTACATAGATATTCCATTTTATTATAGTTTTCCACTCTTTCGAACCATTCTTTTATATCTGTTTTTTTTTTGTACTTAGCCAGTTTTTTGGTATAAGTTTTTTTGCTGCATTTATCAATGGTGGAATGAATGTTTTCCGGTAGCTTATATTTGATTCTTTTGATTCGTGAAACAGACAAGCTTGTATGCTATTAGGTATTTTTTTTCCAGTTATCACTTCCATATATTCCTGAATTTCCTGCCAGTATTCCTTTATCTTTGGACAGTCCCACCAAATGTGTGTAGTTGTTCCAATCTGCCCACATTCTCTCTAACACAATGGAGTTTTATCTTTACTAAATTTACAAATCACTTCAGGTGTCCGATGCCATCTCAAAATGCATTTATAGTTCATTTTAATTGTATTCATGTCAGTTGCAGTGTTGTGTACGGATGCTATTATTCTTTCAACTTGTTGATCTTCCAAATTTCTTATTTATTTATTTTTCCCATTTTTCTATAAAATATGGTTTCCCTTGTAGCTCTAATTCTGTCAAGATTCGATATACTCTTGATATCACGTGCCTTAGTGGTGTTTGTATAGTACATTGTTTTTCTAGTGCTGTTAATTTCTTTCCATCTCTTATAGGTGAGGGTATTGAGTTTACCAGTTTTTTTAATTGCAGATAGTCCCACTCATTGATATCCCACCTGTTTTTTTTTCCTTTATATCCTGGAGTGTTTTTATCTTTCCATGTTCTGTAATGTCCTTTATTTGTGATGTCCCCATTTTATTTCCCAACCGAGTCCCTTTCCCAGGTATAAAAAAATTAGTTTCCGTGAGTGAAATTAAAGGTGAATTATAAATCCATTTATTCTGTCTGTGAATTAAATCCCATATTTTGAAAAAAAAAATGTTATCTTGTGCGTGTCTAAGTCCAATTCTCTATAAAAATATATGGATACCACGAAAGTATAAAGTGCTGTTTTACTTATAATATTTTCCCTTCAAACCCATTTTTTCTCTTTCTCTTTCTCTTTATTTCTGCATTCTCCCATCCGTGCAATAATAGTATCTATTTATATCCGGTGCTGCTAATCCTCCGTGTTTTTTTCCTCTTGTTAATGTTGCAAAATTCACTTTTTATTTAAAATTCAGCTTTTTATTTTTTCATATATATTTTATCAACATTGTTTTAATAATCTTAAAAAAACTTTGTGGAATATCTACGGGTAACATCTGGAATGTATATGTTATTTTTGGGAGGATAGCTATCTTGAAAAAATGTATCCTTCCTAGCCATGAAAGTGATCTTGTTGTATTCTTTTTTAGATCTGTTTTTATCTCATTTAGCAGAGGGATATAGTTAACAAGATACAGGCTATCTACTGTAGATGTTAATTTAACTCCCAGATAGGTCAATCCTCCTCTTACCCACGTAAATGGATATTGTTTTTGCAAAACAAGTTCTTCTTTTTTCTCCACCCCTACATTTAAAATTTCAGTTTTTATAGGATTTATTTTAAAGTTCAAAAGTTCTCTGTACTTTTTTTTTTCCTTAGCTATGTTTGGGAAGGTCATCCTTGGATTAGTTATGTACATTAAGATATCATCGGCGTATGCCACTACCTTGTGTTCTTCTTCGCCTATTCTCGCCCCTCTATATTTTGGTTATTTCGCAGGGATGCGTACAGAAGTGGCAAGAGCGGGCACCCTTGTCTAGTCCCGTTTTGCATTTCAAAGGGCAATGACATCTTACCATTAACCTTGACCATTGCTGTTGGTCTACTGTACAAATTGTGTATCCAATGTCTAATCTTAGGTCCCATTCCCATATGTTGAAGTGTGTCCATCATAAATCCCCAGTCTACCCTGTCAAATGCTTTCTATTGACAGGAGTAAGACTGGGGATTTTCCACTCTTATTTATCTGCAGTAATAAAATAATTTTTAAACTGTTGTCTCTACCTTCTCTTCCGCGTATAAACCCAGTCTGATCTTGGTCTACCCAATCTGGCATTAGATTCTTTAATCGGGTGGCAAGGATTTTTGCATATAGCTGTGTGTCAGCATTTAGTGGTGCTATAGGCCTCTAACTAGAGCATAATGTCTTGTCTTTTCCTGGTTTTAGTATTATAGTGATATGGGCCATTAAGGATTCACATCTTATTTCCTCTTCTTCTCCAATTTTGTTAAAGTAGTCGCATAGTCTCAGGATCAGTTGGCTCTGAAATTTTTTGTAGTATTTAATAGGGAAACCCATCCGGTCCAGATCTTTTCCCAGTGTTTTTTTTTAAATATTTTTTATTGAGAGAGGTTACATACAGAGTATAACAAGATACTGTTGCAAAGTTTTCAAGCATAAAATTCTTAGAGGGGGGGAGGGTAGGGGAGCAAGTAATAAAGACAACACTATACCCTACAGTGTAACAGGTAATTACATAAAACAGCAGTTCTAGTGTTATTGAGACTCGAGCACTGGGGGCTGGGCATCCCGACCAGAGCTGGCCAGGGATAAGATGCAGCTATGTAGAACAAAACATTCAAGGGATAAACTGGATGGATTAGAGGCCTAGGGCACTACCCTAGAGATCCCGAGGGGAGATCAAAATTAAACAACACATAGCGCATAGCAATATAGGGAAATAACAGGGAGCTAGACAAATAAAAGAAAAAGGGGGAGGAGGGGGTGAAGAGGAAGGGACGTGGTCAACACCTAAATAGATATCAGTTCCTGCGGATGGAGATTTGTTTGTAGGGTCCTGACCTCCGGGTCAGAACTGGCAGTCTCATTTTTATCCTGGGAGGCATAATTGGAGGGGCTGAGAATCCAGGAGGGGAGGGGGGGTCTCGTTGTTACCGTGGCAGACAGGTGGCTTTGTCTTGACTTTGTGAGACCGGCAAATGGGGAGGAGAGGGGGTAGGCAGTATCAGGGGAGAGGGGCTGTGGTAAAGGAATGATAACTTTTCAAAGTTCATCCTGTCCATGGAAGTGAGTGCCGAGGTCATGAAGAGTTCCCATTTGTGGTAAAAGCGGGCTTTAGTCCGCTCCTGAGTTAGGTCCGTATTGAGCTTGTCTGTGTAAAGCAGTTTCAGTAAATCCTTTTTTAGTTGGGATATGGTCGGGCTGAGATTGGAGATCCAGTTCCTCAGGATGGACCATCTGGCAATGAGGAGGCATATCAAAGTCCAGTCTTTACCTGGGGGAGCCGGTTTCGGTGACCAAGGTAGGAGTTGTGGGTCCCAGTGACCAAAAACAAGAAGCAGAGGGTCTTTGGGCAGTTTCAATAAAGTCACTTCGAAGATGTAGGCCAGGACTTTGTCCCAGAATGCTAAGATGTGGGAACAGGACCAGAAACGGTGAGCAAATGAGGGCTTGGGGTGCAGACACAGGGGGCACCCCGGGGTGAGGGGGGTCCGATTGGCGTATGAGAAGGGGATGTGTGCTCTGTGGACGATCTTTAGCTGGGATTCTCTCCAGATCTCATTGTGTATCAGCTTGTAAACAGAGTTAAGGCCGCTAAGAAGTTTGTCCACCAGCTCCGAGTCTGGAAAGTCTTTAGACCAGTTGGCGGCCGATGAGGATGCAAGAGGGGGGGTAGTCTTCAGCAACAGAGGCTTAGATGTCAGAAATTGTGTAAGAACCCCGGGCAAGAAGGGAGTCGATGAGAGACGTTTGAAACCTCCTGGTGTCATCCCTGCAGACAGTCCTCAGGAAACTGATGCATTGGCCATACTGGAAGATGTGAGAGGGTGGGAGTAAGAACTTGGCAGCCAGAACGCGGAAACTGAGGGGGCGGCCAGTTTGCGGGTCACATATTGAGAAAAAGTGTTTTAGTCCTCTTTGGTGCCAGATGAGGTACACCTGATTGTCCAGACCGGGGAAAAAGTTAGGATTTCCCAGCAGAGGAAGGTGGCGGGAGATAAGGGAAGGCAGTTTCAGGCTTTTCCTCAACTCCCTCCATGCTATGACCTTATCCCGGAGCAGAAGGTTGTGTTGAAGGGGTGGGGGAATGGATTTCCATTGACAGTGGAGGAGGGCTACCAGGGAAAAGGGGTGGACCATTGCCGTTTCCAAGGGAAAGTTGGAACATCGAGAGGACTGGGCCATCCAGTCTAGGCTGGCCCTTAGCAAACAGGCTAGATTATATGTTCTGATGTTAGGTAGGCCAATACCGCCCTCGCGCCTGGGAATATGCAGTTTGGTGAAAGCAATGCGAGGTCGGCTGCCACGCCATAAAAATTTTGATATAGCCGAATTGAGATTCTTAACGTCTTTGTGGCGGATAAGCAGGGGGATAGTCTGCATTGGGTATAGGAGGCGAGCAACACTAACCATCTTGACCAGGTGGCATCTTCCCAGGAGCGAGAGAGGCAAATCCATCCAGTTTTACAATTTTCGTGAACAAAGGGGGGTAATTGAGGTGGTAGAGAGATGAAGGTAATTTCCCGATTTTTATGCCTAAATAAGTGATGTGTGATTTTGCGACAGTAAAGATGGAGGATTGAGACCAGGAAGGGGGGGACAGGGAGCCTATGGGGAGGATCTCGCTTTTGCTGTAATTAATGCGGAGTCCCGAACACTGCCTGAAAGTATCAAAAGTTGTTTTTATCGTGGTCATGTCGCGTGAGGGGTTGGAGGTGAAGATTAGGACTAGTGTTGCTCACGAATATTCGCATTGCGAATATTCGTTACGAATATTTCATATTCGAGTATTCGCGAATATATCGAATATCGCGGTGAATTTTCGCTATTGCGAATATTCATATTTTTTCAAATTTAGTTTTAAAACAGATCACATCCTAGTGATCTCCATCGACGTCTAAAAGCATTGCTGGTATGATTAGAGACCCTGGGCCAAGTAGCTGAGGCGATCCTTTTATGTTGCCGAATATTCGCAATGCGAATATTCGTATTACGAATATTCGCGAATACTTTCTCTGCCCTTCTGAGTTTTGTGTATAAAAAAAAAAATTAGCTTTAGTTTAGTCATATAAGTTTGTGTAAGTAGAGTTAGTGTTTAGTGCATATTAGTTTAGGAATCCAGGAAATGATCTCCGTTTTCGCGTGTTGACGAGAATTTCGCAATCAATTTCGCATTCGCATTAGCGAAATTTCGCATTCGCATTAGCAAAATTTTGCAAATTTTTTTTTTTTATAAAATATCACGAATATTCGATATTAACGAATATTTCGCGAATATTCTTCTATATATTCGTGAAATATCGCAAAATCGAATATGGCGTATTCTGCTCATCACTAATTAGGACATCGTCGGCAAAGAGGGAGGTGCGCAGTTCGTGGGTTCCTACATTAATACCGTGGAGAGGGGCTATTTGAGTGAGGTATCTAGATAACGGTTCCAGGGCGATGTTAAAGAGGAGAGGGGAAAGGGGGCAGCCCTGCCTCGTGCCTTTGTGGAGGCGGAATTCCTCCGATAGGAGCCCCGCCGCTACCAGTCTTGCAGCCGGGGCATTATACATGGCCCCTACAAGATGGGCAAAAGGGCCGGAGAAACCCATTTTGTTCATGACCATGGAAAGCCATTCGAAGCTGACGTTGTCGAATGCTTTTTCCGCATCCAAAGTGATGATGTCATGATCTCCCTTTGGATTGCATCTGGCATGTTCCAGGGCCATCATCACCTTCCTGATATTCATGGTGGCCGTACGGCCTTTCACAAACTCGGATTGGGCGGGATGTATCAGGGAGGGAATGATGGAAGCTAATCTGGTGGCCACAATCTTGGAGAGGATCTTGACGTCAATATTTAGAAGTGAAATGGGCCTGTAAGAGCCAGGTTCTAGAGGGTCTTTCCCCTTTTTTTCTAACAGCTTAATTATGGCTTGATTTCCTGTGGGCAGGTAAGGTCCACCAGCCCAAATGTGCTGGTATACTTTGTGGAGTGTGGGGGACAGCAGTGAGCAGAGGGATTTATACAATTCCCCTGTAAAGCCGTCTGGGCCAGGAGCCTTAAGAGGGGGCAAGATCCTTAACGACAGCGTGTATCTCAGGCAGGGAGATGGGAGCATTGAGGGCCTCTAGTTGAGATGTGGAAATGCGGTCAAGGGTTTTTTGAAGGAAATCATGTGCAGTTTGGACATTAATGGGGTCGGGGGCGTACAAAGAGGTGTAGAATTGTAGCATGGCATCGTTAATGCCCTTTTGGGTGTTATGCACGGCCCCTGAGGAGTCTCTGAGGGAAGTGATGTGAGTCGGGCAGTTGGGGCCCTTGCATAGCCTGGAGAGCAGCTTGCCTGCTTTATTGCCAAATTTGTGTAGCGAAGCGTCTAGGTGGGCCTGTTTGGTCTGTTCGAGTGTCGCGGCCCAAGTATCGAAAGAGTTGTCGGTGTAAAGGGATTGCTGGGCAGCATGTAGGCGGAAGCTGGCCAATTTATAGTTCCTAAGGGCATCTCTTTTAAAGGAGGCGGCAGATGATATTATGCAACCCCTGAGGAATGCTTTACCCGCTTCCCAGAAAAGATTTATATTAGTGGAGTGGATTGCATTTGTGGAGGCATAGTCAGACCATGCCTTTTCCATATGCCGTTGGAAGTCCGAATTGTTGTGGAGGTAGGAAGGGAAACGCCATATTCTAGGAGTCGTGTGTAGGTCTGGATCATCGATAGTTGTAGTCACAGGGGCGTGGTCAGATATCAGAATGTCGTGGGTGACAGCATCAGAGATAAGTGGGAGGAGGGCGTCAGAGCAAAACAGATAGTCAAGTCTTGTAAATATATTATGGGGGTTAGAGAAAAAGGTAAACTCCCTGTCTGCTGGGTGGCGCAGGCGCCATATGTCATGGAAGTGGAAGGATTCCATTGTTGATGCGAGGGGCGACTGTGCAGTGGCAAGTGAGGGAGATCGTGGGTGTTTGGGGGAGGACCTGTCATCAGACAAATAGTGGTGTTAAAGTCCCCGCCTATCAGGTGGGGCGAAGTCGGATCGCGTAAGATCCAATTCGTGAGATCCCCAAAGAACTGACTGGTGGGATTGTTGGGAGCGTAAACATTAGTAAGTGTCATAACCCTGGTACCCAATTGGAGTTTGGCTGAGATGAAGCGACCCTCTGAGTCTGTTTCAGTAGAGAGAGTCTTGCAGGGGAGGTTTTTATTTATAAGTATCAGTACTCCCGCTCTGCGACCATTAGAGTCGGAGCCAAGGACTGAGCCCACCCACAGTTTCTTCATGCGGTGGAAGTCAGAAGTGGAGAGGTGGGTTTCTTGCAGGAGGGCAATGTCTGTTTTGAGACGCTTAAGGTGGCGTAAGATTCTCATCCTCATATTTGGGGACCGGAGCCCCTTAACGTTCCAGGAGACTATTTTCATGTCGGGTGACTGCTAGGGGGATGTGTTTCGAGTTACGGTGTTACGCAGGTGAATAGGGGTGGATCGCATGTGTGGAAAGGTGGTGGAGCTAGTGTTAGGTGCATAGGTGGGATGAGAACTAGAAGTAGTCGGTGGTGTATAACGCAATGAAAGGAGTGGGGAGGGGGGGAGGAGAGGGGGGGACAACTTAAACAAACTAAACTATAACAATATTCAAGGAACTTTTTCCGCATGGAGCCACTGAGTAGGCCAACTGCCAGCACATGACTCTTTTTGCTGCATTCGACCCGATAAAAGGACATGTAGCGGGTAGTGGGCACAAAAAAAAAGGGGAAATTATGATGAAGAAAATAAAGAAAAAGGGGGAGCCCGCTAGAGTTATGTGCAAGGAGTAAAGGAGTAAAGGCCAGGCATGGGGCGGCAGAGGAAGAAAGTAACAGGTACATGTTGTACCCACAATACAAAGTCAGGTATTACAATGTAGAACTAAATAACATTGAATAATGATACCAAGAAAGTTAAACATGAAAAAACACTTAGGCCTACCAGGAGCCTTATCGAACAGTGGGAGGGGGAGTGCAGGAAAAAGGCATGGAAAGGTCCCAAGGTGAAGAGACACAGATCGGTCAAGGGGGGCCGTGAGCCAGCCGAAGGAGGGTCCTTGTGGAGAGGGATTCAAAGCAGCGAGAGTGGTTGCCTGTCCGGGACAGAGGCTTTGAACCTTTTCGGAGAGTCCTTGCGTGGGCTCCTATGGTCCAGGGCACGATTTGATGGAGCTGCTCCAGGAGAGGAAAATTGGCTGGAGCCTGCATGTTGCGAGCGCAGGAAGGCCTCTGCAGCTGATGGGTTATGAAAAGAGAGTTGTTCACCGTTGGGTGCCTTTAGCCTGAGAATGGCCGGGAATGCCAGGGTAAATTTAACTTGTAGGCGGTGAAGCTCTGAGCAGATCTGCTGGAAGGCTTTCCTCTTCTTAGACACTTCAACGGAGTAGTCCGCAAAGACCAGAATCTTCATGCCGTCAATCTGGAGAGATACGGACTGCCGGAATTTTTGCAGGATGAGAGCTTTATCTGAATAATTAAGGTACTTTGCTATGATGGGGCGAGGCGATTTGCGCTCAGAATTAAAGAGGCCCATGCGGTGGGCACGTTCAACCGTGCAGGGAGTTGGCTGCTAGTGCCGAGGGTTGCAGTGATTCAGGGATGCCCACAAAACGCAGGTTACTCCTTCTGGACCTGTTCTCCAAGTCGTCCAGCTTATCAAGGATGTATCTGTTGGTCTTGTCCTGGGCCTGTTCCGTGGATTGGGCCTGGTACAACTCTTCCTTTATGTTAGTGATGCGGCTTTCGACCTCATTCAGCCTGGAGGCGTGTTCCCCTAGTTTGGCCTGGAGCTTGAGCATGTCTTGACTGATTGCTTTCTCCACTGATGAGGCAATCATGGGGGATAAAAGAGCCGCCACGGCCTGGGCAATGTTCAATGTTAGGATCCCCAGTGTGTGGTGGGGCTTGAGCTGGCTGGTGAGAGGAGGGGGGGCCGATGCTCCGCTTACCTCCATCGCAGGGGCCACATCCGCAGACGAATCCGTGCAGTCTGTCGGAGCGGGGTAGGCCGAAGCCGGGGCCTCGATTTGCGGCTGTCCCATCCGCGCGGTTACCGCCGCGTACGATCGCGTGCTGGTTTTCTCAACAAATTTGTCCATCCTTGCCCGGGGGGGGTGCCCGCTTGTGGAGCTGGATGTTGTGAGCGGGTACGCTGGTTTTACAGGCCGGTTTTCGAGTCAGGCTGCGGAAGCTGAGAAGGAGGTTTCTGTGTCCCCTCCTGGCCCCCCTGCTATCTTCCTCCGAGGTAGTGTACTGTCTGGCGCTATTGCCTACCCCCTTTATAAATAAGGAGATGGCTCAAGAGCTCTCCAAAAGTTCAGGTCTCCTACACCATTTCTCCGCCTGAAAAAAATTCCTTTTGCTTTTTTCTCTCTTCCTCTCTTTCCCTTTCCCTCTCTCCTCCCCTTCATATTCACTATGTGTGAGATGTCCTTTGCCCCCTTTTAATATTTAATAAATACCTTTCTTTCAGTTACTGTAGGTATTTTTTTAGTTCATTTGGACTCCTCTCCTATAACAAAATTAAAATTTTCAGCAGTTTCTAGATGTTGCCTTTTTCTGTTAGGTTTTTTACATTTTTGCATCGGAGCCCCTAAAGAAACTGCTAGATTGGGTTTAAGTGATGCAGTCAGTATGAAACTAGGTAAAAAAAAAGAGTCAATTACTCCATTGAAAAGTTCATGCCATTGCTGGGGGGTTCTCTTTCCGTCACGTTGATTTGGAGGCAGGCTTCCCTGGTTTATACAGACAGGACGGTGTACATCTGTCTGATGTCGGTTTAGACATCTTTAATCTAGGCCTTCAGAATAGCATTGAAAGGGCAGCAGTGCTGGGGTACCATATACAACAAGCCAGGCTGGTGGGGGGACTTTGTTTTTTTATGAATTGATTAATTTATAGCTTGAGTTCTATGACTGAGCAAGTTTAGAGTTTGTTTAGAGTTTAGAGTTTAGAGTTTGTTTTAAATTTTGAATATATTGTTTTTTTTTTTAATGTATTGATTGTTATTTGAATAAAGTTATTAGATTTAATTAAAATACCAATAAAAGTGTTGTGGCCATTTTAATACTAAATCTGCTGTATTGTTGTTTTTATTAATAATATGTTTATTTAATATAAGTGTGCGGCCTACAATCCCATGAAAATTGGGCACACATTAGGAGCCCACAACATGGGATTGTGGCTGCCACATTTGATAAAGTTTTAAGTTTTTATTTAATAAAAAAAAGGGATAAAGTGTGGGCTTGTCACAAGGCTTTTGGGTGGGAAACACTCTTGTTTGACAGACCCGCTCACAGTTGTCCAGGATTGGCTTGGCGAGCTCCCCTTCCCTACCACACTTGTCGCTGGCACCATTATGTGGTTTTGTCAACCTTGAATCAAGGGGGGATTTTGTTTTTTATGAATTGATAAATGTATAGCTCGAGTTCTATGACTGAGCGAGTTTAGAGTTTGTTTTAAATTTTGAATATAATTGTATTTATTGATTGATTGTTATTTGATTAAAGTTATTAGATTCAATTAAAATACCAATAAAGGTGCTGCGGCCATTTTAATACCAAATCTGCTGTATTGTTGTTTTTATTAATAATAAGTTTCGTTAATATAAGTGTGCGACCTACAATCCCATGCAGAAAAGCCCATGAAACACTAAAGCCCTTTACACACGATCGGTTTGTCTGATGAAAACGGACCAATGGACCGTTTTCATCGGACAAACTGATCATGTGTGGGCCACATCGGTTTGTTTTCCATCGGTGAAAAAAAAATAGAACATGTTTTAAAATTTTCCTATGGATAAAAAAACGAAAAAAATGATTGTCTGTGTGGAAGTCCATCGGTTATAAATCCACGCATGCTCAAAATCAAGTCGACGCATGCTCGGAAGCATTGAATTTAATTTTTCTCAGCACGTCGTAGTGTTTTACGTCACTGCGTTTGGACGCAGTTGGATTTTTGACCGATGAAAGTCAGCTTCATCGGATATCCCACGAAAAAATCCATCGGATTAGATTCCATCAGATATCCGATCGTGTGTACAGGGCTTAACAGATCTTTTTTTATGGCTGTCCAAGAGAATGCTAGTAAGTTTCCTAATGATAAAAAAAGTGCTGTGTTGTCAGATTTTCATGAATTGTGTGCATTATTTCTGACAAACTCTTGCAAAAGTTTGTTTGGCAGTTAGGGCAGGAGATTTATGAGGGGTGGAGATAAATTAGGACACACATCAGTTTTGATTGCTGTCTGTGCCCCTGTTAGGCAGATATACACATTCTATTCATCCTGTTAACCATTATCAAGGAGTAATCTTCCAATGGAGACACCGGTTCTGATGTCCTGGGGGGCCCCAAGGGATTCCCTTAGTTTACTTCAAGAGTGTCCAAACTTTTTTCAAAAAGGACCAGATTTGATAAAGTGAACATGCACGAGGGCCAATCATTTTGCCTGACATTCTTTGAACAATTAAAATTTGATCTAAGTGTGTTTGTTTGTTCACTAATACACTGCCCAACAAGAATTCTCTTGCCTTTGTGGCTGTGTGTGAGTAAAGAGATGAGCTTGGGTGTGTTATTTGGATATACCGTATTTATTGGCGTAAACAGGCAACATCACTTTAACCACTTGATCACCGGGCCTATTTTGGCACTTTTCTCCTTCATGTAAAAATCACAATTTTTTTGCTAGAAAATTAATCAGAACCCCCAAACATTATATATATATATATTTTTAGCAGACACCCTGGGGAATAAAATGGCGGTCATTGCAACTTTTTTTTCTCACATGGTATTTGCGCAAATATTTTTCAAACGCCATTTTTAGGGAAAAAAACTGTTTCATAAATTAAAAAATAACAAAACAGTAAAGTTAGCCCAATTTTTTTGTATAATGTGAAAGACGATGTTACACCGAGTAAATAGATACCTACAGTAACATGTCACGCTTTAAAATTGCGCACACTCATTAAATGGCGCCAAACTTCAGTACTTAAAAATCTCCATAGGCGACGCTTTAATTTTTTTTACAGGTTACTATTTTTGAGTTACAGAGGAGGTCTAGTGCTAGAATTGTTGCACACACGCTAACGCACGCAATGATACAGTGTTTACATATGTGGGTGTGACTTGCATGCGTCTTCGCTTCTGCACGCGAGCTAACGGGAAAGGGGCGTTTTAAAAAAAAATGTTTTATTTTTTTTTACTTCATTTTTTTTTTTTACACTTTTTTTTACATTTTTTATTTGATCACTTTTATTCCTATTACAAGGAATGTAAACATCCCTTGTAATAGGAATCACTGTGACAGGTCCTCTGTATTGAGAGATGTGGGGTCAACTCTCCTCCAGGCTTACAAGCATGAAATCGGTGAAAAAAAGTCACCGGTCACATGCCAACAGCCGCGATCGCGGCTTTGTTTACTTCCGTGTACCGGGCCTCCGACGGTCATAGAGATGACTGGTGACCATCTGGTCACCAGTCATCTTTAAGCTTCTCAGCAGCACCGGCTGATTTGCTCTCAGGGCCCCCGATGGCACGGGAGAGCCCGGAGAAGCACCGGATGGCGGCGGGAGGGGGGACGTCCCCTCCTGCTGCCTATAAGAACGATCAAGCAGAGGAACTGCCGCTTTGATCATTCTTATTGTGCACAGGATCGCCGGCAGAAGCGACGCACAAAGTCGAGTACGTCCATGGACGTCCTTGGTGATTAAGTGGTTAAATAAAGAACTGTGTAGCAAAATAACAGTCAGTGCCCATTTGCAACCTCACAAGTGCCATGAATGCAGCACCCACCATTGCCAGGAATGTAGCACCCACCATTGCCAGGAATGCAGTACTCAGTATTGCCAGGAATGCACATTGCCAGGAATGCAGCACCCACCACTGCCAGGAATGCAGACTCCCTATTGCAGTCTGATTGATGGCCATCCGTCTGCAGCCTTGGAGGGGAAAGGGAGGGGGCAGGACTAGTGCCAAAAGATTACATAAAGTAAAAACTTCCGTTTTCTCTGTGACCTTCTTAATAGAAAGTCCCACCCTCTTTGATGGACAGAAAAGTTGTCCAATGGCAGCGCCGGAGATGGAACTTCCTATTACAGAGGATGTTGTGTAAACAGGAAATACTCCTGTGTGTACCGCACTCATCTCGACTCCTCCCTGTCCCCTCCAAGGCAGCCAGCATATATATCTTCTGTGGCCCCAGTGCTGGGAGATTGTTAGGGCCACAAAAGATATATATGTCCAGATAACCAGATGGGCCGTTCAAAATCGGGCCACGATTGGCATGCAGACTGGACTTTGGATATGCCTGGTTTACATGGATTTCCTTGTACTTCCTGTTTTGGCTATGGAAAATGAAGTGAAATCTCCCCAATGGGAAACAGATGGCAGACTGTCAGAGATTACCTCCCCTACTATCCAAATAAATAAAAAAAGATTTTTATCACAAATATTTTACAGTAAACTATAACATTAGCAGTGCTAAAACTTAAAATTTCCATAATACTGTCCAAAACGACATGAACCAATCATAAGTCCATCAATAAAGTTCATGTGCGGAGTCTAAATTGAATCCCGTCACCACACCACGTGTGAAAACTCCCTTACGGTAATGAATTTACCAGATGAACCAAGAAATGTGCTTATATTGATCAATTCCTTATACAGGCAATGCATCCTTCCAACTAGATATTGCAAGGCTTTCATTTTAGAGAGCGGACAGCCGCATGCTGTCAGTTCTGTGAAGTGAAAGCATCGATTTTAAATAAATGCAAATTTTCTTGGTTCATCTGGTAAGCTCATTACTTGCGGTGTTATGACGGGATTAAATTTGGACTCATACCAAAGGTTTGGTCTCGCAGTGGGTGATGGGATTGCTCTCCTGCGCTGCCACCTTGAACGCCGGCTGCTGTCGGTTTTGTAAGGTGAAAGCATCGTTCTCTTGCAATATATAGATGGAGGGCCTGTATAAGGAATTGATCAATACAAGCAAATTTTCTTGGTTCATCTGGTAAGTTCATTGCCATAGGGGAGTTTTCACACGCAGTATGTTGACAGGATTCAATTTGGACTCATACCCCACATGAACTTTATTGATGGACTTATGATTGGTTCATATAGTCTTGGACACCATAATGAAAATGTTAAGTTTTAATATTATAGTGTACTGTAACATATTTGTGATCATTTGTTTATATTTATAGAGGCTGCTTGTGTATCTGTCTTAGTTAACATCAGTGTTGTCCTATGAGCGCTGGGAGAGAGGGACCATTTACTATTGTTTTGATCACTTCTCATATTTTTGAGAAAAAATAAAAGATTATGTTTAGAGTTCTACATTAAATAGGGTCTGTTCAGAGGCGTAGCTTGAAGCATGTGGGCCCCGATGCAAAAGTTGACCTGGGCCTCCCACTACTTTCACTGTGCGTGCAGATACACCCACCGCATGCCAAGATACTCAAAGTGGCTTAAGAGTTTTGAGTTCCCAGAGTTCCTCCTTATTTTAGAGGACAGGTATCACCACTGGAGAATCAGAGGACAGGGACCCCTGGCAAGTCACTTGGCAGAACTTCTCTCCCATCCCAGCACTGTATACAGCCCCCCCCCCCCCCCACACACACACACACACACACTACATAGGGCTAAAAATCACATTCCTTTACACACAGTCTGTCAGTCTTTACAGGGTGTATCTGACTTTTAAGTTGCTGTTTTGACTTGTGACCTGTGAAATTCTCTGGTCGGAACAACTGCTGTTGTTGCAGTAGGCAGATACATCTTGTACAGATTATGGCTAACTGGCTTTGTGGTAAAGGAATGTGATTTCAGCACATTGGGGGAGAAGCAGTATAGAGTGCTGTAATGGGATGGAGCTCATCAGCCGGGTATAGCATCCATGGCAGAGGGGGTGGTCAAGGGGCTATGTGGGGGGGTGCAACTTATATCTGGGGGGGGAAAAGCCATGTAACACAAAATGGGGAGCCTGCAGCCCCTCTGGGCCCCTCATGGACCCTCATGGACCCCTCAGGAGGTGTTAAGGGATTTGTTTTAGCAATTTCTGAAGGTTTCTCTGTCAATGTTGGGGGAAAGTCACCTTCCAGAGGTTTGGATCTTTTCTCTAGTTGTCAGGGAAGTGGTGTAAGTGGACATCCCCGGGTCGGGGGTACAGAGAATCCCAGGTAATGACTAGGAGACACAGAGCAATGTCTTACCTCACCAGTAACATTGGTCCCATCGTGGCTTCACGACAGCACTCTCATCCTCTTAACTCGCGCTGAGCTCAGTTACCATTTCATTCACACAGCACAGACACTTTCCCATCCTGGGCTGTTCTCACCCCGTGCTCTTCTCCATTCAGGAAATGTCTCACAGCTTCTCCCCAGCCAATGGGAATGGAGGGGTGTGGAATGTGGAAAGCAAAGTGGAAGCCCAGTACTGGAGCATGGCTGTGAGGCCGTAGGGCAGATCAGAGCTGAACTTTGTAGAGGATATGATAATATGACAGGGAGGCTTCAGGGGCCCCCCGTAGGCTATGCCTATGGGTCTGTAAAAGCTCAACTCAACGTTGCAGCCTCGACGCATGTGTTGGTAAGTGAAGAGTGGAGGTGTGCCAATTGAGCCTAGAGCACTGCTTACAGGTGGCCAGGTCCATATGCCGTATAGAGGCTGCATTTGCTAAGCCTGTAAACTCATGTTTGCTTTAAAAACCATGGGCCAGATTCAGGTACAATTGCCCTGGTGCAGAGTATCAGAGAAACACTACGCCGCCGTATTTTACCTGGCTCTAAGACGAATTCAGGTAGAATTCGGCCCATAAGGTACAGCGGCGTAGTGTATTTCTCGCGGCGGAATCGAAATACGCGATTAGGGGGCGTGAAGCATTTAAATTAGGCGCGTCCCCGCGGCGATCGAACTGCGCATGCTCCGTTCAGAAATTTACTGCCGTGCATTGCGCGAAATAACGTTGTTACGTAATTTTTTTTTGAGTTGCGTCGTTTACGTACATTCCTATTCCCGGACGACTTACGCAAAAAATAAAAATAAATTGAAATTCGACGCGGGAACGACGGCCATACGTAACATGGGCCGTCTAACTATAGACCAGCTAATAGCTGGTATAACTTTATGCAGCAAAAAGATGACTACAGATGCCGTAAGAGATTGCGAAGGAGGATCGTAACTTCGTGGATCGCCGGAAAAAGCTCATTTGCATACCCCAACGCGGAAAACGACCCAGACTCCACCCAGCGGCCGCAAAAAGATTGCAGCGTAGATCCGAAGGCGTACGAAGACGTAAGCCTGTCGGATCGAAGCCCGAAGCCGTCGAATCATGGTTTGAGGATTCAAACTAATGATACGACACGCGTAATTTGAAAGTACTCCGGTCTAACGGGAGATATGTAATGGCTCTGTGAATCTGGCCCCATGAATTTACACTCAAATGGAAGCCACAGTGGAAATGGTGCTGCAGTAATCAATATAGTAGAATCATCTTGGTGGAATGTCATCATTCAGAGAGATAGAGAGAAACCTCCAAAGAAGAAGGTAATCTTCTGTAGCACTACCCCCAAAGGAGCTGGTGGTTATTTTTTGGGTGGCATGTTACCTCTATGTTCCTTTTATATTTCCTTTATGAAGAGACACTTTGGTCCGGAATCCTCTGCCACAGGATTCAGCAGCCAGATCTTCCTACCGCAGGACGGACAGCACAGGATCACCTTTGCAGGGCAGGCCCCAGCCAGACGACTGGGCCTTCAAACGAAGTCCAGCCTCGGGCCAAAGTGGTCCCGGAACCAGGATTCGGGACACGCACCTCAGGCCAAGCAGGCCACGAGGCACGACAGACGACCTCGCCCTAATGGCGCCTGTCCCTTAAGTACCCCTCCCCGGCATGCACAGCAAGCAATCACTCCCACTGATTCGCTGCCGAGGAGAAAACCCTATACAACTTGACCTTGCTGCTGCCACCATTGGCCTGGAGTGGTAATGACACCCCCAGGTGAACAATGGTGGATACTCCCAGCACAGTCACGGCTGGAACAGAGGCTAAATTGCCCCTAATCACTTTTATCTGAGCCAAATAACAGCTCAGACCCCACTAAATTTAAAGCAGTGCCTGTTTAACAGGAGCAGGGTGCTACACTTCTATCACTAAAGAGAAAAGGTTCATCACATAAGAACACTTTTTTTTGCCATTGTCCAGTCACCTGTAGGTAGCTGCATATAGTCATAATAATTAAAAAGCCTGTATCTGTGTAACTAAAAAAAATAAAAATATTCTCAAGAAATTGCTAATGGTTAAAACAGTATAAACAGCGATGTGGTTTTATGACTGACATTACTTATAGTGCTCGCCCCACCTATTATATACTAGGATCATATTACTGTATGATATCTTTTCTGCACAGATTAACTGTAAGGCGGTGTACACACGACCGAGGTTCTCGCTGGAAACCAGCGAGAACCTCGCTGGAAGCTGCATTCCAGCGAGGACCTCGGCCGTGTGTACACAGAGCGCTCGCCCCGCCCGTCGGAGAATCCCGTCGAGCGAAAAGAGAGCACGCTATCTTTTTGCTCGACGGCCCGCCTGGATGAATGGCTGGTTGCCATTCCCGACGGGCGGGTCACCGATTTCGACGGCCGGCAGAGAACCTCGACGGGCGGAACGATTTGTTCTGCCCGTCGAGGTTCTCTGCCGTGTGTACGCGGCTTCAGAGTTTGAATGAGTTGCAAATGGACAGTAAAAACAGGTCACTGATCCGTGCTTTTACCAATCACCAACCTACAAAATAATAAGGCAGACGCTCAGGCATACATTGCCACAGCCATGATCAGGTGCGGCAAATATAACTCGGCATGTCAAGTTTGGCAGGTGGTTCCACTTGCTAAACACGTTTACTAAAGTCAATGGGACCTCACTGTACTATAGTGCAATGTAAAATCCCCCTTGGGATTGAAAAAAAGGTATTCAGGAGGCAGAATTTCATCTCTTGAATGCCTGCAAACCATTCCATCGTGGATTACTTTTCGATGAGTAACAACTAAGGCCAAACAATGAGAACAAACAGAGAAAAGCTGCAAAAGGACATAAGACTACAGAAAATGCTAAATATTTTATAAGACCATCAATCTATTATAGTAATAACATCAAATTAAATGCAATCTGTTTATTCTGGGTCTCTCCCACAGTTAAAAATAATTTTTGATACTCCTCAGTTTACTTAAAATTTTATATTTGTAATTATTCTGTTCTCCCTTTGGCTACATTCACATCTATGCATGTGAAGTTGATGCATTTTAAGGCCTGTAACTGGTGCATTTTGTGTTTTTTTCATGCACGCTTTTGGGATGTGTTAATGTTGCTAGGAGGAGGTGTCTGTTTTCAAAAACACTGTACTTGCATTTTTCATGCATTTTTAATGCGATCCTATTGAAGTCTTTGGAGCCAAAAATGCACTGTGCTGCATGTAAAAAAAAAGTCCCTGAACCTTTACAAAAAAATGCACCAGTGGAAACTGTTTAGATGTTAATGTGAGAAATAATGTTAAAAACCTGGAAACTCGCTCGAACAAATTTGGCTGCAAAATCCTAAAGATCTTACTACACTGTAATCTTTCAATTTTTCCTACTAGAGCTACTTGACTGGAGAACAGGGAATTGCTTGCTCATGTCAGAGTTGAACCCCATTATGACTGGTATATATGGCATATACTGTATATGAAGCAGCAATAGAGGTACAGAAAGCACATATAGCACCCTCTACCATAGGTAGGCGCTAGATGTGAGGTTTTTGGTATTAGCTGCCAGTGCAGGTAAATTTAAGCAGGCCTATGCTGCGAGTAGGGATGAGCCAAACACCCCCCCCCCCCAGTTTGGTTTCGCAGCAGAATGTGCGAACAGGCAAAAAATTTGTTTGAACACGCAAACACTGTTAAAGTCTATGGGACACGAACACGAAAAATCAACAGTGCTAATTTATAAGGTTAATATTATTGTCAGTTATTGTCATAAAAAGTGTTTGGGGACCCTGGTCCTGCCCCAGAGGACATGTATCAATTAGAGGTTGTCCCCATACCGATACCAGTATCAGTATCGGGACTGATACAGAGTATTGTACTCCCGCAAATACCCCCGATGCCTAAATAAAATACTCCCCCCCGCCGCTGCCACCGCCGCCGCATCGAAAGCCGCCGCATCGAAAGCCGCCGCCGCATGGATTAAACAGCGTGCGGGAACATCACAGCATTCATTTGAATAGCTGTAGTGTTCCCGCTGCGTATAGACACTCCCCCTTGCTCGGGATTGGATGGGTGATCGTGATCTGTCCAATCCCGTGCAAGGGGGAGTGTCTATACGCGCGGGCAAAATAGCTATTCAAATGAATGCTGTGATGTTCTCCGTGCGGCAGCGGCGGCTTTCGGCAGATAGGTATGGGGGACATGGCTGGAGGGACATGGCTGGAGGGACATGGCTGGAGGGACATGGCTGGAGGGACATGGCTGCGGGGACATGGCTGGAGGGACATGGCTAGAGGAACATGGCTGGAGGGACATGGCTGCGGGGACATGGCTGCATATGTGGGGGACATGGCTGGGGGGACATGGCTGCATATGTGGGGGACATGGCTGGGGGGAAATTGCTGCATATGTGGGGGACATGGCTGGAGGGACATGGCTGTATATGTGGGGGACATGGCTGGAGGGACATGGCTGCATATGTGGGGGACATGGCTGGGGGGAAATGACTGCATATGTGGGGGACATGGCTGGAGAGACATGGTTGCATATGTGGGGGACATGGCTGGGGGGACATGGCTGCATATGTAGGGGACATGGCTGGAGGGACATGGCTGCATATGTGGGGGACATGGCTGGGGGGACATGGCTGCATATGTGGGGGACATGGCTGGAGGGTCATGGCTGCATATGTGGGGGACATTGCTGGAGGGACATGGCTGCATATGTGGGGGACATGGCTGGAGGGACATGGCTGCATATGTGGGGGACATGGCTGGAGGGACATGGCTGCATATGTGGGGGACATGGCTGGAGGGACATGGCTGCATATGTGGGGGACATGGCTGAAGGGACATGGCTTCATATGTGGGGGACATGTCTGGAGGGACATGGCTGCATATGTGGCAGACTTGGCTGCATTTGTGGGGGGCATGGCTGCATATGTGGGGGACATGGCTGCATATGTGGGGGACATGGCTGCATTTGGGGACACATTTAAAAAAAATATCTGTATTCGGTATCGGCGACTACTTGAAAAAAAGTATCGGTACTTGTACTCGGTCCTAAAAAATTGGTCACGGGACAACCCTAGTATCAATGCAAAAAAAATTCTAAAAACTGAAGTTTTTTCGGGAGCAGTGATTTTAATAATGCTTAAAGTGAAACAATAAAAGTGACATATTCCCTTAAATGTCATACCTGGGGGGTGTCTATAGTATGCCTGTAAAGTAGTTAATTTTTCCCGTGTTTACAACAGTCCCTGCACAAAATGACATTTCTAAAGGAAAAAATAATAATGAATTGTCAAGTCCCGGCAATACAGATAAAAGTCATTGAAAAAAACAACATGAGTTCCTCCCCAGTCCATTACCAGGCCCTTCGGGTCTGTTATGAATATTAAAGTGGAACACCAAACCAAAATTAAAAAAGAAATGTGTGGGTCCCCCCAAATTCCATACCAGGTGTTTCAGGTCTGGTATGGATATTAAGGGGAACCCTGCGCCAATTTTTTTTAAAATGGCGTTGAGGTCCCCCTCAAAATCCATACCAGGCCCTTCAGGTCTGGTATGGATTTTAAGGGGAACCCCACGCCTAAAATTGGCGTGGGATTCCTCCCAAAAATCTATACCAGACCATTATCTGAGCACGCAACCTGGCAGGCCTCAGGAAAAGAGAGGGGCCGAGAGAGCGCCCCCCCTCCTGAACCGTACCAGGCCACATGCCCTCAACATGGGAGAATGTCCCCATGTTAATGGGGACAAGGGCCTCACCCCCACAACCCTTTTCGGAGGTTGTGGGGGTCTGGGGGCAGGGGGGGCTTATTGGAATATGGAAGCCCCCTTTAACAAAGGGGATCTCCAGATCCCACCTTCCCCATGTGAACTGGTAACAGGGTACATTGTACACAGTAGACAGCTTGGGACAAGTCTTTTATTAAAAAGAAAAAAAAAAATTCCAGTAATGTAAATCCATTCTCAAGTGGAGGATATGGAGAAAAAAACACAGACTCAATTCTGCCTCCATGGGAGGCACCCGTGGAATGACGCTCTCCCGCCATGTCAGCTCCTATATAGCCGTCATGTGCGTGGGTGTCCCCACCCCCTCTGACATAACGAAGAGATGCTGGGGTTACCCAGTGACATGTACGGGTGGCCCCACCCCCTCTGACGCAACGCAGATGACCCGTTGCCAAAATTTAAAGAAAATGGCGTGGGGTTCCCCCCCAAAAATCCATACCAGACCCTTATCTGAGCATGCAACCTGGCAGGCCACAGGAAAAGAGGGGGGATACGAGAGTGTCCCTCCTCCTGAACCGTACCAGGCCACATGCCCTCAACATGGGGAGGATGTCCCCATGTTCATGGGGACAAGGGCCTCGTCCCCACAACCCTTGCCCAGTGGTTGTGGGGGTCTGCGGGTGGGGGACTTATCAGAATCTTTGAATTGGAACATTGTAACCAGGTTTCAGAGAAAAAAAGTCTCTTGATTCTCCCATCAAAACAGAAAAACAGGAAGCTGTCCCCACCGGGAGAACATAACAGCCGCTAGCAATAATCTTGTGTAAAATCCAGTAGGCTGGTTGTATCCAGGTTCATCGATTAATCAACTTGGTGTACAATCAGCCTGCCAATACATTGTTCGAATCTCAGCTGGTTCCTGCTTAACAACCTCTATGGCCAACTTTATGTACCAGGAAGTGTTGTTTTTCAAGAGTAATTTAGGATAAAAGGTAAACTTTTAAAGCAGGGGTAGGTATTCTTTGAGAGATGCAGATTTACACAGACAACAAGAAAAAGATCAAAGGTCACAGGGGTGCAGCACCCTTCTTTTTTAAGAAGTTATCTAGTAAGTTGAGGACAAGGATGGCATGGACAAAACTTATAAAATATGCCACTGTAAATATATAAACGTAAGCTACCTTAAAAGTTAGTTTCAGTCAGAAACTCTGCATTCACTTTTATTCACAATTTTTTCATGCCTGCGGAGTAATTGGTCACCCCCTCAAGTCCTTAATGAAGGCAGAACATCTGGTACTGCAGACTGACTTGCTTGATTAGTTTCAGGCCTGGCTTTTTGCTCTGTGATCTGAGTAAGTAGTAGGTAGGTCAGTGTATAGAGATGACTAGTAGGTAGGGCAATATACAGAGGTCAATAGTAGGTAAGGCAGTGTACAGAGTTCAGCAGTGGGTAGGGCAGTGTACAGGGAAAAATAGGGCAGTGGGTGTAGGTGAGCAGGGCAGGGGGTTAGCAGAGAAATGTACAGGGAGCTCAGAATGACATAGAATAGAGGGCTCAGGAAGACATGGTACGGAGGGTTCAGGATGGTACAGGAAGGTCAGGAGGGCTTGGTACAATGGGCTCAGGAAGGCATGGTATAGGGGGTTTAGGAAGGCCTGGTACTGGAATGTCAGGACGGCACATTACAGGGGACTCAGAAAGATACAGGGAGGTTAGGAGGACACAGTTTTGGGGAGTCAGGGGGGCACACAAATGGGTCCCTCAGAGGGGTACACCACTGGGGGTATCAAGAGGGATACCACTGGAGGTGCTGGGGGGACACCACTGATGATCTCAGAGGGGCACACCACTGAGGGCATCGAGGGGGCACACTACTGTGGGCATTGGAGGGGCAAACTAATTAGGAGTTAGGAGGGCACTCTATTGGGGGGTCAGGACAGCACAACATTTGTTACCTCATGCAGAGAAGTGCAAGCTACTGTGGTAAATGTCCTAGTGCTGACCCCAGCCAGCCTTCTCTCTCATCTGTCCCACATGATGTCCCCCATACGCGCGCTGGAGAGACTGAAGAGGAGGACTGGAGGGAAACAGTACAATACACTTGGGTTACGAGCTCGGAAGCCTGAACCCGCCCACTGTCATAGGCAGCAGAGGCTTTCCCAGCAATGCTGGCAGCACTTATATGTCTATTTGCCAAAGACAACCTCTGGATAGAGTGCTGAGCACGTGCACTCAACTTCTTTGGCCGACCATGGCGAGGCCTGTCCTGAGTGGAACCTGTCCTGTTATACCGCTGTATGGTCTTGCCACTGTGCTGCAGCTCAGTTTTAGGGTCTTGGCAATCTTCTAATAGCCTAGGTCATCTTTACGTAGAGCAACAACTCAATTTAACTTACCTGCTCCCCATTCACACATGAGACCTTGCAACACTAACGAGTCATCTGACACTGGAGAGTGAAAATTGCTAATTGGGCCCAATTTGGACATTTTCACTTAGGTGTGTACTGCCAGCGGTTTAGACATTAACCTCCCTGGCGGTATGATTCTGTCTGGAATTACGTACCAAAAGCGGTACAATTATTTGCATGGAAGTTTGGCGTTTTATACTGTAGGCCTGCAATTCTTAGGAATAACTTGCTTAAATCTGTCCAAACAAGACATCCCGGGTATGATAAAGTTTGAAAAACAAAATCATAATTTTTTATATAATAAAAAACTATAAATAATTATAACAAATTATAATAAAAAATATTCAATAATGTAATCAACTCAAAAACACTGAAATTTGCTCAGTTGCAGAATTGTCGCTGTCATTATTTATTTTTTTTATGACAAATTTCCCCACAAATCGCTATCGCTCAATTCTGAAAGTAATTATAATTTATTATCGCTGTTTTCTAGCTGATCTAAAACCATTTTTGACATAAAGGGACACTTTTGGTTGTTATGGGCAATCTACAGTTTCCAGGCAGAAAGAACAGTTTTTATTATATAAAAGGACATGTAGGGCACAGGACAGACCACTAGGGACAAGGGGGGGGTGTATTTTTTACATACAGTACTGTAATCTATAAGATTACATTGTACTGTATGTAAAGTGTTTGTTTACCTTTTTAAATTTGGCGCCGTTCTCCGCTCCCGTGCGTCGTAACGTCGCAGGGAACGGAGATCGGCGGCACACGGGGACGCTGTGTGAATCGAGCGAGCACCCGCTCGCTCACACAGCGGGGATGCATCGCTGGATCCAGGAAGAAGGTAAGACAGCGCGCGCTGCAGGCTCTGCATGGCTACCCCGAGCGTGACTCGGGGATACCGATCTCTGCAAAAAAAAACACCCCGAGTCACGCTCGGGGATACCGCCAGGGAGGTTAATGACTGTGTGCCGAATTATTTTGAGGGGACATCAAATTTACACTGTTCTACAAGCTGTATCCTCACTACTTTACATTGTAGCAAAGTGTAATTTTTTCAGTGTTGTCATGTGAAAATATATAATAAAATATTTACAAAAATGTGAGGGGTGTACTCACTTTTGTGAGATACCATATATATATATATATATATATATATATATATATATACACACACACACACAATTTACAGAAAGTAGAGTTTTGTTATAACGACAATATCCTATTTAGGCGACTATGATAATGTTTTCTAAGGTGACTGTCTGGCCTTATGAGTTATTTAAAACTCACCAGTGATTCTGTCTTCAAATTGAAAACCAACAGCTTCCAACTATGGGGGAGCTTTGAACCTCATTCTAATCATAATGTCACAGGCCTAGCAGCAAATCTGTAAACCTGAGCACTGTCACCCAACAGAGGCAGGTGACAGCATGGATCCTCCTAGAATAGCAAACTGACAGCATCTCATAAAGAATATTTTATTAAATGTTGACAATTGCACAAAAAGGATTGTATACTAAATTAATAATATAGAAACTATAACATTTCTGCCATTATTTAGCAGTGGCCAAAGCATAAAGCTTACTCCTCCAGAACTGCAGTAACAATTTGTTTATTGAAAATTTTACAATGAGCAAAAAAATGATTATATTTGCCAGTCATTATTAATTTGAAGGATTACAAAAAACATATACTGCAACTGACCCTGCTGATGTTAAATGGGTTAAAATTCAGACAATTAGCAAGAGCTTTGAAGTCCTCTGCAAGTTCTTTTCTCAAATACTATGAACCTAAGAAGCAAAACAATTTCTATAATCATTTAAAACCCACAAGCAATTTAAAATTAGCTTTGGTTTTACCCCAGATAGCAAAATTTCTACTCTTCTCAGAACTTAAAAACAAGCTCTGACTGAAGGTATTCGGGCGTGAAATATCGTGTATAATCATGGCTTGATGGTTTGGAAAAATCCAATTACAAATGGGTATGATGATATCCCCCAAATACTAAAAAGGTATGATCAGCTGAAGTAGAGCATTTTGCCTCTCTAGAATTCCTCTAACAAAATTAACAGTGATTGCCAGCAGTGGCAAGAACATATTGCAGAAATTAGGAATTTAATGTCATTTCTGCATCAGACATTCCCCTAGCTTTGTTAGCCACATTAAGTTTGAAATCCTTGCGCTCCATAATGGACGGGCCTTCACTGCTCCAAACCAACCTGAGATATCCTGCAAGGAAGTTGTCATTGCAAACTGGCAATCATAAATGGTCAAAAACATTCCTCTATGATCAGCTGTACATATATAAAGTGCTTGTATATGTGCAGCTACAGGGCAGGAAATGCCTTGGCCGCTTATGATTGGTGATGTGCAGCGACATTTTCCTGGTGGGATAGCTAAGGTTGGTTTAGACTAGGATCCATACAAGCCTCAGCTCATCCATGGATAGGAGTCTCTCCCTGCTCCTAGCAGTAGGTCAACCGCTAAGCACCTGTTCCACTGGGGAAGGTAAGTGAGTATCTTGCTCCTTAGTACCTGGAAGTACAGAGTTTTTACTGTGTTCCTACATGGCTAAATGTAGTGTAGCAATAACCCATGAAGGAGCCGCTGGTTAGAATAGGGATGGCATGTTACTCCATGGCTCTGGTGATGTGTCTAGGGTGAACGATGAATGCAATAGCAATAAAGGAATGTCCGCAAATAGGAAGTCTTTTTTATAGGTGCTCTTTATTACCCATCCGGGTAAAAACAGTCAACAGGTAAGGGAAGGATAGAAGAAAGGTTATTGAAGGAGAGTAGCAGACTCAGGCCCTGGATATTGAAGCAATCCTGCTTCCGACAACTATCAGTCTTTCTGCGCCACTCCAACCTGAGTGGGTATAGTGTACCTGGTCAGGTCTCTCTCACAGACCTGGCAGCCAGAGTATCACTCAAACTTGAGAAGGATGCCTCTGCCACAGGCTCTTCTGAATGACTGTCGGACAAGCGCCTCTGCCACAGGCCTTGCCCGAGTATGAATGTGGAGGAACTCCTCCTGAGTAAATGAGTTTGCCTGAATCTTCCTCCAATGTCGCCAGGGTACTGACTGAGAGAGGAATCAATCCCTCAATGTCCAGTACCTCGATCCCCAATGGTTCATTCCAGTGCTGTTGGGCCACCAGCCTCTCATCGGTGTCCCTCAACTGGACTCCCCACCGGACAGCTCAACTCGCTTGGGATCTCCGATTGTGGGAACCCAGTCAGTCACTGGGTCCCCATTGTGCTCAAAGTGTTCCGGACCAACTTGGCTCCAGAACCAAGAACTCCGCGTAGCACCCACGCCCTGGCCAGGTAGGCCATAACGCACAGGGCGGGGTGATTGTGATCACTCTGAAGGTGGGTGTCACACTGCAGGAAAGAAGAAGAAGACAACCCCACAAAATGGCGTCTGCCTCATAAGTACCCTCTCCCAGCATGCCCAGTGAGGCCCAGGCCTCCCGATTGGCTGCTAGAAAAGAGCACCCGAACCTCAGCTTCCACTGCTGCCACCTGTCGTCCCGGGGTGGAACAACACCCCAAGCACAGCCAATCTGAAACAGAGAGCCCTAAAATAATCAGAATTAAGATCAGAGTAGACTAAACTCTGATCGTTCCTCTAAATTTCACCAGCACCCGTACATTGAAGTACATGGGCGCTACAGTAGCTTTGTGGAACAAAGGAAAGGTAACTGTGGGAAAGAATGAAACCATTTCTTTGCCCCATCAGCAAAGCAGATGTTTGATTTAAAGCAGTATTCAATCCAAAAACAAAATTCAAGTATACAATATTACAGCTTACCAATCCTTTAATGTGTTGGTTGCATTTTTTTTCTTTCTAGGCTGTTTTCCTTTTATTTTCACCAGTCATTATTAACATGCTTTCTTTCTTGAGGTGTCCCTGCTTTGGATAGAGCAAGGAAGACACCATTGCACAGCAATCAATATGAGGAGAAATAAAGGTAAACTCTTGCCCACACTTTTCAAGCAGCTGTATTAACTTTTTTTTTCTGGAGGGGGTACCCCTTCAGCTCCAGAAGAATTTCCCCCTTAATGACCAGGCAATTTTTTTCAATACAGCACTGACTTCTTTTTTTACCTTTGGTAGTATTTGATCATGTAACAGAATGGCCCGTGACACCCAGAATCGTTGGAAGGATGAGAGATACTCTTGTGCCAGCAGCAACAATAACTCTTGGGTCGAAATCCACCCTGTGCCCTTTTGGGTGTAGGGTGGCTAATAGTGAATCATAATTCATATATTACATGTGATGGGACATTAATAATACTTCATATTTCAGGACTGAGATATCACAAGGAGTTCATGATGACATGACCAGGTCAGCCAGTCAGTGAGTCATACCTTTTGTATAATAGGCTATTGAAATCTGAAGGTGTGGATTGCACCCACTCTCACTGCCATTGTGTGATAAAGCTGTATAGATAACTTATTCAACTAGATGTCTGTGTTATTATTTAAGGTTAATTGAACCCTATTGAAGATACGGTGCCGACCGGTCTACATGGTTAGCTTACCTGAATGCCTTTTAGAGTGTGATTGAAGCCCCCCATGGTGTGAAGGGGGGTGGAGATTGCATTGTCCTGTGATTAACTGTATTATGCTGTACTGGATATAAGAAGCTGAGAAAATACTAATAAATTGTGATATCTTTGAAGCAAGTGCAGAGCTTGAGTCTCGTCTTGTTTATGGGAATGGATATGGATCGTGTATGCAATATTGTCGGAGTGTGTCAGATAAGCTTAAAATTGTGAAATCCTTCGCGCTAAAACAATCAATATGACAATAATAATGTTCAGATTGCAGCAAAAACTAGTAGTGTTTACCATACACAAGTGAAGCATAAATATAGAAGTGAATTTGCGCAAAAAAACACATCAATCAATAAACATATGTGACAAATATGTAATAAATGAGTGAAAAGTAGATAGATAAATAAAATAGAAATAAAAGTCCATATGTGTAAACAAAGTCCATATAGTGCAAACGTGCAGTGCACAAAGGTTGCTCTCAGTGAAGCTGTAAAGCTGACAATAAAGTGCTAGTGCTCCTCCGTGCATTCAGCCTCTCAGGCCTCTCACCTTGGTGGCATATATAAATGCCGTGATAATGGGTCAAACTAGCCCGTGCCACTCCAAACACACAGCCTCACAGGCCTCTCACCTCTCAATAGATCAATAAAAGCCTCCAAACAAATCCTCTGGGTAAATTCAATGATAGTGGACGACACCAGGAGCTATTCAGTCATCTCTATGTCTTGTAGTACCCCTTCGCTGTATTACTCGGGGAAACATAAGGAAAGAAAGGCCTCCAATGGTGTAGTATGTCACAACGTATATATTTATTAAAACAAAGTAATCTCCTTACATCAATAAAGAATAAAAGCAGGCATCAAATAAACAAGGCGGCATCTGCCATATATCTCACGTCACTTCCAGGTGTACGTCTGAATCCCTACGCGTTACGGCTCTCTTGCCTTCATCTGGGGACTAGATGAAGGCAAGAGAGCCGTAACGCGTAGGGATTCAGACGTACACCTGGAAGTGACGTGAGATATATGGCAGATGCCGCCTTGTTTATTTGATGCCTGCTTTTATTCTTTATTGATGTAAGGAGATTACTTTGTTTTAATAAATATATACGTTGTGACATACTACACCATTGGAGGCCTTTCTTTCCTTATGTTTCCCCGAGTAATACAGCGAAGGGGTACTACAAGACATAGAGATGACTGAATAGCTCCTGGTGTCGTCCACTATCATTGAATTTACCCAGAGGATTTGTTTGGAGGCTTTTATTGATCTATTGAGAGGTGAGAGGCCTGTGAGGCTGTGTGTTTGGAGTGGCACGGGCTAGTTTGACCCATTATCACGGCATTTATATATGCCACCAAGGTGAGAGGCCTGAGAGGCTGAATGCACGGAGGAGCACTAGCACTTTATTGTCAGCTTTACAGCTTCACTGAGAGCAACCTTTGTGCACTGCACGTTTGCACTATATGGACTTTGTTTACACATATGGACTTTTATTTCTATTTTATTTATCTATCTACTTTTCACTCATTTATTACATATTTGTCACATATGTTTATTGATTGATGTCAGATAAGCTTGTCGTGACTGGATGGAAGGTTGTAAGCGGTGGTGACCGTTACAGATCACCTCTGCGTTTTTTTTTTTTTTTTTGCACTATAAACAAAAAAAGAGCAAACAATTTGAAAAAAAGGTATATTTATTACTTTTTGCTATAATAAATATCCCTAAAAATGTTTTTAAAACATTTATTTCCTCATCAGTTCAGGCCAACATGTATTCGTCTACATATTTCTGGTAAAAAAAAATCGCAAAAAATGTATATTCATTGGTTTGCGCAAAAGTTATAGTGCCGGATTCAGAAAATGTTTACGTCGGCATATGTATAGATACGCCGCGTAAATACTAAGAATAGCTGGCGTATCTTTTTTCTGTATTCAGAAAACAAGATACGCCAGATTTCTACTAAGATACGAGCGGCGTGAAGATGGCCACCGGAGCAGACGTGCTGTGAGGGAGCTCCCGCTTGATCTCCGCTGTTTAACCCTGCTTCCCTGCAGCTGGACAATCCTGACTGACCCAGCCCGGTGTGGACATTGGCGGAGGACGGTATGACCAAAGGGAGGGGTGCCCTTTCCTCCCGAAAGTCCCTAAAAGCCGTCCCCGCTCCCGCTGTGCAGAGCACCCGCGTGGCTGCAAACATGGCGTCTCAGACTGAGGAGACGGGCTCGGAGCAGGCTGCTACAGAACAGTCCAACTTTGAAGCTCTGATGCAGGCGATTGGTGCCTGTCAGACCACCCTGACTAGTAAGATTGAACACGTCCAGCTGGATATTAGCCTCATACGTCGGGACATGGACTCCTTTCGCTCCCGCCTTACAGAGATGGAGCGCTGGGTGGGGGACACCGAGGACGTGCTGCAGGATCATACGGCATCGCTCCGCACGCTGCAAACCCGGGTCAAGCACCTAGAAACCCGCGCAGAAGATGCGGAAAACAGAAACAGGAAAAATAACCTCCGTATAGTAGGACTACCTGAGGGGGTTGAAGGAACTAACCCTACGGGATTTACGGAGCACCTACTGCGCACCCTTCTCCCCACCGCGGCCTTCTCCCAGTTCTTTGTCGTGGAGAGGGCTCATAGGATGCCTGCTGCCCGGGGGCCCCCGGGAGCTCCTCCTCGCACCTACATACTGAAACTACTGAACTTCAGGGACAGGGATTTGGTCCTACGTGAGTCCAGGAAGCTAGACCAACTAAGATTTAAGGGGGGCCAAATTGATGATTTTCCCAGACTATTCTGTGGACACCCAGAAGCAACGCCGTTCATTCGATCAGGTGAAGCTCAGCCTCAGAAACCTCAAGATTAAGTACAGCATGCTGTTTCCAGCCAGACTGCGAATCCAAGATGGCGAGACTGTGCGCTTCTTCACCTCTCCTGATGATGCTTCACGCTGGCTGGAGACCCTGCCCGGACACTGACAAGCTTGTGCACCGAGGGTATGTCTGAATGGCCCTACTTCTTGCCCTTGTTTGTTGGACCTGTTTACCCCCCCCCCCCCATTGACTCCTTGTATTTTTTGTATATTTTTTTTCTTTTCTCCTTCATGTTTGTTCCTGGCTGCTGCGCTGCCTAGCGATGGGGGTGCTGCCGCTCCCTGACTATCTACTCTGATGGCCGCATGCCACCTTGTCTGCCCACACTGTCCGCACGCAGCTGGGGGGGGGGGGGGATGACTGGATGACTTCCCTTTTTTTTTTCTTTTTCTGTTGGTTTTTTCTTTTGTTACTGGGGTGATGTTTCATCCCCTGACGGTGTTATTTTTTGCAACCGCCTTAAGATCTGAGCCCCCGGAGTCTTTTTGTGCTACTCCGGGTGAATGAACCAATACTCTGCAGGGAACGATGATCCTTAATAATACAATGGAGACCTTGCTGCACGTACTGTGATACTCAGGTGTCCTTCTGTTCGTGCAACCCACTGGCTGTTGCCATGTTTGGTTTTGGGAGGAAAGCACACCGAGGTTTGGGGGGTGGTGCGGGGAGGGGGGATGGGAACTATAGTTGGAGCTTCTGTTTTAGCTCCCTTCTGGTTTTGTGTTACAGCTATGCTACTGATGGACCCTTTTCATGTGACTGTATACTGCTAGTGATTCCTAGACATGCTTCTCTGCTGATGTATGGCGCGTGGGGCCTCACGAGGGGGGGCCTCGTGTGCATAAATGATGTGATGCACCTATCTGTTGAATCTCTGTCTCAAATGTGGGGTAAGATGATATCCTGTGCTTGTTCAATATCGCTCTCATGGCTCCATTAACCATATTGTCATGGAATGTTAGGGGGTTAAACTCCAAGATTAAGAGGTCCCTGGTGTTTAATTATCTGAAGAAATACTCCCCCACGCATTTGAATACTCCAGGAGACACATTTGCTGGGGAGCAGGACGCTGGCTCTCCGGAAACCCTGGGTGGGCTCGTACTACCATTCCACATATTCAGCCTAATCTAGGGGGGTCAGCGTCCTGGTCCACAAGTCACTTGAGTTTACCCTGATGGATCTACACCTTGACCCGGAGGGGAGATATGTGGTTATGCATGCCATGTGTGATAGGTTAGAGCTTCTCATTGTGGGCATCTACATCCCGCCCCCGGCCACGGTGGCTGTACTCGGGGGGCTCATCACGCTCCTAGCGCAGTATCCGTCAGCTGGGGTGATTATCGCCGGAGATTTTAACATGACCCCCAATCCGGCCCTAGACAGGCACAATGCTGGGCCCCTGGGAGATTCCCCTTTATCTCACTGGGCGGGGAATTATGGGCTCACAGACGTCTGGAGGATGAGGCATCCAGACAAAAAACAGTATACCTGCCACTCGGCCACGCATGCCTCATTCTCTAGGATCGATTTGATATACACCTCTGACACACTGCTCTCCCGAGTACTGGAGGTGGATATCCTTCCACGGGCATTTCTGATCATGCACCTCTTTTGCTCACTATGCAGACTGACTCGCTGCCTGGCACTGTGTTATGGAGGCTGTCTGGGTTTTGGGTTACGGATGATAGGGTGGCCCCTCTGATCGAGGAGGAGCTGGGGGTTTACTGGTCACATAATGAGGGCACGGTCCCTCCTCCAGTCCTCTGGGATGCCTTCAAGGCCTATACTAGGGGACAGTACAAAACGGTGATTGGGAAGGTTAGGAAAGATACGACACTGGCGTTGGAGGAGTCGGAGGAGAGAGTCCTCCGATTGGAGGAAGCTTATGTAACTACTAAAGATGCTTCGACATATGCTGAGATGCAATCCCTCCACAGGGAAATCTCCCTGCTGCGGGTTGCGGCCACTAGGAAACAACTGCTCTCCCAGTCGCAAAGGATCTTTGAACAGGGGGAGAAAACGGGTAGGTTACTGGCGTGGCTAGCGAAGGAGCGATCTTTCACATCTCACATTGACTGTATCCGGGATGACCAGGGGGTGTCCCACTCTGACCCCCCCGGTATTAATGCCCAATTTACAGAGTACTATAGACGTCTATATACCTCCAGGGCAGAATACACTGCAGACAGCCTAAATGACTTCCTGGATCAGGTAGACTTCCCGCAGCTCTAGACTGTGGCCCGGGCCACCCTTGACGCTCCAATCACACTTAAGAAGGTGCAGGTGGCTGTGGCCACGCTTCAATCGGCCAAGACACCTGGACCTGACGGCCTCCCCGCCGAATTTTATAAGACAAACAGTGAACTGCTTGCTCCTAAGTTCCATAGGTTGCTTCTGGCCATGTTGGAGGAGGGCAGTCTTCCTCCCTCTATGGGCGAGGCGATCATTGTAGTCATACCAAAACCCAATAAAGATCCCACGCTCTGTGCTTCATATCGTCCCATCTCGCTACTCAATGTAGACGCCAAGATTACCACTAAGATCCTCTCAAATAGGCTCAATTCAATCATCTTATCCCTGATACATGGGGACCAGACTGGCTTCATGCCGGGCAAGGGCACCGACATTAATTTGCGTCGGTTGTACACGCATCTGTCCTATGCGGAGAGGACTGGCTCTCCTGGGGTGGTGGCCTCCCTCGACGCCGAGAAGGCTTTTGATTCGGTGGAGTGGGAGTTTCTGTGGCAGGTCCTGGCCCGGTTCAACTTTGGCCCTAAATTCATCTCATGGGTAAAACTAATGTA
Source organism: Rana kukunoris (assembly GCA_029574335.1). Classification (NCBI taxonomy): domain Eukaryota; kingdom Metazoa; phylum Chordata; class Amphibia; order Anura; family Ranidae; genus Rana; species Rana kukunoris. Next base: position 62,517,337 of record CM056059.1, read on the forward strand.
TAGGAACCCCTCGGCGAGAGTTCGTACGAATGGCATGCTTTCCTCCCCCTTCTCTCTAGGTAGAGGCACCAGGCAGGGATGCCCACTATCACCGGTGGGCTGTTTGCCCTAGCGGTGGAGCCCCTAGCGATCCTCCTTAGGAATGCCCTGGAGGTTAGCGGGATTCAGGTTGGTCCATTGGCTGAGAAGCTCTCCCTCTATGCAGATGATGCGTTGCTGTACTTACCAAATGCATCCTCCTCGCTGACAGCGGCTCTACAGATCATTGATCGATATGGTTCCTTCTCGGGCGTTCGGATCAACTGGTCCAAGTCAACTCTATTTTCGATGACCCCTGCCCTGCCCCCTATAGACCCGCAGATCCTGTTGGCCCTGGTCTCTAGATTTAGATACCTGGGGATTGAGGTCCAGAGGGACCTCTCTCAATACTTACCGGACAATGTGTATCCGATCCTCCAACAACTAATCGCTAAGTTTCAGGCTTGGAAATCTCTTCCCCTCACGCCTGTAGGTCGAATTAATCTCCTCAAAATGACTTTCCTCCCCAAATTTCTTTATGTATTCCGCAATACCCCGGTCCCCATCCCCAACTCCTTCTTTCAAAAGATAGACCGGGCGGTGAACACATTTGTGTGGGGAGGGATGACCCCTAGGGTTGCTCGTGCCACCTTGCAAATCCCTTTATCCCTAGGAGGCCTGGCGCTTCCCTGCTTTAAATTATATTACTGGGCGGCAGTGGTTGTGACTGTCCGCTGGTGGTTCTCCCAGCCTAAGTCCAACCCTGCGGTCAACCTAGAGGCGGCGGTGCTGGGCTCATACTCGGCGTTGAGCAACCTGGTGTTCCGTGGACCTAGGGCACAACCTGAGATAACGACCCCTATGCGAACAACTGTCCGGGTGTGGGAACAAATCACAGTGAAACTCAGTGACCCCAACTCCATCTCCCCCCACACGCCGCTCTGGGGGAACCCTAAATTGACCCATCTACAGACGATCCCGGACCCGGCACTTTGGGCCGGTTACGAGATTAAAGTTCTGCGACAGATCATGTCTGGGGGTAGAATCCTCCCCTATGATGCACTGAAGGACGCCTTTCATTTGCCACCCAAGATGTTCTTTCGTTATCTGCAGTTGAGACACGCGGTTCAGGCCCAGTTTCCCGGGGGGGTCGAGCTCCGATTTCATAGGGTGGAATCGTTTTTGATGTCTATAGGGGTAGACCGTATTCTATCATCTCTATATCTCAGGCTGTCGTGTGGGGAACCAGGCGGAGGCTCTAAATTGTTTGATAAGTGGAAGGCAGATCTGCCTGCCCTCGCCGCTGATGACTGGGAAGAGGGAATCCAGCAATATATCCCTCTCATGGTGTCGGCTAGGGACAGGTACATCCAACTTAAGTTTATCCACAGAGCATACTACACCCCGGTGCGGCTCTCAAAGATTTATCCTACACAAACGGATAGATGTCCCAAGTGCACTACAGGCCTAGGTACTTTTCTACATGTGGTTTGGGAGTGCCCGGTCATTCGGCGGTTTTGGTCAGGGGTGGTAGACATTATCAACTCCGTAGGCAATGTACATATTGACCTGAACCCAATCATACTGCTTCTGGGTGTATGTGACAATGTTGTACCTAACACGCACAAACGGCTGTTTGTATTCTACGCCTCCTTCTATGCCAGAAAGTCGATCCTGCTTAAATGGAAACAGCCGGATTCTCCAACGGTCTCCCAGTGGAAAGCTCTGGTGAATGCAACGCTGCCCTTATATAAGCTCACGTACATGAACCGTAAATTTCCTAAAAAGTTTGAGAAGATCTGGTGTGCTTGGTCCAAGCAGTAACCCCGGGTCCCGGGTCCTGCCCTTGAGGCGAGGGGCCGCCTTTTGACTTGAGCCCTCCCCCTTCTCCCTCTCCTTCCCTCCCGCTGCTTTTCCCTGGCCTTGATCTCCCCCAGCCTGGTCCCCTATCCCCTCCTCCTTCTATCCTCTCCTCCCCTTTCCCCCCGGTCGCCTACCCTGGAGCCCAGGGCCTGGACAATCGTACTCCTTGCCCTTGCCCACATAACATGTAGAATCTGAAGGTGCTGGTGCACTGAGTGACTAGCAGAGACTCGCGAACATGATGTTTGAGACTCGGTCTATGAATATGGTTTTGCTTCTCCTGTAAGCTATAGCTGCAATGTTTTATTCTTTACTCTAAAATTTTTTGTTTGTTCAGTTTAGATGTTTTTGTGATTGTCATTTGCTGTATGTCTTCATAACTCTCCTTTTGGAGACAAATAAAAACTTACACCGTCGTATCTTAGTTGCATATTTACGCTGCCCGCTAGGTGGCACTTACGGCATTTTATGCGTAAATTATGCGGCCTTACGCCGCAACACATACATTACGCTGACGTAAATAAGGGCGCAAGTTCTTTCTGAATACAGAACTTGCGCCCAAAGTTACAGCGGCGTAACGTATCGGGGATACGTTACGCCAGCAGAAAGATCCGCTGATCTTTCTGAATCTGACCCATAGTGTCTACAAAATAGGGAACATTTTTATGGCTATAACATCATTACTGTGTAAATGTCACTGGCAGGGAAGGAGTTAACACTAGGGGGCAATCAAGGGGTTGAATGTGTTTCCTCGTTGGTGTTTCTTACTGTGGGGGGGGGGTGGGACTGACTGGGGGAGGAGACATATCGCCGTTTGTAGTTACTACAAACAGCAGATCTGTCTCTTCTCTTCTATCAGAAAGAGGATTTGTGTTTTTACACACACAAATTCCCGTTCTGGCTCTTGTGCCCGCAATCGCGGGTGGCTGGTGGCGATCGCACCCACCGGCAATTTACGCAGCGCTTTACATCTACATTGTACATTCACATCAGTCCATACCCTTAAGGAGCTTACAACCTAAGGTCCCTAACTCACATTCATACATATACTAGGGCCAATTTAGACTGGATCCAATTAACCTACCAGCATGTCTTTAGAGTGTGGGAGGAAACCCACCCACGCACAGGGAGAACATGCATACTCCAGGCAGATAGTGTTGTGGTCAGGATTCGAACCAGCAACCCTTTTTTACTGCTAGGCAAAAGTGCTATCTACTACACCACTGTGCCGCCGAAATTCACCTTTTTTTAATTCTTTTAATCAGTAAAATGTTCTGTTTACACTAGCAAAGGTTACATAAAATGCATTTTACAATTTTTACTACCTCTTTTTTTTATTACATTTTTTAAGTTTAATTCTTTATTCAAAGATTTTTTCAGTTATAACAAAACGTATACACAATATAAACAATATCAGCAATTTTTAAGAGAATGAATAAACCTATGTTACAGTAAAAAGAAACAAACAAAATTAGACATTCGACCAGTCTAGAAAAAAATAGATACAATCAGCAATTAAGACCTGCAGCGTATCAAATTAACACTTAATATAAGAAAAGAAATAAAAAAATGTGCCCAATTAAGAATATTACCACTATTGTTAACCTAAGGTACATTCCCTTCCTATCTCTGCCTGAATTCTTCCTTAAATGTACCTTCCCGTCTCACAAAACACAAAAAACAAAAGAAAAACTCTACGCTGGCCCAATCCCCTCGGGGTCACAAGAGAGAGAGAGAAAATAAAAGACTATCTTACTTGAAGGTTTACACGGATACCCCCACATCTCTTCCCTGGGACCGCCCCTCCCACCCAGACCCTACCACACTCAAAATTATTGAAAGCTACTGTAAGTAAAAAAGCAATCATATTAAGATGTTTTGGTAAAGGTCGTCATGACTGCCAGATTTCCATACATTTCTCCTCTCTACCATAGAATAAAGCTGCCATATTTTCCATTATCCTAATTTCATCTATCATAGAAAACCAATGTTTCAGAGATGGTATGGTCCTAGACTTCCATAGGTTTGGAATCCATGCCCGGGCAGCATTCAGAATGTAGGCTACCAAGGAGGTTTTATATTTATGGAGTGGTATCACATTTAAATGCAGGAGGCATCCCAAAGGGTCAGAGCCAAGATCAACTAATGTCAATTGTTTAATCCAGTTCACCACTTCCTTCCAAAAAAGTGTAATTTTTGGGCATAACCAAAAGATAGGTAATAATGTCCCTGGTGCTTTCTTACGACGCCAACATAGGTAGAGTCTATTAAGTAGGGCCAGGATCCTATACCACTTAACTAGCAGCTTGTAACCCTGTTCTTGAAAGCTGGTTGCTATTGAAGATTTATGTGTCAATGATATAATACTTTTAATTTGCGTGCTTGTGAGAGAGATTTGTAGGTCCTCCTCCCAGTGTCGTATGTACGAAGGGACGTGACCTTCCAGAGGCTGAATAATCAATTTATACAAGAATGACAACAAATGTGGTACATATTTTCCCTCCGCACATAAGCGTTCGAAAGGTGTCAATGGCCTAACATACAATTCCGCATCTGGAATAGACCTTAAAAATTGTGCCAGTTGAAATGCTGACCAGGGTCTCAAGGGGAGCAGTCAGAGGAAAGATAGTTCTTGTGTAGACTTCCATCCCTGCGGGGTAGCAAAGTGCATGCATCTAGTTATACCCTGTCCTATCAAATCCCAAAGCTGTTTGTTGTCGAGCCCTGGCGTGAAATCTGGATTCTGGATCACTGGTATTAAAGAGGATGGATTGAGAGAGTGGCCCTTTGTTAAGATTGTTTGAGTAAGTAGTCCCAATTGTAGGATGCTTCTTTAAACCCCGTTAGTATTTATGAGTGACCCAAGGAAGTACAGACAAGCACAGACAAAGCGATCAGTGAAGCTTGTTGTTCTACTTGTACCCAGAGTTTGGTCTGCAAGGAAATACACCATGACACCACTCTAGACAAATGTAGAGCCTGATAGTATGAGATCAAGTCTGGTAGGCCGATGCCCCCCTGGGATTTAGGCAGAACTAACAATGAGTTTATTATTCCAAAGAAATTTAAGTAACAATGTCCGACACAAACTAAAAAGATATAAAATCTGTGTAGATAAATAGATATATATATATATAAAAAAATATATATATATATGTATATATATATATATATATATATATATATATATATATATATATAATAAAAATAAATAATACAAATAAATAAAAAATAAAAAAATAAATAAAAACAAAAAGAAAAACCACAAGTGATGCAAGACCACAGAAGAAATGCGAAGGGCGGATTTACCGTGAGCATGTCTTACTGTCCCACTCCCTGGTTGAGTCTGATGTGAAAAAAAAAAAAGATATAAAATCTGTGGGAGCAATGTCATCTTAAATTTATTACACCTCCCAAACCACGTAAGGGTAAGAGTTTGCCAAAGTTGGAGATGTGATCGTATTTTAGCTAGTAGTGGACCGAAATTAATCTCGTATAGTGAACTCGTATCCGGTGTTAATTTAACCTCCCAAATATTTAAAAAAAGACTGAACCCATTTAAACCGGTAAAGGCCTTGTAGCTTTTTAATACACTCTTTAGGGGAGAGGATACTCATCACCTCACTTTTAGGATCATTTATAGAAAAATTACAAAGATCCTTATACTGGGAAAAGCATTGAAATAGACGTGTTACCGAGACCTCTGGATCAGTGAGAAAAAAGAAAAGATCCTCTGCAAACGCCGCAATTTTATGCTCCCTGATTGATACCTGGATTTCACTGATCAAGGGGTCTGATCTAACTTTACACAAAAAAGGTTCTAGGGTAAACACGAAAATTAAGGGGGAAAGAGGGCAGCCCTGTCTCGTCCCATTGGACAAAGTAAAGTACTCTGATCCGGACGTGTTCACCAACACAGCGGCTGGAGGGCCAGTGTATAATGCCTGAATCCAGGTCTGCATTTGTAGCCCCAGGCCTATATGTCTAAAAGTGGATCATAAGAACTCACAGTCTACCCGATCGAAGGCCTTTTCGGCATCTGTTGATAAAAGCAAAATAGGTCGAGCCTCCGATTCGGTAGAGTGGATGAGAACCATTGCCCTTATAGTGTTGTCCCTGGTCTCTCTCTGAGGGATAAAACCTGCCTGATCTGTGTTTACAAGATGGGGAATATATGGCAATAGCCTATTCGCTAAGATTTTAGAAAATACAGTAGTTTTAAATCGGCATTTAAGAGTGTTATGGGTCAATAGTTACTGCATTGATTGTGGTCTTTGTCCTGCTTAGGGATGACCATAATATGAGCCCTCAAGGCATCATTTGTTAACTTATAGTTAGCTAAAAATGGAATTGTAGGCACTTAAAAAATAGGGAGAGAACATCCTGAATGGTTTTATAATAAACAAGATTTAGCGCATCTGTGCCCAGGCCTTCCCTAATTTAGACGAATCTATCGCCGTGACCAATTCTTTCTTTGTTATAGGAACTTCCATTCCCATAGTTACCTCTAATGGGAGGAAAGGCATACCTGAGGATGTCAAGAAAGCACATATCAAGTCTGCCCGAAATGTACATTGTTGATTTTTAGTGTGGTGAAGATCATAGAGCTTCTGATAGAATTTCTGGAATTCCTAAGCTATTGACTCTGAGTCTGACAACTTACCGTATTTGCCGGCGTATAAGACGTCTGAGCATATAAAACGACTCCCTAATTTTACAGCTAAAATTTTGGTTTTGGGATATACTCGCCGTATAAGACGACCCCCTTACTACTAGTCTGTCTGGAAGCTAAGGTGTAGCCTGAAAAACCGCTGACAGGAAAAAACGCTGACAGGAACAGGCTTTATTCAGCTTTTTCAAATCTCCCTGTGCCCATTACATGGCTCACTGTGCCATTACATGCCTCACTGTGCCATCAACATGCCTCACTGTGCCATTACATGCCTCACTGTGCCATTGTGCGAGTTATACGCCGATAAATACGGTAATTCTTTCTGTGCCTGGAAGGCAAGTGTCTTTTTATGTATAGCCTCAAGTTTATGAATTCTCAAAAGTAGCGTCGTAATTTCCGTCTCAATTTCTTTATCCTCGCTCCATGTTTAATAAATATTTCTCTTATAAAGCATTTGTGCACCTCCCACAGTACTGTCAGGGACATATTAGGTTGATCCTTCTGACTGAAATATTCTTCTAAGCTCTGAAGTGCCCAATTCATAGTGGTAGGATCATTTAGCAGTGTATTATTAAGCCTCCAAGACCAGGTCTTTGTAGCCACTATGTTTAATTCTATATCCATGTGGACCAGTCTGTGATTGGCGAGCAAGTTTGGATCAATCGTGGTGGCTTGAACTCTATCCAAATCTTTCTGGGCGATAAAAAAGTAATCAATTATTGAAGATGTAGAATGAACTGGAGAAAAATAAGTATAATCTCTAGCATTAGGGTGCTGTAAGCGCCATACGTCAACCAATTGGAGGAGGTTTAATTCTACCTTTAGACTTTAATGATAAGAATGATAAGTGGGATACCCCTTTTTAGACATCTAGCAATGGATCACATGCAAAATTAAAATCCCCTCCTAGGATCAGTACGCCATCACTGCGCTCCAATATGAGGGGGACCTTAAAAACAGCAGCTGGTTCGAGTTTGGAACGTATACATTGACCAAAGTTATCCGGGAAGCTCCAATTACACCCTTAACGATCAGAAATCTACCTTGCTCATCAGCAATATGTGTACCTGGAAACCATGGGACAGACCTTGCTAGAAGGATCAACGCTGTATCCTGGCCTAGGCCAACAAGGCTGCACTTTGCAGGGTGGCAGCACGGAAAGAGTCTGTCCCGGCTTGTGCTACACTGTTAGAGTGACACAAGGTGCTTCTAATTTTGACTGTCCTATCAGCCTGGACCACAAACCTTCCTCATTGTGCTATATGTTTTCTGCTGTACCATTGGAATGGTTATATCTTCTTAGTCCTCTACACAAAATTATCAAATTTGTGCTTAAAGTAGAACTATAGGCAACACTTTTAAAAAAAAAATTGGATAGAGTGAGGCCGCGTACACACGACTGAGAAACTCGTCGGGCGAAACTCATCGTTCCACCCTTCGAGGTTCCCGTTCAGCTGTCGAAAAGCTTGTCGAGCCAAATTTCCCCATAGAACAACGAGGAAATAGAGAACATGCTCTCTTTTTGGCTCGACGAGCTTCCCGACGGGATGCTCGGCGAAAAGTGTACACATGACCGGTTTTCTCGGCAGAATACGTCTCCCATCGAGGTTCTCGCTGGATTCTGCTGAGAAACTCGGTCGTGTGTACTGGGCCTAAGGGATGGTTATAGCCCCTGTCAGTTTTTTTTTTTTACCATCCCTGTCCCATCACAGAGATTTCCCTTCACTTCCTGCCCCATAGCCAAACAGGAAGTCAGAGGAAATCTATGCAAATTAAGGGAATCCAATGCCTAGTCAGGCCTAGGGCAGCACAAAAAAAATACACTACTGAGAAGGATACTGACTCCCTTTGCTTTAGAGATCGGTGATGAATTGTGATATACCACTGGATAGGCTCTATTCGTCAATTTTGGAATTTTCCTAGCCTAGAAATGGGTTTCCTGATAAAAACAATCTGGCTCAGCATTTTTGTAAAATCTCTTAGTAACCTTGACCTTTTTTCCGGGAACATTTAGACCTCTCACATTAAAGGAAGTTACCCTCAACGGGGAGAGGTCAGGTGTGCCCCAGAAGCAGGCATCTTGATTATAGCCGAAACAACTAATCGATTAATCGACAGCTAATCAATTATGAAATTAATCGATTACTATTTGTTATAATGGATTAATCTCCCAGTAACATAATAGGGTTAAAAAACACTAATTAGCCCTTAATAGTAAAAAAGAGAAAATCACTAATGTAAATATTACTGTCACTGTCCCACAGTAAAAAATTAACCCCTTACAGTAGCGATTATTTGCTCTTTTTGTACTAATTTTTCTTTTTTAACCCCATTATGTTACTAAACATCTCAGGCCTGCGTCACACCTCTGTGTTTTTCGGTGCTTTTTGCAGAAACACCGTACAGTTCATTTACATGGTTTCCTACAGGACACGTTCTCATCCATACTTTTTTCAGCTGCTGCGTATTTGGAAAGGATCAAGGACTTTCTTTTTTAATGCAAAACTGTGTTATTTTATTTTTTTGCTTCCATATACTTCAATTGAGAAGCTGCAGAAAAGTGGAGTGACAAAATAAATAGGGGTACTGAGAAAAAGAAAAGAAAAGAAAATTAAATAATAATAAAAAAGGGGGGAAACACTCTACTCTCCCAACCTGGCCATCTGGACTACCTCTACCATAATAAAATCTAAGGCCCCGTACACACGATCGAATCTATCTGCTGGAAACGGTCCGACGGACGGTCAGACAAATTCGATCGTGTGTACGGGCGGACAGACGGGTTTTTCCAGCAGACGGATTTTAAAGCATGCTTTAACATATCTGCCCGCGCATGCGTCAAATGGATTTGACGCATGCGCGGAAGTGTTTTACTTTCTGGTGCGGTGACGTGGCGGCGTCAACGTCACCGCTACGTCACCGCGCTGTCTGCCGGCGGGGATTTTGGTTTGATCGTGTGTACAGCGATCAAACCAAAATAGCCCAGCAGACAAATCCGATCAAATCGGTCTGTCAGACCGGTTTGAACGGATTTATTTGGTCGTGTGTACGCGGCCTAAGAAATAAAATCATTTAAATTATAATCTGCTACCCTAGCCTGATCTGTCCAGAATCCAAATGGTAATTTGAATGGAATGTTACGTGTTTATGAATGCAATTCTAGAGAAGATTTTAAATGAGTTCTTTGTTGAACACAAAGCTCCCCCTGAATATGTAATTTGTTTAGAGGTGCCAGGTTTGATTCATTTGAAGATGCCAAGATGAAGGTACTATGGCAGTGAGACTGGAATAAAAACCTGGAACACAACCTTATTTGAAACCCAAGTTGTTAAAGTTTTCAAGGCCAAACGATTTAGTGCAGTTCCCTTAAAAATACACTTTATCTATGATGCTCTGAATGGTGGGAAATTTCCAATATTACCTTCAGAGCAACATGTCTTTCACTCCCACTTCATGACCCGACTGCTACAAAATCTTCTTTTGCAATTTATATACACGACATCTTTATCCACCTGCATTAAACTTGCAAGAGCTTCTTATACAGCTGTATGCATACAAAGACACAGAATTGCTGGAACAAAATATTATAAAATAACTAACTTAGCCATATCTGGGCAGAATGTTATTACTAATAAACTTGTCAGGTCTGGGGGAAAGAAACATTAATGAAAGATTGCCATAAATGATGCAACATTAGAGTGGTATCATCTAGCTATAAAATGTTGTTCATGCTGTGTGACATTCATTAAAGAATAATAAGCATCATTGATTTGTCTGCAAGATCTCTACTCACCTCAGATCAATACTGTATTTTAATTTTCCACATACATTCTTATGTACAGCTAGCTGACACCTCCACCATAAGATGACAGCTCAGTCTTACGTTTATAATTATACATTCAGGCCCAGACTGAGACAAAAAAATAGGCCTGGGTAAATTTCAGACTGAGCGGCCCGGGGCGGGGGTTCTTCTGCACTATAATGTAAAGGGGCACTTTGATATAAAGGGGACAGCAATGTAAAGGAGCAATTGAACCATTACAGTGCAGCTCCCTTTATATAACAGTGCCCCTTCGCATTACACTGTGAATGAATGAATGAGTGACTTGTATAGCGCTACACATGCAAACTGAATCGCCTCTAGGCGCTTTATGCAGCCAGTGTCATCCTGGCTGGTTCGGTCATTTATCCCATAGGATCTTGACACGCTTGGGACACACAGATGTACACACATATATACTGGGTTAATTTGGACATGATCCAATTGACCTACCAGCGTGTCTTTAGAGTGTGGGAGGAAACCGGAGTACCGGAGGAAACCCAAGCAGATACAGGGAGAATATGCAAACTCCAGGCAGATGATGCCAATGTCAGGATTTGATCCAATGACCCTCTTGCTGCTAGGTTAAAGTGCTAACCACTACACCACTGTGCTGACCCTGGCAATCACAGTCCCCCTTTTACTTCTGCCTCCCCTGCACAGTCCTACATTTGGAAGGGGGCATAGGCAGGATTCAGCCTGTGTGTCCTCCCCAGGGTATTAGCAGGGCAGGGGCGGGAGGAGCTGCAGATCTGGTCATATTAAGAAGCGGGTGATTACCCGCTCTCTGTGCATATCTCCAGCTCCTGCCACCCCCTGCCCTGCTAATACCCTGGAGAGAAAACACAGGCTGAATCCTGCCTATGCCCCCTTCCGAAGGTAGGACTGTGCAGGGAGGCAGAGGATAAAATGGGGCACTGTGATTAGAAAGAAAAGGGGGTAATGACTGCAAGGGGCACTAGTGGGAGGTGAGCAGCGACTGCAGTCTGTGTTAGCCCTGTCCAGGACGGCACTCGCTGCTTACCCCCGACTGTGCGGCCTGGTAAACAGGCCACAGACAGGTATCAGGGCTGCGGCCCAGCAGCCCCAGCTAAGTGGGCAAATATCTGGTGTACCCTATGGCCAGTCCGGGCCTGTATACATTTATTGTTATCTTGATCTTTGCCATCTGACAGCAGTGCAACAATTGCAGGTGAAATTGAAAATGGTTAAAAGGGCTCATTGGCCAATAAACATGGACAGCAGGCATGTTTTGAATTTGAATTTGAATTTTACGTTTTGGTGAGAAACGTATAGCTTGCTTAAAAGGGATATCACTTTTTTGCTCATTACCTGAGAACATATTTAAACTTAAATCAGCACACAAAGCAATTACCAAGTGCACCACAGTGGAACCTCCGATTATGAGCATAATCGGTTCCAGGAGAATGCTCGTAATTTAAAGTACTCACATATCAAAGCGGGTTTCCCCATAGAAGTCAATGGAAACTAAAATAATTTGTTCCGCATTGACTTCAATGGCATGTAATAACGCATATGTCCAGAGGTGGGGGGGGGGCACTGAAGAGCCTCGGGAACACTCGGAAAGGCCCTGGGGAAAGCTTGGCTGATCTCAGAAACCTTTGAAGAAGGCTCGGAAACACCCATGAACTGAATATTTCTGAGTATTTCTGAACGGCTCCATTTGGCTCTGGTGCCCCCGCTCCTCAGGCCAAATGCAGTACTGCAGGCCCCATTAGCTTGAATGCTGCTCGTGTTGCCAGACAACACTCGCAAACCGATTTGAAATAATAAAAAAAAAAGTTGCTCGTCTTTTAAAATGCTCGTTAACCACGTTACTCATAAACCGAGGTTCCACTGTAATGGATTTTAGTACATTGTCAGGAAGCAAGCTGGTAAAAATGGAATCTAATGTAAGCTATTTCTTTCTCAGCAATTTCAGAAGCTTGTTGTCCATATTTGTTGGGTAATTAGCACTTTTAACAATTTACATTTTCACCTGTAACTGTTGCACTGCTGTCCAATGGTAAATATCAAGATAAACTAAAAGTGTTACTAAACCCAGGACCCTGCATTCACTATATCTGGTCTCCCACAGCACACAGAACATTGAAATGCAATAATTTTAGTAAATATAAACTGCTAAATACCCCTTTCCATCAGCAGTTAGAGCAGTCTTGCGACTTCTATCAGTGTCTGGTTAAAATGCTTGTGAGAGGAGTTTTCATTTAGCTATGACTGTCATATGAGGTTGCAGGACCCCTGACCCTTTGTCTGGACAGTGCTAATCACATGCACTCTCCCAAGAAAAAAAAAAAAAACCTCTCTAGCAATACCTGTCCTCTGTTCTATCAGGAGATGTATTGAGGACTCTTGAAGAAGGGGAAGATTAGAGAAGACAGGGTCAAACAGCCTTTTTACAAAATGCAGAGGATTAACCCCTTAGATTCCACAGAGTATAACCAGCATGCTTTACTGCATTATACAGACTGACTTTACTGTTGTGAGTTTAGTAACACTTTAAATGTATTGCTTAATTGTGCCTTTTGAAAAACCTCTCTGTAGGAGAAGAATTTTCGCTTTAAAATACCCTTAAATACATTAGACATATCACGACTGTAACCTTGAAAAGGAAACGCATAAGTTGCATTTAAACTAAGAACAGTGTGTGACTTTTAACATAGTGTGTTTTGTTTAGAGTTTCCTGGAATCAAATATGGAAAATATATTTAAGTAGGAAATGTCAAAAGGTATCACGCAACAAGGATGTTAGTGGGAAAAAGGTTATGCCTCAGCGGGCAGATGAACGTCTCAATAGTTCTACCACCAGTGAGGAAGAGAACAATATAAGACCAGATTGACAGATCAGATTTAACCATTGCCCAGGGTCCAGGGACTTTGTGCTGAATGGGTACTCTTGACAGCCCCCCCCCCCCCCAACAAAAACTCACATTTGCCATGCTCACAAACTACTCCATTCATCGGTGAGGGTCCTCAGGTATGTCAGAGACCTCAGAAATACCAAAACATTTGACCATGGAGGTGCATGTGAACTTCTCGCACTTCTTTTAGAATGCGGTGCTTGGAATGAGCGCCAATTGATAGGGCTAAGATCTATCACACGTGATTGGGGGAAAGGTCATTATCCCTGTGTAACCTCCAATACAGACTTAACACATTGATTAGACAAAGCGCTCTGAAAAATAACTGGGCAAAGGGGAGGTAAATATCAGTAGCTGCAAGGAAACCTGTAATAAACACCTGCAACGTTATACTTAAAGGGGAACTGCAGTCTGCTCATATAATTTGTAATAAAAACATATTTTCAATTCTGAAGCTTCCCTCCAAGCTTATTATTTTATATATACTGTGATTCTGTACTTGCCAAATATGCTGCAGAAATCTCCCTCCACCGAGTCTGGCTGCATCCATTTTAACTGTGGGCAGCTGAAGCTGCTGCCTGTTCACTTACTTACTTGTGGATTTACACAGAGACACACCTCCAGCTCTGCAGCCCTGCAGCTCATTGGCCCTCTTATGACTCACCCCCTCTCCCTTCCTGGCAAACGCTCAAGAGAGTGAGTTGAGAGTGAGAGAGAGTTGTGCATGATGTCATAAGCCTGGGCTTTTTACCCAACAAGAAACAGGAAGTGGCCTGTACAAGGTATTTACTAGATATGTGCGTTCCCGTTGGTCACGAATGTATTTTCGTACAAACTTGTTCATTTTCGTACCCGTGGAATAATGTGTACATACGAAAAAATGAAATCACCAAAATACGAAAACAACGGGATTACGAATGAGCCGCATAATGAACAAGTGCAAATACGAACGAACGATAAGACATTCTTACGAAAATACGACAAAACGGAAACGGCAAAAGAACGAAAATGACATCTATAACGAATGATTTGCATTCTGTATTTTAAATCCTTTTTCTGTTCGTATTTTCAGTCGTATGTTCATATTTTCATTTGTGTGTTTTGTAAATCCGTTTTTTTTGTCTGTTCGTAAATTTGTGTACTTGATTTGTTTTTTTGAATGGGCAGTGAGTGAGTGTAGTTAGTGAATCAGCTTCTCTTTTGTGCCGACTGCCGAGTACAGTAAAGCCAAAAAAACTTTTCCGTGGATTTTCATCTGAAGGGAGATCAGTTGGCCAGACTTTTGAACCCAAAAATGGTTTTCTGATGGAGCTTACAAACGAATGGATTTTTTGAAAACGAACGTAAAACGTTAGTTTATATGTTTGTTGGCAAAAAAAGTCTGACCAAGTGTACGGGGCTTGACAATAGTTAATATGGATGAGCCGCGTGTTGAAAGTGCCGTGAATCCCGCGATATATTTACGAAAGTACAAAATGATGAAAATTCACTAAAATTATTGTCTAACAAATAACGTCAATAAATTAAACAGAATAACGAATTATCCCACATGTATGAAAATAAAACAGTAACCAAAATACATAACGATCAGAATACGAAAAAAAAAAACGCGTTGTACGAAATACGAACGGGAACGAACAGGAAAAGGGGCGTCTTATGAAATTACGAATCGGTACGAACCTACGGAACGATACGAAACGGAACAAAATAATACGAACATTTTTGCTGTGCACATGTCTAGTATTTACTGACAGACAAACAATGTTTTAGTGCCCTTCACACTACCGTGACTTGAGATCCGACTGGTGTCACCCCAAGTCGCGCGACATGAGAAATTACATTAAAGTGAATGAGAGCCGTCTAAACACACACTACTGAAGCCGACTTCAGAAAAGGTTCCTGTACTACTTCAAGGCGACTTCTAGGCGACTTGTACGCATTGATTTCAATGGAAGTCGCCTTCAAAGTCGGATCAGTGTCTTAACTGAAGCAACTTTACAGGAAGATAAACTAGTTTTCCCAGGCAAACCCTCCCTCCCACAGAGCTGATTATTGTTTGATTGGCCACTGGCAAAGTTGCCTGTCCTGTCGTGCCAACTTTCATGTCGCTGTAGTGTGAACCGGCACATACTATTCAAAGTTAAAACAAGGGCAGAAGATTTCATAGATGGAAAGATGAAAACAATTCTGACGTTCCGCTTTAATATAGAACAAGGAAAACCTGTGCACCCGCCATGTTCATATATATATATATATATATATATATATGTATGGAAAACCTAGTAAGATCTCTAGGCAGAATTATTGTTACCAACGCAAATACCAGTAAAGATTTAACTCCCTTTCCTTTATTCTACAATGTATTCTTCATTTATTTTATAGTAAGGAAAATGACTATGCAACTTAGCTAAGCAGGAGACCCAGAACTCACTTTGGGGAATATCACCACCAGCAACCTTAAAATATATAGTAAGCCATTGGGTAATTCAGTTTACCAACTAAAATACTGAGGCCTTAAAAAAAAAGTCCTATGTATCCATATAATTTATGGGCCAGATTCAGGTAGATCAGAGCACCTTTGCTCTGGAGTAACGCTTCTCATTTACGTTACTCTGCCGAAATTTTAGGAGCAAGTGCTGTTATTCATGAAGCACTTGCTCCTAAAGTTGCGGCAGCGCATCGCAAATGAGCCGGCGGAATTCAAATTGGGCGGGTACGGGGCGTGTAGTATTCAAACTAAGCGCGATCCCGCGGCGAACGTACTGCGCATGCGTCGAGTGTCAATGCATCCCAGTGCGCATGCTCCAAATTCTGTCAGTGAACGTCAATGATGTCACATCCCCATTCATGAATGTTTTACGCAAGCGACGCGATTTGTTTTTTTTCCGACGCGATGACGACGCCTATACTTAACATAGGATATTCCACTAGGGGGCTGCTTTATCTTTACGCCGCGTATCGCTTCCGGAAACGTCGTAAAGTCACTGCGTCGCGCCCGAAAAAGATCGTGAATTGCCGATTCCCGCTCATTAACATATTTTTTGAGCGTAAATCGGCGGGAACGCCCCCGGCGCCATTTTTAAGTTGAAGTAACGATGCAATGGCGAAATTCAATTGCGCCGATCGCATCGGAACTCCAACCCGGCGTTTCTTGTTTTCTGGTTACAGAAAACAAAAACGCCGGCTTAAAGTGACAGTTAGGCTGGCGGATCCATTGATCCGCCAGCCTAACTCTACCTGAATCTGGCCCTATATATATGCAAAAATTATTCAGATTTTTTTTTTTTTTACTATTTCAAAGACTTTAATTCTGAAGATGCAGACCTTAGATCTATCTTCCATAGCCTACTGTCTTTTTAGTGCTAATGTGGCTCACTTTCATTATAAGCTAACATATTTAAGAATGCCCCAAAAAACTGGCAGGTATGGTTAGACTCTGAAAAGAAGCATAATCTATTATACAATGTTCTTCACAGAAAGGAAGACTGAGTGCTTTCTGTGCTTCTCCTTTATGTCAAGATGTTCAAAATTATCTTCAGAAATAAATAAATATGAGGAACATTTACGTCAATGCGGCTTTTGTGCCACTAATAAGGCCCCTACCGCAAGCTTTAAAACAGAAAAGGAAATATATGAAGAAGACAGTGGTCATTTATGTTACAGCTCAACTCTGGCTAAAACAGTATGTTCTGATAGATTGGGGGGGATGTGGGTAGAACCACTTGGTGGGTTATTATTCCCTACATTTTCTGCCTTTACACTTTCTAATGCCCTATACACACGACCGGTTTCCTGACATGCCAAAACCCAACGTTTTTCCCATCGTGATTCCTCTCAAGCCTGCCTTGCATACACACGTTCAGTCAAAAAACTCTCGACCAAAGCGCGGTGACGTCCAACACTTATGACGGCACTATAAAAGGGACATTCCATTCAAATGGCGCCACCCTTTGGGCTGCTTTTGCTGATCCTCGGGTTAGTAAAAGTTTGGTGAGAAACGATTCGCGCTTTTCGGCCTTGTGCTTTTCAGTCCGTTACAGCGTGACGCATGTGCTATCTCTATTACTGTCACGTACCTGATGGTAGAGCCCAACGTGCAGGGAGCAGCCTCTCGTAAGCCTCTGACTCAGGAGCCCCTGGTAGAGCAGACAGAGGGTCACGAGTCTAGAGGGGCACAAGCGCCTAATGGCTGGTTGGGTAGCAGACCAGAAGGGGTAGCAGGAATGTGTGCAGTGGTCCTAGCAGGATTCAAACAGCAAGCCGGAACAGATGGATGGCACTTATGGAACAGGAATCAAGCAGGTGGCACAGACTGGGTTGAGCACACGCGTGCAGATCAGGAGCTAGAGTATGTCCCAAAGGGAGGTCAAAGTCCAAGCCGGGTCGGTACACAAGCAGGCAGAGACCAGAGCCAGGGGTCAGGCAGAAGTGGTGGTCAACTGTAGCCAGGGGGTCAGGGGCAGGTTGCAGACAGACGTGGTCAGAGGAAGCCGGGTCAAGTAAACAGGAATTAAACAGGTAACAGGATATTTTTGTTTCTCAGAGAAGTACATTACCTATATATTCGTCCTCCTTCCGGTCTGCACAACTGCGGGTTTTTCTCGGGCATTGCATCACTTCCTACCACTATCGTACCATGTAGTGTGCTCTGGGAGCTTTGTCTCATAGCTCCCTTGTGTTCAGCAAACATTGCACGATTTCGGGACCAGGAAGACGCTGACGCCGCGGCTTCCCTTTGCGAGTGCGCATGCGCGAGATCGAGCGTCACCGCAACGAGGAAGTGCCTGCTTGTGGGCTTCTAATGCCCACAGCTAAAATAGCAATGGGACGAACGGGGGAATAAAAGCACTGGAAAGGTCCTTAGAGCCCAGAGCCTAGCTGTACATCTGTGTAATTCCCCCTGGTTGGTGGAGGACGGCAACCAGGGGGAATTACACGGATGTACGTGGTTCTACCTTTTATTGAAATGTTTATGCTCCTGAGGAAGCGCTAGTCATAGCACGCAATATGTAGAGCAAGCCCTCCTGTTCCTCTGGACCACCACCTGGTTACACACTATACAGCCAACTTTACAATAATGCTTTATATCTGAGCCTTTCTTCTAGTAGAACTGTATAATCATTGTCATAACCCATGTGGACCAGCTAATTCCTTCTTTTTGATTTTATGTTCATAACTGTTTTTATGACATTTCGATATTAATAAATCTATCTAGTTTTCATATTAGTGAGAGTGGATAAAGAGCAAGGGCCAGATCCACAAAGGAATTACGCCGGTATATCTATAGATACACCGGCGTAATTCGAATTTCCCGCCGGCGTGTCATTGTTTTCTATCCAGAAAACAAGATGCGCCGGACTTACGCTAACATACGACTTGCGTAAGTTTCTTACACCGTCGTATCTTAGATGCATATTTGTGCTGGACGCTAGGGGCGCGTCCGCGTTAAATATGCAAATGAGGTAGATACGGCGATCCACGAACGTATGTACGACCGACGCAGTGTGTTTACGTCGTTTGCGTAAGCGTCTGTACTGCGTAAAGATAAAGCGTAAAGATAAAGCTGCTATAGTGAGGCGCAGCCAATGTTAAAAATGGACGTTGGGCCAGCGTCAAATTTTCCGTCGTTCACGTTGTTTGCGTAACTCGTTCGCGAATAGGGAATTGCGTATATTACGTACACGTCGTTATCATTGACTATTTGCGACGTGATTTCACGCATGCGCAATGGGATACGTCCACGGCCGGCACATGCGCAGTTAAAAAATACGTTGTTTGCGTCGGGTCATTGTTAATTTTAATAAAACACGCCCACAGCGGTAATTGTTTGTGGATAAGGATACGCCACTGAAACTTACAGCGGCGTAGTGTAACTAAGATGGGCTACGCCAGCGGTAGATCTTTGTGGATCTGGCCCCAAGTGTCCAGACGTCAACTTGAGTTTTCAATGCTTTATTCCAAGGCCCAACACGGCCAACATCAACATGACACACGATAGAGAAAAGGTTAATGAGCAAGGAGAGAACTGTATATCAAAGAGAGAGCAAACCCGCTCTTGGCACAGTCAAGTTCAAACGTCGCCACTCTTAACAGAGTGGGTAAAGTGCCCCAGACAGGCGATTTACTTGAGCCTGGCAGCCGAAGGGCCACTTTTAAACAAACAACGTCACTGGGAGAAAAGCAGGGCCTCTGCCACAGGCCTGGTGAATTTTCTTAGTTTTGTCAAAGGCTAGAACCAATGAATCCTCCCAGTAAGTCCAATTTAAAGGTCACCGACTGAAAGCTCAAGTGTACCTGTCATTTGCCGTGGTGACCGGATCCCCGGTGGTTCATCCAGGCCTCGCAGACAACCTCTGACTCTGGGTTCTCCCAAGCCTATCCCCCACCGTTCAGCCCCCGCTTAGGATCTGGGACCCAGCAAGCCGCTGGGGCCCCTCTCTGCATTAGAATGAGGTGTCGCTTGGTACGCAACGTCGGCCAGGCAGGCCTCGATGGCGGGGCCCATTGATGCGTGCACCCTGACGGTGGATGCCGCACCTGGAACACGGGCCCTGCATAGCACAACTCTCACAGGCGACTGCCCCAGATATACCCTTCTGCCAGCATGTCCAGAGAAAAAACCGCTCCTCTGATTGGCTGCTGGGAGAAGGTGGGTCTGTCAGAACCCCTTCTAGCGCCGACTGTCACCCAGGGGTAATAACACCCCCCTGGCATGCAGACTGACCTACAAGGCAGTTCCAAAACCGGCAGCAACCCAAATGTGGGCAATTCGTGAATGGGAGTAACTTAACTCTCCCATTCCCCGCTAACTTTAGCGTAACTCCCTACAAATAGGGGGGGGGGGCGCTACACATACTATATGTACCGTGTGTCTTCAAAGTCCATTTCACTAGTCTCCAGCCAATTCCATACATTTTGGGGGCGGTGGCACACTGATTACTGGTGCATCTTCAGTATCACCCTGCTATTGATGTACGTTAAATTTAGGCCTCTTCTTTCTCCTGGGAAATGATGACACTCATTTCCCAGGAGTCTCTGGGCATTACTGTGCCTAAAAATCCCAGCATGCACTTCTCTCGGAAAATCCAGGAAGAAACATGAACTGGGCTTCATAATGCCCACAGCTATAATGGAAATGGCCACAAGATCCCTGAGATGATATCAGGTACGTTTTTGAAACTGTTTATGTACCTACCGATTGTGCTTTATTAATATGTTTTAATGAATATTCATTATAATGTAACTGAGATTGCAAAAAAAGAAAAAAAATTATGCCTGGAACCCTACTTTAAGGGTGAATCTGCCCATTGAGGTTACAGACAGTGATAAAAACAATAAAAGGAGGGTGTGCCTTTGATCGCTTTATTTAAAACAAGAAAACAAAGAAGATTTGGCTGGAGATGAGTTTTGACTGTGTAAAAATAAGTCTGTGTACAAATAAGTCTGTGTAAAAATAAAGTAGGGCTGCAGAAATTAACGATTAATTGTTAATTTCTATGGTCGATTAAAATAATTTTGATCGAGGACCATCCGTGGAGTGAGCTCTGCGGTCTCGCCCATAGGAAAGGCCGCTGCTTCGGCCTAGCTCCGGAGCTGGCGTCAACTTGGTCCACCAGGCGGCAGCCGAGTAGCAGCATACACATAATATACACATCTGCACCCATACTGCAAGAATATTCACATCTGCCCCCATGCTGTAATGTACACATGGGGGCAGATGTGCATATTCTTGCAGTATGGGAGGCAGATGTGTATATTAACCACTTAAGACCCGGACCAATACGCTGGCAAATGACCCAAGGGGTTTTTGCGATTCGGCACTGCGTCGCTTTAACAGACAATTGCGCGGTCGTGCGACGTGGCTCCCAAACAAAATTTGCGTCCTTTTTTTCCCACAAATAGAGCTTTCTTTTGGTGGTATTTGATCACCTCTGCGGTTTTTATTTTTTGCGCTATAAACAAAAATAGAGCGACAATTTAAAAAAAAATGCAATATTTTTTACTTTTTCCTATAATAAATATCCCCCAAAAATATATAAAAAAACATTTTTTTTCCTCAGTTTAGGCCGATACGTATTCTTCTACATATTTTTGGTAAAAAAAATCGCAATAAGCGTTTATCGGTTGGTTTTCGCAAAATTTATAGCGTTTACAAAATAAGGGATAGTTTTATTGCATTTTTATTAATTATTTTTTTTTTTACTACTAATAGCGGCGATCAGCGATTTTTTTCATGACTGCGACAATATGGCGGACACTTCGGACAATTTTTACACATTTTTGGGACAATTGTCATTTTCACAGCAAAAAATGCATTTAAATTGCATTGTTTACTGTGGAAATGACAGTTGCAGTTTGGGAGTTAACCACAGGTGGCGCTGTAGGGAATGTGTACCTAATGTGTGTGTTTACTACTGTAGGGGGGTGTGGCTGTAGGTGTGACGTCATCGATCGCGTCCCCCTATTACAGGGATGACGCGATCGATGCTCCGGCCACAGAGAAGCACGGGGAAGCCGTGTGTACACACGGCTCTCCCTGTTCTTCCGCTCCAGGGACGGATCGCCGCACTGCAGCGGCGATCGGGTCCGCGAATCCCGCGGTCCCGGTCCTGGAGCTTCGGACCGGGTCGCGGGCGCGCGCCCGCGACCCACGGCTGGGTACTAAAACCAACGTATATATACGTTGATGTGCCCAGCCGTGCCATTCTGCCGACGTAAATCTGCAGGAGGCGGTCCTTAAGTGGTTAAAGCATGGGGGCAGATGTATATATTACAGCATGGGGGCAGATGTGTATATTAAAGCATGGGGGCAGATGTGAATATTACAGCATGGGGGCAGACGTGTATATTAAAGCATGGGGGCAGATGTGTATATTACAGCATGGGGGTAGATGTTGTAATATACACATCTGCGCCCATACTGCAAGAATATACACATCATGCAGAGTTGCAATGCAAGGAGATCAGCTAAAAGTAGTTGTATCTGTATGTGCGTTAATTAATCGAAATT
This sequence comes from Rana kukunoris, assembly GCA_029574335.1. NCBI lineage: Eukaryota > Metazoa > Chordata > Amphibia > Anura > Ranidae > Rana > Rana kukunoris. Next base: position 62,539,602 of record CM056059.1, read on the forward strand.
AGTCGATTAATCGATAAAAAAAAAAAACGATTAATCAAACACAAAAATTGTAATCAGTCACAGCCCTAAAATAAAGGAATGTAACATTTTATAAAGTACCAGGCATGTATCTGGAGAAATCATGCTCTGTGTGCACCATGTAGATACCTGCTCACATTTTTGGAGGAGATAGGAGATGGGAAAAGGCTATTCCCATCTACAGAAGAGGCTCAGAATCGCAAAGCTTGCGCTTAAAGCAAAACAATAGCCCATTTCCTGGTCTCCGTGGAAACTGGGCTCTCGCTGGTAAGATGTGTGCGTTTGATCCATATACATATTAAAATATACAAAATATGTAAATATTACAGTGTGCCATTTACATAATAGAAATTTCAACAAATAATTTTTCTATGAATGCAGCCTATCTCGGAAAGATAAAAACAATGCCATGAAATATACCACAACTTTGCCGTAGGTGATCTATGTTATAAGAAGACAACTTCTTTAAAATAAAAAAGAGCTACCCTCACGTATCCACCTTAATTTACCAAAATACAGTACACATTGGTATAGAGGTAGGTTAATAAAATGTACTTTGAAAATATCCATTTCCCAAACCTTTATGCTAGACAGTTTGGTCAATTACAGAAAGAGAAAAAAGAAAGCATATATTTTTTGCAGGATCAACAGCTAATAAAGTTACAGATGGGCTCAGAAAAACAAAAAAATGCAAAAAACACACAAAAAACTGCTGTGTTAATGCTAGTGACAGGCTTTTGCCAATACTTAACACAAGCAGGAAGCAGAGCTTGTATATGAAATAAGCAAATATATTTGTCTCAATATATATAAAATTACAAATTATACAAAGAAGCAAGGTTTTCAAAAAGTTATTACCGGTAACTATTTATATTAAACCTAAAAATGTGTCACAGAAATCTTAGTGATGACAGTAGAAGAGGAGCTGGTTAAATTAGGAAGACCATAGGAGCCTAATCTGTATTACACAATGTAAATGCTGAGGAAGAAAGTTACAAAGTAAAAACAAGTTAAATGTTACCACCTTTGAGTCTCTATGCATGCAGTCTAAGTCCTCATTCACACGAGGTGGACTCCATCGCTACGGAGTCCGCCAACTCCAACTCTCCGGTGATCTCTGCCGAGCCAGCGGACGACAGGTCCCTCTCTGCTCACTGAGCAGGGAGGGGCTTGTCGAGTGCCGCTATCTCCTATGGAGAGATCTGATGAAAATGGACAGCATGTCCGTTTTCATCAGATCTCACCCAATCCAATCTGCCATGGACGGATGGGGACGTATCGCCATATGTCTGATTTTGGCGGATCGGGTCAGATGTCAGGGGACATGTCACCGCTGACATCCAACGCTCCATAGGTCCGACCATGTGAAAAGGGGTCTAATCCCCGGATTCAGAAAGCACTTATGCCAACATATCTACAAATACGCCGCGTAAGTGCACGGATGCGCCGTCATATCTATGCGCCTGATTCTGAACGCAAGATATGCCTGAAATATGGCTTCATAGACCAACGTAAGTGTCCTACGCCGTCGTATCTTGGGCGTATATTTACGCTGGCCCGCAAGGGGCGCTTCCATTGATTTATGCATTGAATATGTAAATGACCGATATACGCCAATTCACGAAAGTACTTGCGCCCGTCACTGTAATATACGCTGTTTACGTAAGGCGTACGTCTGGCGTAAAGTTATTCCACCTAAAGGTGGGGCAACCCATGCAAAGGTATGGACGTCGGAACAGCCGTCATATTTTACGTTGTTTACGCAGTACTACGTGAATAGGGCTGTGCGTAGATTATGTTCACGTCGTAGGCAGTGTATCTTAGGCAGCTATTTTGAGAAATTATAACCCCTCTCAAGCATCTCTTCTCAAGAATAAGTTCAGTGCTAGTAATCTTTCATCATAACTAAGGTCCTCCAGTCCTTTAATTAGCTTTGTTGCCCTTCTCTGGAACCTCTCCAGTTCCAGCACATCTTTCCTGAGGACTGGAGTTCATACTCCAGGTGCGATTGGACCAGAGTCTTGTAGAGTGGGAGAATTATTGTTTTATCTCTGGAGTTAATCCCCTTTTTAATGCATGCCAATAATCTGATGGCTTTGCTTTCAGCAGCTTGTCATTGCATGCCATTGCTAAGCCTGTCATCTACTAAGACCCCAGGGTTCTTTTCCATTTTAGATTGTCCCTGAGGTTCTCCCCCTAGTGAGTAGATTGCATTTGTATTCTTGTCACCCTAATGCATTATTTAAAATGTTCTACATTAAACCTCATTTGCCATGTACAAAGAGAATGGATATACACATATGTATAAAGAAAATACATGTGTGTATAAGAATTATGATGGACTTTTTTAGGCGTAATAGAATTTAAAAAATGGGTATTTATTATATAAAATACAAGGTTAAAAAACAGATAAGAATAACAATAACAGATTGCCACAGTGATGGCACAAGTTAGAAGCACATAAATTTAACAGACCACCTAATAATGAAAATTCTAATTATACACGGAACAACAAAAGAGTGGGAGACTTGCAGCCACTCAATAAAATTTGAAGACCAATAGATTTTCCAAAAGGTGAGATGTTACACGATGTTTAGCCCAACATGTTTCGCATTGTATGGACGCTTCTTCGGGAGCTTTACAGTAGCTTATCAAGAAAATTAAATAGACAGAAACAGCATGGGCAGAGGTCATATAAGATGGTTAGGCCGGATAACGTGGCACATATACCAGAAGTGGGAGGATAAAATACCCTCAGTTAGTCATGGAAATCACATCAAAACACAATTCCCCAACACAGACAGTGCTTAGAAGGTTACCAGCTCTGATATCGCATGGGAAGATTACAGACAGCTGTACAGCGCTTAGGATTGTTGAGACTGTCACCATGGGCAGAGGCTACGTTTTCTATATCCAGGTTTCTGACTCTCGGTTTGGACAAGGTCACCCTGGAGAATATATATGAAGTGATCTACTGATGTCTTTTGGCTTTCTGATCAACTGATCCCCACCAGCAACTGACGGTTGTCTGTAATCTTCCCATGCAATATCAGAGCTGGCAACCTTCTAAGCACTGTCTGTGTTGGGGAATTGTGTTTTGATCTGATTTCCATGACTAACTGAGGTTATTTTATCCTCCCACTTCTGGTATATGTGCCACGTTATCCGGCCTAACCATCTTATATGACCTCTGCCCATGCTGTTTCTGTCTATTTAATTTTCTTGATAAGCTACTGTAAAGCTCCCGAAGAAGCGTCCATTCAATGCAAAACATGTTGGGCTAAACATCGTGTAACATCTCACCTTTTTGGAAAATCTATTGGTCTTCAAATTTTATTGAGTGGCTGCAAGTCTCCCACTCTTTTGTTGTTCTGTGTATAATTAGAATTTTCATTATTAGGTGGTCTGTTAAATTTATGTGCTTCTAACTTGTGCAATCACTGTGGCAATCTGTTATTGTTATTCTTATCTGTTTTTTAACCTTGTATTTTACATAATAAATATCCATTTTTTTAAATTCTATTACGCCTAAAAAGTCCATCATCATTCTTACACGTGTATTTTCTTTATACATATGTGTATATCCATTCTCTTTGTACAACTCTATCGGGACGTGCCATTTATACACTCTCAGATCCACAGTACCACTCTGTGATGATTTGATTTTTATTCATTTGCCATGTAGTTACCCACCCCATTAACTTGTTCAGATCTTCTTGTAAGGTTTCTACATTCTGCAGAGAAATTATTGCCCTGCTTAGCTTAGTATCATCCACAAATACTGAGATTGAGCTGTTTATTCCAACCCCCAGATCGTTTATCTATGTATCCTCCATTCATCACCACCCTCTGAACTCGCCCCTGTAGCCAGTTTTCAATCCATGTACTCACCCTCACTGGTCCATGATGACAGACCTCAGTTTGTACAGTCAACGTTTATGGTGAACTGTATCGAATGCCTTTGCAAAATCCAGATACATCAGGTCTACGGGTCTTCCGTTATCAAGATGGCAGCTCACCTCCTTATAGAAGGTTAATAGATTGGTTTGGCAAGAACGATTCTTTATGAATCCATGCTGATTACTGCTATTGATACTGTTTACATTACTAAAATCTTGTATATAATCCCTTCATCCCCTCCATGAGCTTGCATACTATTGACGTTAGGTTTGTAGTTCCCAGGGATATATCTTGGTCCTTTTTTAAATATTGGTGCTACATTGGCTTTTCTCCAATCAGCTGGTACCATTCCAGTCAGTAGACTGTTCGTAAAAAATTGGGAACAATGGTCTGGAAATTACTTAACTGAGATCTTTAAGGACCCCCGGGTGTTAAGTTTTTCAAGTATATTCCTAATTCTATCCTCTGTTAGCCATGAGGGTGCTTCCAGTGACGTGTCATGAGGATAAACATTGCAGTCTTGGTTACTGAATCCCCAGGTTCCCTTGTGAAGACTGAGGAGAAGAATAAATTCAAAACCTTCACCATCTCTCCATTCTTTGTAACCAGATTTCCTTCATCATTCTTTATGGGGCCACTATGATCTGACCACCCTCTCTTGTTATTTATATACTTAAAGAATGTGTCTTTCATGTTCTATCTTAGCCACTCAGATTGCACTCTTACATTTCTTATTGCATACTTTGTAAAGATGCAATGCTGATGAAGACCCCTCAGTCTTGTATTTTTTGAAGGCCTTCTTCTTTGCTTTTATATGTATTTTTACATTGGGGTTAAGCCACCCAGGACTTATTATCTCTTTTTAATTTATTTCCCATTATGATGCACTGGTTAATACCCTTATTTAATATGCTGCTAAAGCAAACTCATTTATCAACCATGTTCTTCGTTCCTAGGATTTTATCCCATTTAATATCTTCTAGCAAAGAGCGGAGTTTAGGAAAGTTGGCTCGTTTGAAATTCAGTGTCTTTGTATTCCTTTTATGTTTCCTATTTGTGTGATTTATACTGAAACTAATTGACCTGTGATCGCTGATTCCTAAATTGCCCCTTATCATCTGGGATTAGGGGCTTTTTTTCTTGTTGGTGCATTTACCATCTGACCCATAAAAATTGTGCTGCAAGACATTTAGGAAATGGCGAGCCTTAGACAAATGCACGGTTCCTTCCGCCCAGTCTATGTCTAGGTAATTACTGTAAAATCCCCCATTATAATGACACTTCCCATCCTTGCCGCCATTCCACCTTGCCGCCATTCCAAACTGTGATCTAAACCAATCCATTACATTGTAGCTCTGGCTGAATGTTTAGGGCCATTGTCCTGCTGGAAGAGGAACCTCTGCCCCAGACTCAAGCCTTCCGCAGACTCTTAACAGGTTTTTTTCTACGATTTCACGTTATTTGGCTCCATCCATCTTCCCATGAACTCTGGCCAGCTTACCTGCTGAAGAAAAGCATCCCCACAAAATGATGCTGCTACCACCATGTTTAGCGGTGAGGAATTGTGTTTACAGGGTGATAAGCAGTGTTATTTTTTTCCGCCGACATATAGCGTTTTGCTTTTAGGCCAAAAAGTTCAATTTTAGTCTCATCTGACCAGAGCACCTTCTTCCACATGTTTGCCGTGTCTCCCATATGACTTCTCGCAAACTGAAAACTGGATTTCTAATGCCTTTCTTTCAGCAATGGCTTTCTTCTTGCCACCCTTCCATTAAAGTCAGATTTGTTGAGTGCACGACTAAGAGTTGTCCTCAGATTCTCCCACCTAAGCTGTGGATCTCTGCAGGCCCTCCAGAGTTACAATGGGCCTCTTGGCTGCTTCTCTGAATAATGCTCTCTTTGTCCAGCCTATTAGTTTATATGGACAGACATGTCTTGTTAGGTTTGCAGTTGTGACATACCCTTTCCATTCTTGGATGATGGATTGAACAGTGCTCCGTGAGATGTTCAAAGTGTGGGATATTTTTTTATAATCTAGCCCTGCTTTAATCTTCTCTACAACTTTATCCCTGACCTGCTTGGTGTGTTCATTGGCCTTCATGGTGCTGTTTGCTCACTATAACAAATCTCTGAGGACTTCATAAAACAGCTGTATTTATGCTGAGATTAAATTACACACAGGTGGACTCTATTTGCTAATTAAATAACTTCTGAAGGCCGTTGGTTGCACTAGATTTTAGTTAGGGGTATCAGAGTAAAGGGCCTGAATAAAAATGGACGCCACACTTTTCACATATTTATTTGTAAAAAAAAAAATGGAAACCATTTATCATTTTCCTTTCACTTCACAATTATGTACCACTTTGTGTTAGTCTATCACATAAAAATCCCAATAAAAATACATTTACATTTTTGGTCGTAACGTGCCGAAATATAGAACATTTTAAGGGACTGTAGGTGTCACTTTTATGGAGGAAGAAGTCCTCAAATCTTGCATTTTGACTCATAAACTCTCTATTGTGAGTAAAGCACAGGAGCAAAATTATAAAGTCATTACAAGATGGTATCATTGACCCTGGATTTTACATAAAATATTTCCAAATATAGCTGACCGATGCTGGCCATGTCTTTCTCTTATAGGCACATGCAACATACATGGTGTAATGGCCCTTCTCTGCAATTCTGGGACAATGATTTTAAAATATATAATGCTTTTACCTCAGACACAGTGCCCTAAATTCCTCGAATAGCTCCATGATCCTTGCTACAAGAATCTATTTCTGGGGTCCAGAAAGTGATTTTACGTTTCTATTTTGTGGCTACCATGGTGGTAATTCCGAGACATTGGAAGTCCCAGTCCATACGCTCTATAGCAGAAGGGTTAACTGAATTGAATATCCTTGTGAGAATGGAAGAACTATCAGCATAGCTCAAAAGATTGACATTCGTATTCACAGGAAATATGGCTCCTGGAGATATCTTTTATAAACAACTCCAATTTTGCAACCTTACTATCCTAGAATTCTTCTACATGGCCTTCCTAAATCCGATTTTTTCAAATACCGTTAGCAAATCCACCCCCCCCCCCTTTTTTTTCTTTTCTTTGACCTTGTCCCTTTATTTTCAACTTTGGTTTTTGCTATTTAACATCTCAATTATACAATTTTTTTATCTCTCTTTTTGAACTTATACGTCTCTACTTACTTACTTCTTTTATTAAATCTGAAATGTTGTTTTAATTCTCTTAAAGCAATCTATACCAAGAGCTTTCTTAAATACTTAAAACAATCTACAGTATACCTATGTTGTAAATGTTATTGTTTAGTATTCAAAAGCTCTACTTTAAACTTAAGTTTAATTTCTCCCTTTTTTTTGTCAATTCTTATGATGAAAATCTTAAAAAAAAAATGTACTATTTAAAATGTGAATATTTGAGAACCTGTCAGGTATGCAATTGCATGCAATGGTATGTAAAGTAAAAACCTGCATGTGCCCAAGCTGTGAATCACTGTCAATGATTTGTGATGTGACAAGGAACTCCCTTTCAGCTTTCACTCTTGTGTCACAACACTATTTACTGTCTGCCAAAAAGATCTGTGCTGAGTGTTAAGCATGTTTAATCCGCTGATGGACATCTCAGTTTAGCTGTGATTATTATGAGCAGTGCAGTACCTACACAGTGGTTAGCTAGCTGCCTTTGGTACTATACATTATGCAACCGTGTCAATATATTTTTTGTATTTTCAGAAAATACAGAAAACAAAGTTAGGATTATTAAAAACAGATGCAGATTTCTAGGAGACTTGATGACCTTTTTTTATTGCAGAGTTTTTTTACTGATTAGGGTAGTTTTACATGCAAATTATATGAAGATTTGTACTGCTTCTCTTCTTGGTGGCCTTAAACTTTGTATGCCATTTAGATATCTTTACTGTGTCTATGTGAGTCTTATGCCGCGTACACACGATCATTTTTTGTGATGAAAAAAAACGACGTTTTCTGTGAAGTAAAAAACGAAGTTTTCTGTGAAGTAAAAAACAACGTTTTTGAAACGTCACTTTTCAAAGACGATGTTGCATACACACCATCGTTTTTTTCACAAAAAGCGAGGTTACGTTCACCACTCTTTTCCATTGAAGCTCGCTTCATAACTAGCTTCTGGGCATGCGCGGGTTGAAAAACGTTGTTTTAAACAACGTTTTTGCTAAAACGACACAAAAAATTCAAGCATGTTGGAATTTTTTTTTGGTCATTTTTTTTAAGACAAAAAACAACGTTTTGCCCACACACGATCAATTTAAATGACGTTTTAAAAAACAACGTTTTTTTTCATCGCAAAAAACGACCGTGTGTACGCGGCATAAGGCTAAGGTTGCTATCTGTCCCAATTTCCTAGGGACATTCCCTATTTTGAGGAGGCTGTCCCAAGCAAACAAACATCCTTATGATTTAGTAGTTTACCTTCTTTAAGGTCACTTTATGTCACTTATTTTTATCTGCGTCTGCCTCTGGCTGCCTATCAGACTTGTGGGACTGAGCCAAGATGTTTTAGGGCACTTCCCTTGGCCACAGGTCTGATAGGTGGTAGCTGTATAATTGACATAATAAAGAAAATGCAGCGCCCTTCTCCTTCTAATGTGACCTACCCCTGTTGCAAATCACCAGCATTGTGGGTGGTGCCCAGTGGGCCCCACGCAATTGTCCGAAAGATCTCTTTTTGTTTATTCTCGCTAACATTTATAGGTAGAGTTGACTCAAGGTATATCCGATTGCCTCTCAGGCCGCGCACACATGATCGAATTTATCTGCTGAAACCGGTCCGACGGACCGTTTCAGCAGACAAATCCGATCGTGTGTACGGGCGAGCAGACAGGTTTTTCCAGCAGACAAGTTTTAAAGCATGCTTTAAAACTTGTCTGCTGGAAACCCGTCCGTCCGACGCCTAACCAGCGGACAAAAATCTCCCGCATGCGCCGAATGGATTTGACGCATGCGTGGAAGTATTTTACTTCCTGGAGTAGTGACTTCACCGCGCAGTCTGTCCGCAGGGATTTTGGTTTGATCGTGTGTACACTGATCAAACCAAAATAGCCCAGCAGACATATCCGATGAAAACGGTCTGTCCGACTGTTTTCATCGGATTTGTTTAGTCGTGTGTACGCGGCCTCAGGGGATCAGGAAAGAATTTTGTCCAAAATGTCTTGGTATGCTGATGTTTTAAGAGTTCCCTTCACCGAAACTAAGGGGCCAAGCCTAACCCCTAAAAAAACAACCCCACGTCATAATCCCTCCTCCACCAAATGATTTGGACCAGTGCACAAAGCAAGGTCCATAACGACATGGATGAGCAAGTTTGGGGTGGAAGAACTTGACTGGCTTCACAAAGTCCCGACCTTAACCCGATAGAACACTTTTGTGGTGAATTAGAACAGAGACTGTGAGCCAGGATGTCTCGTCCAACATCAGTGCCTGACCTCACAAATGTGCTTCTGGAAGAATGGTCAAACAATCACATTGACACACTCCAAAACCCTGTGAACAGGTAATGTATGTGCACAGAAGGTAGCTCTAACAAGGGGGGTTTGCATGAATGTGTAAGCCAGGTTGCATGCTTGGGACAGTGATTACATGTTGCTGAATGCATTCAACCATAGGGTTTTGACACATAACTTTGTGAGTACAAGACATGTTTGTTTATTTTGAGTTTTTTTTTTTTTGAGTGGAGTATGAAAATTTTATTTGGACTAAATTATAAAAAAGTTTTAAAATAATGTCTCCACTCTGTGCTGAAGGGGGGTCTGTGCTGAATGGAGGGGTCTATGTTGAATGGGGGGTCTGTGCTAAAGGGGGGTCCACCTGTGCTGAATGGAGGGGTCTGTGTGGAATGGGGGGTCTGTGCTGAAGGAGGGCCCATCTGTGCTGAATGGAGGGGTCTGTACAAAATGGGGGTCTGTGCAGAAGGGGGGTCCATCTGTTCTGAATGGAGGGGTCTGTGCAAAATGGGGGGTCTGTGCTGAAGGGGGGAAGGGTCTGTACATTCTCTAGGCAATATTTATATGGGCATGGAGTGAAGCTAAATTATTATCTCAAGAGCTATTTCACACTGCCAGTTGGCTGCGTTATCAGTAAAGCGGCGCTTTACCATCGTTTAAGCTTCGCTATTCGGTCGCTAGCGGGGCGCTTTTAACCCCCGCTAGCATTTAAAAAAAGGGTTAAATGCGCCTGTGTATCGGCGCTGCTGAAGCAGCCCTCCCTGAAAAAATGTTAGCGGACGCCCATGTCCCCTGCATTCTTAGGCCGCGTACACACGATCGGTTTGGTCCGATGAAACTGGCCTTAGAGCCAGTTTCATCGGGTCAAACCGATCGTGTGTACGGCCCATCGGACCTTCGTCCGTCGGACCAAAGTTTTAAAACTTGCTTTAAAATCGGATCAATGGATGCCTGACCATCAGCCCAAACCGATGGTTAGTATGCAAAAGCATCAGACCGAAAACCCGCGCATGCTCAGAATCAAGTTGACGCATGGTTAGAAGCATTGAACTTCGTTTTTTCAGCACGTCATTGTGTTCTACGTCACCGCGTTCTGGCCCGATCGGATTTTGAACTGATGGTGTGTACCCACATCAGACCATCAGGCCATCAGTCTGTGAACCGATGAAAACGGTCCGTCTGACCATTTTCATAGGTTTAATCCGATCGTGTGTACATGGCTTTACATTAATCTGTTAAACTTCCCTTGATGCTTTTACTTTCTAACAAATGCTTTATGAGTTCCTTCCATTGAATGTTCAGAAACATTTTGTTCTTTTTTTATACCTCTATATAAGAAAGTTTAAACAAATGAAAAATGTTACATGCAGCTTTTGATTGTATAAGTAAGAATGCTCCCGTTGACTTCTCTTATTTTGTTCTTATCTGTTTTCAGAACGTTTTCCAACAGGCACGGTGCACAGTAATAATGAACAAGCAGGACTTGCATTTATATAGGCTCTATCACCGCTGTGGCAATGAATATTTAAATCAAGGCCAAAGTGTTATTTTAGAATGAACTCTCATTTAAATCAAGATCTGGTAACTCTGAGGTGCAAGCACCAACACATACTGTACCTACCGCATCCTGTAATACCCCTGCTTTATCCAAATGCTGAGCCGTCCTAATCAGGAAAAACTCCAATATTTCCTGGTAGCGCTGAAGCCCACTTCTTCTTGTCACCCACACATCTGAAGCAGAAAAAAGATGGGCAATCTTCAACATGTCCAGTAAGTTCTGGAGATATGCTCTATCAAAATACTATGGCCTCCAGAAGTTGTGTAGGGGATTGCAGACTGTTGCAGGTAGGGCCAGATTTAGTCCTTGGGGGACCCGGGGCACTTTAGGTTGAGGGGGGCTCTCATACACAGAACTGATTTACATTCTCAGCATTCCTCACGGCAGTCACATGTTTTTAAAATGCATGACACAATGTCATTCTGAGGCCATGCATGCTTGCACACAAATGCGCATTCATAACACTCTATGGCCCGGATTCACGTACCTGGGCGCATCTTTATTCTGGCGTAGCGTGTCTTGTTTACGCTACGCCGCCGCAACATTGAGAGGCAAGCCTGGTATTCACAAAGAAAATACGATCAACGATGCGGCGGCGTAGCGTATAGTTGTCGGCGTAAGCCGATGTATGTCAAATTAGGTGGAAGTGGGCGTGATTTATTATAATGAAGCGTGACCCCATGTAAATGAAGGGCCGAACGAACAGCACATGTGCCGTCCCGTGGGCGTATTCCAGTACCCATGCGCAGAATCACGTCGGGACAAACGCCTAATGCCGCGTACACACGGTCGTTTTTTGCGATGAAAAAAAACGACGTTTATTGTGAAGTAAAAAACGACGTTTTTGAAACGTCACTTTCAAAGACGATGTTGCATACACACCATTGTTTTTTTCACAAAAAGCAAGGTTACGTTCACCACACTTTTCCATTGAAGCTCGCTTCATAACTAGCTTCTGGGCATGCGCGGGTTGAAAAACGTCGTTTTAAACAACGTTTTTGCTACACACGGTGACTTTTTGTTAAACAAAAAACGACGTTTTGAAAAACGACACAAAAAATTCAAGCATGTTGGAATTTTTTTTTTGGTCGTTTTTTTAAGACGAAAAACAACGTTTTGCCCACACACGATCAATTTAAATGACGTTTTAAAAAACAACGTTTTTTTTCATCACAAAAAACGACCGTGTGTACGCTGCATAAGATACGTCGAATCACTGAACGTAAGCTACGCACAGCACTATTCACGTAGTACTACGTAAACAACGTACAATACGACGGCTGTTCCCTTGTCCATACCTTTGCATGACTTACCCCTGCTTTATGTGGGGTAAGTTTACGCCGGACGTACGACTTACATAAACCGTGTATATTAATGCGCCGGGCGCAAGTACGTTCGTAAACCGGCGTATCTTACTAATTTGCATATTCAACATGGGTACGCCGAATGCGTCCATCGTAACAATGCGCCCACGATACGCAAACGTAGGCAAGTTACGTCGGGCGGCTGAAGCCTTGTTTTACGACGTATCTAGGTTCGCGAATCGGCGTAACAATACGACGGCGCACATTTGTACTTACGACGGCGTATCTCTAGATACACCGGCGTAAAACGTTTGTGAATCCGGGACATTTTGTGAATGTGCGGTTTGCTTAAGCTACCAAAATTTATTTTTAAAAACAGTAGAGTATCCAGTCCAGAGTAAAACCCTTTACAGATAATGGCCAGCAAATATTTACTTCCCAAAATACATTTAATATGTAGCTCCCTGCTCCCAAATGACTGGGCGCTATGTTAAATTTAGTGGGTGTCTAAGCCAATAATATGGCTCAGACTGTGATGATTTATACTAAATTAGCCTCTGTTCTGGCAGTGGCTGTGCCTGATAGCACTTTCCCACTGTTGCCTCTAGGTGGCGATACCACCACAGGCCAGTGTTGGAACACGGGCAAGCCATAGATTATTGTCGGGAACAGCCCAGTGGCAGTGGTGCCACGCTGTGCATGCCGGAAAGGGATACTTAAGGGTCAGACGCAATATTTTGGGGTCCTTCGCCTCGTGGCCCACCTGGCTTGAGGTATGTGTTGCGTAATTTACAACCCCGGGACCACGTTTGCCCGAGGCTGCATCTCTATCAGTAGGCCCAGTTATGCTGACTGGGGCCTACAAATCAAGAGAGATCCCAAGCTGTCCATCTAAGCAAAGGAATCTATACTAAACCAGGGGAGAACCCTGGAGGAGACCACCGGAAGGCTTATGTCTCGGGATAGGTCTGGTGACCTTATTAAGGAGGGATCCACAACTCAAGTTGTCCTACAGTTCGCCGGGTCGGCTTGAAGGCTCTTTAACTGTACGGCTGGAAGTTCAGGTATTAGATCCTGTGGCAGAGGATTCGGAAACTGTTACATTTGCTGGGCCAGGTGGGAGGGATCTATCCAGGTGAGCAATACCTACTCAAGAGGGAGTGGTGAATGACTTTGGACTATAGATGTTTTTCTCCAGTGATCTGTACCGAGTACCTGAACCTTCCCCTCCCCCCTTCATCCTTCTACCTTCTTCACAAGTTTTGAGCAAATGAATAAAATCTGACAGCTCGAGGTTTTACATCTTGTGTGGACATTGGAATTACTTTCAGACTCTCTTCCCCTAGACGACAAATGTTGAGGTAATGTTCAAAGCCCAAATCTAAACCAGCAGCTCCTACGGGTGTAGTGCTACAAATAAAATAAATAAATCATTATATAATTTCAATGAGCAAAGTCTTCTGATTCCTCTTGTACCAAATTGTATTGTAACTGTAATGTCTGCCTTTATTTTTGTGATGTGCAAACTGTTGGTGCTTGATAACTCCTTTATAATAATAATAATAATAATAATAATAATAATAATAATAATAATATTTTATATATATTTTTAAATATTTAATACCAATTTTTATGTTTTTTTTAATGGATTTTTTTTTATAGAGGGGGCCTCCTTCTGTCAAGGGGCCCAGGAAAGTTGTCCCCCCCCTTCTAAATCCAACACTTGGTGCAGGTATATAAATGCATCTCTAGGTACTTATACCTGTTAGTCACTTTCTTTTTCAAGTGACAGAGTCACTTTACGTGTTAACATATTCTTTATTGTGCTTTACTGATACAATATTTCAAAGTGAAATGTGATGCCACGTACACACGATCATTTTTCGGGTTCTAAAAAATTACGTTTTTTTAATGCCATTAAAAATGATCGTGTATGGGCTTCAGAGCATTTTTCAGGTTCTAAAAAATGGGCAAAAAAAAATTCGAACATGCTCTATTTTTTAACAACGTTTTTAACGTTGTCGTTCTTCGGGTTGTAAAAATGATCATGTGTGGGCTTTAATGACGTGAAAAATCCGCACATGCTCAGAAGCAAGTTATGAGATGGGAGCTCTCATTCTGGTAAAACTACCGTTTGTAATGTAACAGACAGAAAAGCGCGAACTGCCTTTTACTAACACGACTAAAGCAGCCCCAAGGGTGGCGTAATCCGAATGGAACTTCCCCTTTATAGTGCCGTCGTACGTGTTGTACGTAACCGTGCTTTGCTAGAGCATTTTTTTTTCACGATCGTGTGTAGGCAAGGCCGTTTTAATGATCAAGTTGAAAAAACAACATTTTTTCTAGAGCCTAAAAAACTTTATTTTTTAGAACCCGAAAAATTATCGTGTGTACGCTGCATAAGGACAACAGCAGGATGATTCTCTCAAGCTGGAAATTGCCTCGTTATGGGCGAACCAGGAATATCTAAAATTCATTTTCAGTGAACACATATTCTGAGTAATGACAACATTTAAAGTAAATTGCATGTCAACCCAAAAACTTAATTCAAATTAATAATTTCTAATGCCCCTAAAAATGTAATATTGCATAGTCCTTGATATTTTTCATTAGCAATGAGGTAAACGTTCTATTTTCTTCCTTCCATCCTCTAGAGGTAGTGTAGATAGCGTGACAACATTTACACAATGTTATTGAACAGTGTGTGCTCCAGCTGCCTGCCTCTGGTCTCCCTACATCAATGGAAAATGCAGAGCAGCAACGTCATCCGTAGCAAAATTCATTGATGTCAGTGATTTAGAAGTCAAACATAAGATACGTTTTTTTTTTTTTTTTCTTGTTTTGAAGAGTGGGAAAAGGTTATAACCTATATTATGTTTTTATTAATATGTTATCTCAATTTGAGACATTTTCGCTCACCCCTTGTCATGATGACAGGGTGTCAAAGGACACAAAATTATGGGAGATTTCTATAATGGGAACAAAGACAAGGAAAAATAAATGTCAGGATGCCATCTATGTCTTTCTGTCCAGCTAACAATGGTCCTAATTTCTGTCAAACAACCAAATGATGAGGGTGAATCCTTCTAGTGGAGTCAGAGACAGCAATAAAAACCTTACAGAGATCTACTTTGTTCTATTATTGTGAAAGAGGAATGCAGGAAGATAGAGTTTTCATTTTCCCTGTGTCTTTAACCACCTTAACACTGGGCACTTTCACCCTCTTCCTACCCAGGGCATTTTTCAGATTTTAGCACTGTCACATTTTGAATGACAATTGCGCGGTCATGCAACACAGTACCCATTTTTTTTGTATCTTTTTCTTCACACAAATAGAGCTTTATTTTGGTGGTATTTAATCACTGCTGGGATTTAAACATTTTTACAAAAAAAAAGACAAACATTTTGAAAAACCAAAAGTTTTTCTTATTTTCTGTCAGTAAATTTTGTAAATACGTCATTTTCTCCTTCACTGATAAGCGCTGATGAGGCTGCACTGATGGGCACTAATAGGCTGCACTGATGGGCACTGATGAGGTGGCACTTATGGGCACTGATAGGCTTTACTGATGGGCACTGATGAAGTGGCACTTATGGGCACTCATGAGGCAGCACTTATGGGCACTGATTAGGTGGCACTGACGAGGAGTCACTAATATGCTGCACTGATGGGCACTGATAGGTGGAACTGATATGCGGCACAGGTGAGCACTAATAGGTGGCACTGGTGGGCATTGATAGGTGGCACTGGTAGGCAATGAGAGGCAGCAGTGGTGAACACTGATGGACAGCACTGGTGGGCACTGATAGGCAGCACTGATGGGTGGTGCTGATGGGCACTGATGGGAGGCATTGATAGGCAGCACTGATGAGCAGGCACTGATGGGAGGCACTAACTGGCACCGCTTATATGCACTGATTGTGGCACTGATTGTTGGCACTGCTGGTGCTTACCTGTAATCAGGGCACTGATGACAGTGCCCTGATTACCTGCCCAGGTCTCCTCTGCATGGAGATGCCGTTGATTGGCACTCCTCGCCACACACTCTGTCATTCTGTATTTACATGTGACCGGCTGTGATTGGACACAGCCAATCACATGGTTAAAGAGCCGCGGCCTAGCAACAGGGTCACGCCGTGTCCTAGCAACACGGCATGGCCATGATCATCACGATGAACGGCACCAGGAGGCGCGATAGAGACCATTCTAGGGTGCCGTCATATGACATCCTCCCAGAACAAGAGCCGAACCGTCCCTCTGTCATTTGACGGTGGGCGGGCGGCAAGCGGGTAATCTAATACAGAAATTGCTATTGTTATTTTTATTTATTTTTTGCCAATTGTTTAAATTCTTTCTTTCTTTTTTTTTTTTTTTTTTGTGTGACAGTTTTGTCTGTATGGTATTCTATAAAATATTTAAATCAAACTTGATAAAGAAAAATAAAATTTAATTGCATGTTCAAAATAATAAAATAATAGGCAGGAAGAGTGATAAATTGCAGTGCACTTTGAAAGTAAAAGAAATAAAGAATACATTTGGATGCTGAACTTCTAGAAAATGACTACTGCATTGGAAGGGTTCCACAGTAATGGAGGTGGTGAAGGTTTTAGTGTTTGGGTTCCCTCTTCCTCCCAACCCAGAAGTGTGCACCTCCTTTCTTTTTTCCCCGGAATAAATACACATCACCTCCAGGGGCCAGAGGACTGACTGGCCACTACAGGCTGCTCTGGGGAGGAGCTTATGTCAATAAAGGTAGGATATAATGAGCCCAGAAACTAAAGTCTCAGCATCTCCTCCTCTCTACAAAGGGTATGACAAGGAGAAGCAATGTAACGCCTAGTGCATTACATTGAACACCAATGAAAATGTATTAAAAAAGCCAAAGTCTTACTCACAAACATGAGAAGATAAAACGTATGTCATATATAAAACTCCAGTGAGAGGGATAACACTTCTCTGCGGTTGGAAATCTGACACGTTTCAGGAGACACGCTCCCTTCCTCAGAGCTCTGAGTCACCAAGACAAGCCACCAGGACCCCAATTGATCAAAATGCAATTCAATTACATTTAACTAAATAAAAAACCTGTACATGTTTTGGGAGGTTCATGCAGGGATTTTTAGTGTAAGTGTGTGTGTGTGTGTGTGTGGGGGGGGGGGGGGGCAGAGTAACTCACATTGAGAACTGGCAACTGTCAGGCCTTTAGCTGCATTTGTACAAAAATAAGAGTTACCTATTGATAGTGAAAGTTGAAACTACAATTTATTTACTGTATACTCTATTAGGAGTGCAATTAAATAATACATAAGCCAATTTTACGAATGTAAAGTCTCCTTGAGCTTTGACATTCAGTCATACAGAAAACTAACCAGCACACTTAGCAAATCTATAACTCGGAATAAAAGAGATGTGGTTGGCAGAGTCTGCATCACATGAGCTGCTACAATATAAGCAGCACATTTCCAAGGTAACAAGGCCAGCACTCTCCTCTTATAGTGCTCATCACATATCTTTTTAAAGAAGCATTCAATCAGTTACCACTTTATCCATCATTTTACATTTAACCTCTGCTCACCCTAGAACTACCAGCAAAATGAATGTTTTGTGTAAACACAAATAAGAACAGCCAATGTCGCTTTGTGTGCTGCAAAATAAAATGAATTCTCTCTAAAGCAACAAGTACAATATTAAACAGACGCAAAAAAAAAAAAAATAATAATAATAAATGATGTATTCCCAACTCAAAAAAATGTCTATTGCTCTCACTCAGCCTGCTACATGCTTGTTTGTTTTGCTGCTGTGATCCTAATTCCTCCTAAAGGGGGACTATGTTCTTTTTCAACGGTTCCATGTAGCCATCCTCCCTTGTTGGCTTCCAAGATGTACCAAGGATTACTGACAATGGGATTTGTAGAATGCATGTGAACGCAACTAACATGCACAAACAAGAAAAAGTGAGAGGGAAAAAGAGAGGTTCAGATGCTCACATCTTTACAAGGAGGCAGGAAAACACAAAGAATTTCATGAAAAATAAATTAGTAGTGGATGTGTATTTTAGAAGAATAAGGATATCATTTATAATGACTTTAAAGAGGAGTTCCACCCACAATTTCACTTTTTAAATATGAATACCCCTGTAATACAAAAGCTTAATGTATTCTAGTAAAGTTAGTCTGTAAACTAAGGTCCGTTTTGTTAGGTTTTACAGCATTTAGATGTAGTTTATTGTAGTTTAGTTTATAATCTAGAAATAGACCATGGCCATCTTAAGTGTGGGCATCATGAAGCCAGACTGTATGAATTCCTGGATTTCAGCTTTGCATATCTTGCACATGCTCAGTGCTGCACAAGCAATGTAATAGGTTTCAGTCAGGTTTGCAAGGACTACTGGGAAACATGATGCCTATCCCAGAAACCCTTGCAAATAGCCATGTGATTTAATAGCCTAGGCTATTAAGGAGGAGGAAGTAATGAAGGACTACAAAATAAAGGTATTTACAAGCAACAAAATAAATAAAAATTGTCCATTCTGAACACTATGAGATTAGGGCATGCAGCACAGACAAACATAAAAAAATGGGTGGAACTCCACTTTAACTACTTGCCAACCAGCCGCCATCATCATACTGCGGCAGGTTGGCTCGTTCCCACGAATCACCGTAGCTGTACGTGGGTCTGTTTTACAACCATAGCAGGCGCACGCACGCAACGGTGTGCGGCACGGGAGCTGATGCCCAATGACCGTCGGCTGCGATGTCCGCCGGCCACCTGCGATCGATCCACAGAGAGCCTAAATGGGGATCTGTCAATGTAAACAAACAGATCCCCATTATGACCGGGAAGTACAAAGTATCGTCTGTTCCTAGTAATTAGGAACAGCGATCTCTCTGTACTCCCAGTCAGTCCCCCGTCTCCCCCACAGTTATAAACACCTCCTAGGGAACACATTTAACCCCTTGATCACCGCTAGTGTTAACCCCTTCCTTGTCAGTGTCATTTATACAGTAATCAGTGCATTTTTACAGCACTGATTGCTGTATAAATGTGAATGGTCCCCAAAAAATGTCAAAAGTGTCCGATCTGTCTGCGAAAATTCCCTGTCATCGGGAACAGGGATCAGTGACGTGTCACGGCAATCCAAGCCAACTAACAGTTAGAAGCACTCCCTAGGTCACACTTAACCCCTTCAGTGCCCCCTGAAGGGGTGACATGTCACTGATCGTCTGACCCCTGTCACTCTGTCAAAATGTCTGTTCTATGCATGCAGTGCTGGGCAGAGGGATGCTGACCATGGGCGTCTGTTCCATAGGGCAAGGGGGCGCAACTGACCCCCCTGGAAAATCAAGAAGATGTTGAAGAGTGAAGAGCTTTGCAGTGACAGCTGCTGGCCGTGGCATTGCAGGGGGGGCGGGGGTGGTCTGGTAAGGGGTGTCACCACTGCACCTAACCAACCAACCCCTTTTCTCGCTGCCGCGGGCTGTCTCAGCGTTCCGGGCCGGATGTCACACAGGCACAGCGAGCAGAGTAAAGCCACCTCCCTCTCCAGTGTTTATGTGTACACGGGGGGAGGGAACATGCTGTGCCATGCTAATGGCTGGTCTGAGGTACTGAATGGGATAGGGAGGGAGGGTGTGTCTGTGCTGAAAGGGGGGGTGTCATTGACCATGAAATACTGAAGTGTTTCTACGTGAAATCCTAGAAGATGGGACATTACGGATAGTTCATATTCCAGGATGTCTTGAGATTACAGGAGATTTTATTCTGAACCCCAATCAGGTCAATAGACTCAGAAGATATACTCATTGTCAATTGTGTGATAACCCTATCTAAAGCCTTTTGATTATCAGGTGTAAATGTCTTCTGCCCTGTCTCAACTCTCCAGACGGTTCCATTGTTCTGTGGCTGGCTATTGTGTACATTGATTGCCCCCCTGGGGCTTTTGTCTGAATACACATAACAGTCTACACATAACAGTCTTTCTATGCAAACCTTTCTGACCAATCTCTGCTGTGTCATTTTCAAGTCCTCATTTGCATGGTTAGGGAGGACCTGATGGGAGACTGCCTGGACTTTGAAAGGGATCAATAGGAAAGCGGTTGTTGGGGGCAGGATGTTCCAAATCCTGTATAAAAGTGTGCTGTGTACTTTCAATAAAGTGTGTCCTGTTTACATCCAGCATCAAACTTTGGCTCATGTGTGGATTATTCGGCGATTCCAGGGATATTCCTATAATATTGGGTGATTGTCTTTTAATTCAAAAGAAGGGAATGTATGACGGGGATATGTTCTACTACCGTCACAGGGGGTTTGTGCTGAAGGGGGTCCATCTGTGCTGAAGGGGGGTCTGTGCTTAAAGGGGGTCCATCTGTGCTGAAGGGGGGTCTGTGCTGAAGGGGGAGGTCCATCTGTGCTAAAGGGAGGGGTCTGTGCAGAATAGGGGGATCTGTGTTAAATGGTGGGTAGAGTTGCCACCTCATCCCTTTAAAACAGAACACCTATTAATTACACTGGTTCTGAGGCTAATTTAATGCAAATAAGGCACTACTTTAGTTTATTAAAGCCTTAATCTGCCACAGAACCTGTGTAATTAATAGGTGTTCAGTTTTAAAGGGAAGAGGTAGTAACCCTAATGGTGGGTCCATCTGTGTCGAATGGGGGGTCTGTGCTGAAGGGGGGGTCCATCTGTGCTGAAGGTGGGTCTGTACATTCTCTAGGCTATATATATATGGGCATGCAGTGAAGCTGAATTATCTCAAGAGCTATTTTACACTGCCAGCTGGCCGCGTTATCGGTAAAGCGCTTTACCATTGTTTTAGCTGCACTATTCGGTCGCTAGTGGGCGTTTTTAACCCCCGCTAGCATTTGAAGAAAGAGTTTAATGCGACTGTGTATCGCCGCTGCTGAATCGTTCCCCCCCCCCCTGAAAAATTTTAGCGGACGCCCATGATGCTGACCCATAATTCTGACCGGACATCATTCTGCAGGAGACCTAGGGGATAAGAGGAAGCAGCGAGGGACCTCTGTGGTAAAAACTGCTCCCACTCAGCACCAAAAAAAAAGGAGCACAGAGAGCACACACCACTATTGATGGGCAAAACACCCCCTGGGTCGGTTCACATCAGAACTCCCGAACAGGAAAAACGTTCGGTCCGGAGCCACAAACTCTATTAGAAGTCTATGGGACCCAAACATGAAAAATCAAAGGTTCCCATTTTGAAGACTTATTTGCAAGTTATTGTCCATAAAACCCTTTGGGTCTGGTATGGATGTTAGAGGGAACCCCACGCCAGAATAAAAGGGCATGGGATCCCCCGAAAATCAATACCAGACCCTTACCTGAGCATGCAGCCTGGGGGAGATGAGGTAGGTGCACCCCCTTCCTGAACCATACCAGGCCACATGCCCTCAATGGGGTGGGTGCTTTTAGACAGCATCAAATGCAGCCCAACACACTTGGAAGTGCAGTTGCTGTAGATATGAGGGGAAGATCTGAAATGATCTGCTGATTTCTATTATCCAATCATGTGCAAGAAAAAATGCATTTTTTTTTTATTATTCTTGCATGTCCCCCTCAGATCTACAGCGATTGCACTTCCAAGCGGCTCCGAGTGCTGAATGAGCTCAGTGCTTGGCACAACAGACTGCTCCTCGGCTCACTAGCGGCCCTGTTGAATGCAGCTTGACCTAGCCTGGTCCAGACAGCACAGCTTGGAACAGTCACACACAGACACTCCCTCTAGTTGGCACATCTCTCCCCAACTCCCCGGGTCCTTCCCGGGCTTTTCCTTTTATAGTATCCCTCCACTTGACTGTGGCTCATGACATGGGCTTTGTAGTCATGAATCCTAGTATATAGAACGTCCTGCTTCCAGACTAGATCTCCCAGAATGCTTTGGTATTAAGGCTATGGTGAGGCAAAGTTTTGAATGCTGCCACCTTGTGGACAAATAGAGATCCGCATACTAAGTAACAATGCACAGTGTTACATTTACACTATGTTATATATAGCATGGACTGCTTCACACAATGCAATACACAATCCTGACTCTATACACTGTGGTGTGCAATAAATATTTTCTAGACTCTGCACTCTATAAACGATATTGAGTATTACATAATAGCTGACTTCTGCACTATACATGCTTTATTGTATGTTGCATAGTCTGCAGAAAAGACCAGCACCTGGCTGTGCTGCCTGACAGATGTATTTGGATCACATAATTGGCTGAATAGAGTTACAAACCCCTTGGCAGGTTTACTTGGATCCAGCTTTAGGTCTCATTCACATATTGCTTAGTTGGAATGCGTGTTGCGCATAGGGCAGAATATTCACTTGAATTGGCTGCCCTATGCATGTTTGTTACGCCAAAGAAGCTGAGGGAACAAATTCGGGCCTTGAGCTTGTCACAATTTTACACAAACATTTTGCCACATGTGGGGTGACATTTATGATGACTTGGAACCCCCAAACATTATATCTTCTTTAGCAGAGGCCCTAGAGCAGGGGTCTCAAACTGGCGGCCCTCTAGCTGTTGCGAAACTACAAGTCCCATCGTGCCTCTGCCTGTGGGAGTCATGCGTGTAACTGTCAGCCTTGCAATGCCTCATGGGACTTATAGTTTTCACAACAGCTGCAGGGCCGCCAGTTTGAGACCCCTGCCCTAGAGAATAAAATGGTGGGCATTGCATATTTTTATGTCACGTGATATTTGCACGGCGGATTTTCAAATGCAATAAAAAATGTAAAAACGCACTTTAATGCACAAAAACACAATATAATACCGAATTGTGTACAAAAAAAAAGTATAAAAGATGATGCTACACAGGATAAATAGATACCAAACATGTCATGCTTTAAAATTGAGTTTGCTTAGGGAACAGCGTCAAATTACAGTAACTAAAAATCTGCACAGGCAACACTTGAAAAGTCTTTTGTTATCAGTTATGAGTGTTATCAGTTTGGAGTTACACAGGAGGTCTGGCACTAAAATGATTGCTCTCGTTCTGACGTTTGCGGTGATACCTCATGTGTGGTGTGATCGCCATTTACATATGTGTGCGGGTCCTATGTGGGCGTGAGCATTTGTGAGTGAGCACAGGGGAATGGGGGTACTTTGCTTTTCAGGTAAACAAAGACCTGAAACAGGAAGTGACAAAATCATTGTCACTTCCTGTTTCTGGCAGCACACGGTGGGAGAAACAAAATCTGGCCGTGTGCATAAAGCTGTATACAGTCTCTCGCATCTTTGCTGGGCTCTTTGATCAAATGGGAGAGCACGGTTAAAATGGTGGCAGTGATGGCTGCGGCGGCGGTGGGAAGAGAGTGGGATCCCTTCAGTGTTGTCAACCTTCCAGATTGAAATTTACTGGCAGGACACCCGAAATGTAGGTGCAAATTTCAGTATTTAGGCTACAAACAAGTACGCTAGGCAAATAGCAATGTGATTTAAGGTAGGTATTAAGGTAAAAAAAATATATTTTTGTTATTTTTGATATAATAAGGCCAAATTATTTAGTCACATCACCCCCTGCCTCCATCCCCCTTTGCCACCAACACCCCCTGCCTTCACCCACCTCTGCGGTGCCACAATCTCACCCTGCCTCCAATCTCCCCCAGGTCCCCTGCCTCCATTGTCCCCTGCCTCCATCCCCCTCTGTGGTGCCACCAACAACCCCTGTCTCCATCCCCCACCCTCTGCCGTGCCTCCAATCACCCCCTGCCTCCAATCACCCCCTGGCTCCATCCCCCTCTGCAGTGCCACTGCAGCCACCATCACCCCCTGCCTCCAATCTCCATGCACAGTTCCAAGCCGAGCTGATTTTGGCTATTTTTACTGGCACATTCCGGCAACCACGGACATTTACGAACGGGGGGGAAAAGTGCCCGTTTTTACGAATTGTCCGTAAAAATGCGGACGGTTGGCAACACTGGACCCCTTTTGCCACCTGTAAAAGTAATCCAGCGGTCCAATAGCTGCTCAGATTGCTTTTACTTTGTGCTGAATCGCTGACCCTAAAACAGGATATCTCGATGAAGGTTCGAGGACCTTTATAAACGTACGAATGGGAAGTGGTTAATACCACTTTAAAAGCAACGCTGAGGTGAAGACACCATTAGGTTTCACATCTTAGCGTAATTATAGTAATCATCCTCAGAGCACTCAGAATCTTTAGGACCAGCACAGTTACTACATTTTGAAGTGAATATCTGATTTAGATCAGCAAACTTTATTCAATGCAGAAATCCCCAGGTCACAACAAGTACCAAGCTTTTATTAAACTCCAACGGCACAGTGGCAATTTTCAGTGCTTCAAATACGTCTGCTCCACTCCAGTGATAAGTATCTTCTATAAAGGTATTTTAGCAGTTGCTTCTACCTGCCAACAAGTCTTAACCACTTGCCTACTGGGCACTTTTACCCCTTCCTGCCCAGGCCAATTTTCAGCTTTCAGAGCAGTCACACTTTGAATGAGAATTGCTTGGTCATGCTACATTGTACCAATGTTACATTTTATAATGTTTTGCACACAAAAAGAGCTTTCTTTGGTGGTATTTAATCACTGCTGGGTTTTTAAAATTTTTGTTAAATAAACAAAAAAACGTTTTTCCATAGTTTATTATAAAAGTAGCACGACCCCCTAGGGGGCTGCTTGGAATTACCTGCTCATCTGCACTTCCAACCCACCTGACACTATGGGCCAGATTCATGAAGAGTTAGGCTGGCGGATCCAGTGATCCGCCAGCCTAACTGTCACTTTAAGCCGGCGTTTCTGTTTTCTATAACCAGAAAACAAGAAACGCCGGGTTGGAGTTCCGATGCGATCGGCGTAATTGAATTTCGCCATCGCATCGTTACTTCAACTTAAAAATGGCGCCGGGGGCGTTCCCGCTGATTAACGCTGAAAAAATATGTTAATCAGCGGGAGTCGGAAATTCACGATCGTTTTCGGGCGCGACGCAGTGACTTTACGACGTTTCCGGAAGCGATACGCGGCGTAAAGATAAAGCAGCCCCCTAGTGGAATATCCTATGTTAGGTATAGGCGTCGTCATCGCGTCGGAAAAAAAACAAATCGCGTCGTTTGCGTAAAACATTCATGAATGGGGACGTGACGTTCACTGACAGAACTTGGATCATGCGCACTGGGATGCATTGACACTGGACGCATGCGCAGTACGTTCGCCGCAGGATCGCGCGTAGTTTGAATAATACACGCCCCGTACCCGCCCAATTTGAATTCCGCTGTCTCATTTGCGATGCGCTGCCGCAACTTTAGGAGCAAGTGCTTCATGAATAACAGCACTTGCTCCTAAAATTTCTGCAGCGCAGCGTAAATGAGATGCGTTACTCCAGAGCAAAGATGCTCTGATCTACCTGAATCTGGCCCTATAGGTTCAGACATATTTGCACCACATTAAAGCAATAAATCAGACAACTCTGTTGGTTTATGTTCTGGTAATGTTTACTGGAACAGTTTAAAGAAGATATTGTCACAAATAGATCTGCTGAGTTTTGGGCAACAGTGCCAGCTCAGCAAAGGAATAACTCCAATAACATAAATCAAATATCTGCGGGTAAAACAGTCCAGTATACTGTATATACACGTACAGTGGAATTCTGCATGCACCTGAAAGAATAAGCGAGTTAAATTTTTATACTGAAAAAACTTTTAAAAGGGGGGACCTGGGCCAGCCTATAAACCATAACCCCAATAAGTGATCAGGCTTAATGGCAATGGTATAAGGACCCTTTTAGCAATAATAACAGCATAGTCCCAGCAATTGCATATCAATGGTCTTCACCGGCAGTAGGAGCTCATTAATTGTGTCCAATAAGGTGTAATAGCAGGCAATAAGATTTCTTGAAATGCTAGTAGCTAAAGATGTCTATGCACAGTGTTCAAGGTAAGTTCAGCAAAGTATTCCCAAGGTAAAGATGTCTGTGCAAAGTATCCCATTGAAACCGTGAAAGAAGGATTTGCAAAAGGTCGGCGATTGCTCTCTCACCAATGACCAGGCCGATTTAGCACCCTCCGGACAGCAGCTCCTGTAGCGACACTTGTGCAGCGGATCCGCCGTATGGACCTCCCGATGCGAAGCTCTAAGCGCAGGTTTGCTGGCGACCGAGGTGGTGCTGAATGGATGTCCAACGGATAGCAAGCAGCGCTAGGCCCCTCTCATCTGAGTTGGAATGTGGTGCACCGCGTCGTAGGTCGCGACCTCTCTCTCCATGCACAGAGAGGTCCGTCTTGTGTCAGGCCCAGGAGGTAGAGAGCGCAGGGCAGGACTTTTACTTCTTATATAGTTTCTCCAGGCAATCTCTCTGATGGCAGCAAAGATCCCTGGGATATGTAATCCAGGTACAGAGTCATGTGAAGCAATTAGCAGTCTGAAAAACTACTCATCCCACAATTCATTTAGCTTGGCTCACAAACATGAGGTCAGTTGATTACACTGGGCACTAGAGGAACATGCAATGCATGAGCATTTTTTGCAAATTGGCACTGCAGGGCTTTAACTGACAATTGCACGGTCGTGGGACGTAGCCCGCTAAACAAAATTGGTGTCCTTTTTTTCCCACAAACAGAGGTTTCTTTTGGAGGTATTTGATCACCTCTGTGGTTTTTATTTTTTGCGCTATAAACAAAAAAAGACCGACATTTTTGAAAAAAAAAATCTATATTTTTTACTTTTTGCTATAATAAATATCCCCCAAAAATATATAAAAATAAAAAAAAATTCCATAGTTCAGGCCGATATGTATTCTTCTACATATTTTTGGTAAAAAAATCGCAATAAGCGTATATTGATTGGTTTGCGCAAAAGTTATAGCGTCTGCAAAAAAAAGGGGATAGTTTTATGGCATTTTTTTTTTTTTTTACTAGTGATTTTTATCGTGACTGTGACTTTATGGCGGACACATCGGACACTTTTGACACATTTTTGGGACCATTGGCATTTTTACAGCAACCAGTGCTATAAATATGCCCCGATTACTGTGAAAATGACACTGGCAGTGAAGGGATTAACCACTAGGTGGCACTGAAGGGGTTAAGTGTAACCTAGGGAGTGATTCTTACTGTTAGGGGGCGTGGCTACGAGTGACACATCACTGATCGCTGTCCCTGATGAGAGGGAACAGACGATCAGTGACAGTGTCACTAGGCAGAACAGGGAGATGCATGTTTACACTTGCCTCTTCCCGTTCTGCAGCTCTGTGACCCAATCGCGGGACAGCGGCAGACATCGAGTCCGCGGGTCCCACGGGCACGGAGCCCACGGCAGGGGCACACATGCGCCCACACATCAGGAATTTCAAAGTGACGTATATATATACGTTACTTTGCCCAGCCGTGCCATTCTGCCAACGTACATGTACAGGAGCCGGTTGGGAATCGGTTAAGGACACCACTGATCCTGACCAAATCTCCAACTGCTTTTGCAGAAATGCAGTCCAAAACTTGCAAGAAACCTCCACCAAGCCCCGTAGCACGCGATCGGACCTTTGTCCAACCAAAATCACATTGGAATTCCATCAGAGTAAAATAGAACATATTCTCTATCTAAACTCTGATGGAATTTATCAGAATTTCAGATGGATTTACTCCGATGGGCATACACACGGTCGGAATTTCTGATGGAAAAAGTCAGTCGGACTTTTTCCATCGCAGATTACAATCGTGTATACAGGGCTTTACTATTGCCTGCAAACACTCATTATTGTACCACTCTTCAACCATTTGCAAAAAAACTGCCCCCTGCTACAGGCAAATATTTTTTGATTCATCAGTCTAGAGCACCTACTGCCATTTTTATGCACCCCAGTTCCAATATTTACATGCATAGTTGAGTCGCTTAGCCTTGTTTCCACGTCCTAAGACAACCTGGATCCACAAGAAATTGGTTGGCTCATGCTAGCTGTCATTCATCCCAGTACTGGACATCAGAACGATATTCGCGAATGATAGGCAACATATAAAAATAAAACTATGATTTAGCTTGTCAAAGCTTATGGGAGATATTATTGAAGGGGCTTACATATATTTTAATTCCTGAATTACCTTAGTAGAAAATGGCAACATATCAGCAGATCATACAGATCTTAATGATCTAAATAACTGCTGGCTTCTGATATTTTTGTTTATCCTTTTCTACTAAAGAATCTGAAAACTTATATTTCCTTGCTGATTAAAACATATCTGGCTCTTAGGCCGCGTACACACGAGGGGATATGTCCGCTGAAAACGGTCCGATGGACCGTTTCAGCAGACATCTCCGCTCGTGTGTATGGGCTAGCGGACAGATTTGTCCACCCGACAGATTTCAAAGCAAGCTTTGAAATCTATCCAGTGGGAATCTGTCCGCCCGACATGTCTGCTGGTTAGTACACTTACCAGCAGACATGTCGGCTCCCACCGCCGCCGCGCCGCTGCCGAATGGATTCAGCGCATGCGCGGAAGTGTTTTACTTCCTGGTGCGGTGACGTAGCGGTGACGCGGCGGCGTCAACGTCACCGCCGCGTCATCGCCACGTCACCGCGCCGTCCGGCGGCGGGGAATTTGATCTGATGGTGTGTACACGCCATCGGATCAAACTCCCGATCGGACATATCCGATGGAAATGGTCCGCGGACCGTTTTCATCGGATATATCCGATCGTGTGTATGGGGCCTTAGACTGCACAGATTGGGTCATAGGTTTTACATTATTTAGTCCTAATGCAGCCATACACAAAAAAAAAAATACCTAAAGATTAGCAAACTGTTTGGCTTTTTTTGGAACTAATATGGTTAATAAGGGATTTCTAAAATTCCTCCAAGCCGCATAATTGTCCTAGTAGCAAAGAACCTGGACAAAAGACACAGAGAGCTAATGACTGTTAGAAAATGTCTTCAAATATAGATGGAAAAGAAGGCGCTATTTTGTAGATGTGGTAATTATCCCACCCGACATATCACAATCTATGACCGCATCAGAGTAAGCACACAGCATATAAAGGAATATAAGGACAGAGGTCTCTCACTCTGCCCCGGGGCTTGTTAACCACACTCATAAATAAACACAGCTATTTTAATTGGCTGTTATCTATGGTCAGTATAGATCGGAGCATAAAAATGTGGAAAATCTGAAACCCAAGCTTGTACAGTCATAACATTTCATAGTCTGGATCTGAGTCTTATCTTCAGTCAATGGAAATCATAAAAACAAAAATATGGCAAAAAGTGAACGGGCATACATTTTCATTAAAATACCATTTGAAAACAGTGTTTAGAACTGAAACTTTTATTATTTAAAGTGTCATTACACCCACATCATTAAAAACTGTCAGTACAGTACATGTATTACATGCTGTTCATACTCACTCAGTCACTATGGGAATCATTTTCTGTATTCTGCAAAAAAACCTGCTTGATCCTGTTGTTTACTGTCCCTCCCTCCTTGTCTGTGTCCCCACTGCAGACTGAAATTGTGACCAGCTGTTGCCACATCTACTGAGCATGCTCCAGTTTCACTTTAACTCTTCTAAGCTGTTCATTTCCACCCTTTTCTTATCTGCGCAGTTAGGTGACTATAGAGTCACACATGTGGGCTTATACAGTACACTCTGAATAAATGATGGCCCCTCCCTCCCTCCTCCTCCATGCCCACTAAACTAAGGTGACCAGATGTTTAAAATGAAATCCGGGGACATATTTATTTATTTTTTACTAGTAACGGTGACAATCAGCGGCTCTCTGCCCATTGTCGCTGCCACCTGCCTCACAGCCTGTCAAGTCTTACTTTCTGGGCTACAGTACTACTGGGTGGGGAGCGGAGGAAGATTACTCCACCAGTGAAGGCAAGGAGATAAACAGGCAGGTGGCTGGCAGGGACTTGAGCCAAGGCAGAAGAACATGTGAGCGGAACTGAATGGGTATGCACCCGCAACTGAAGAAATTTTCCCTCTGCTAAAACCAGTACATGCTCATCAGAAAGGGGCACAGATAATGGAAACAAATAGACCCACTAAGCTAGTAGGAGCGGCAGAACAGGGGTGTGCAATTCAGGTTTTTTTTAACCACTTGAGGCCCGCGCTATCGCCGAATGACGGCAACGGCGCGGACCTCAATTTCCAACATGCCGTCATTTGACGGCAGTTGCTTCCTTGTTCCCTGCGCGCGCTCTGGAGCGCGCGTCGGGGAAATTCTGTTGCTGGCCATGTCCCTTGGACACAGCCAATCACAGATCGCCTTGAACGGCCAATCGGAGTGGCTGTTCAGATGCGATCTGAGGACGAATGAGAGATGATCTCAAATGTAAACAAATGAGATCATCGCCGCTTCTCCCTCCTCACACAGAGACAGCGTGTGAGGAGCGAGAACGTTCTGTGAGTCAGTGATCTCGCCTATACAGTGCCACCACTGCAGATACAGTGCCACCACAGTGCCCATACAGTGCCACCACAGTGCCCATACAGTGCCACTTGTGCCAATACAGTGCCACTTGTGCCAATACAGTGTCACTTGTGCCCATACAGTGTCACTTGTGCCCATACAGTTCACATCTGTGCCAACACAGTGCCACCTGTGCTCATACAGTGCCACCTGTGCCCATACAGTGCCACCACAGTGCCACCTGTGCCCATACAGTGCCCACTGTGCTCATACAGTGCCCATACAGTTGCCACCTGTGCCCATACAGTGCCCACCTGTGCCCATACAGTTCCCACCTGTGCCAATACAGTGCCCACCTGTGCCAATACAGTGCCCACCTGTGCCACCTCATCAGTGCTCACCCGTGCCAATCAGTGCCCACCTGTGTTGAGCCGCCAATCAGTGCTCATCTGTGCCGCCAATCAGTGCTCACCTGTGCCGCCAATCAGTGCTCAACTGTGCCGCCAATCAGTGCCCACCTGTGTTGTGCCGCCAATCAGTGCTCACCTTTGCCGCCAATCAGTGCTCACCTGTGCCGCCAATCAGTGCTCACCTGTGCCGCCAATCAGTGCCCACCTGTGCCGCCTCATCAGTGCCACCTCAGTGCCCACCTGTGCCAATTCGTGCCCATCTGCTCCGCCAATCCGTGCCCATCTGCTCCGCCAAAACATGTCAAAAAGATCCTATTTACTAGAGGAGGCATACCAAATTATTTCTGCGCCCGATGAGAGCAACATGGACCTCTCTCATTCAAACTCCACTTCCAATTTTTCTTCTGAGTCGGACGTCAACTATGAGCCTGCCCTCAGTAGCGGAACACTGAGTGACTCCGAGGAGGAAGATAGCTGGCCCGCTAAACGAAGGCGTTCTGGTCAGGAGGCAGTGCCATCCACCAGCACTGCAGTGCCTTCCACCAGCACTGCAGTGCCTTCCACCAGCACCGCAGTGCCTTCCACCAGCACCGCAGTGCCTCGGCAAGAAAGGCCAAAGACCCATGCTGGCCTTCCCTATGCCCTTCAGAACCCTTTGTGGCTTCCTCCAAATTCCGGAGAAGCCAACATTCCCCCTTTCACGGCCCAGCCAAGAGTCCAAGTGGACACGGAGAATTTTTCCCCAATCGATTTTTTCAACCTGATGTTCAGAGAGGACATGCTATCTGAAATTGTGGCCCAGTGCAACCTATTTGCACAGCAATTTATTGAAAGAAATCCCACATCCTATCATGCCCGTCCCTTCCAGTGGAGAGACCTTACGGAGGAGTTGAACATTTTTTTAGGCCTCACATTATGTATGGGACTCAACCCAAAAAATTCTTCACGTGCCTTTTGGTCCAAAAACCCAATTTATCACATGCCAATCTTCTCCAGCATAATGCCCAGATCCCGATACTATGCCATCATGAGATTTCTACATTTCAACGACAATACCCAGTGCCATCCCCGAAATCATCCAAATCATGACAGGCTTTTCAAAATTCGGCCCTTATTGAATTATTTTTCTGAAAAATTCCCCCAATTGTATACCCCGGACCAACACATCTGTGTGGATGAGTCCCTTGTGAAATTCACTGGCAGGCTTCAAATAAAACAATTCATCCCCAGCAAAAGAGCCCGCTATGGCGTGAAGATATACAAATTGTGTGACCGAGTCACAGGATACTTGTATGCCTTCAGAGTGTAGGCAAGGACACCCAGCTGAATCCCCCTAATTGCCCAGACTACTTGGGATCAAGTGGCAAAATTGTTTGGGACCTCATCACCCCTCTATTGGAAAAGGGATACCATCTATACGTGGATAACTTCTATACCTCCCTTCCCCTGTTCCACAACCTGCACCGGAAGAAGACGCCAGCATGTGGCACCATCAGGAATAATCGGAAAGGCTTTCCTCAAAGTCTCGTGAATAAGAAGCTGAGAAGTGGAGAATCGGCAAGTCTGCGAAATAAGGAGGTCCTGGCAGTGAAGTGGAAGGACAGAAGGGATGTTTACATGCTATCCACCATCCACAATGACACCGTCGTTGAAACCCGCAGAAGGCGTGGCACCGTCATTCGAAAGCCAACATGCATCCAGGACTATAATTTGTTTATGGGGGGGGGGGGGCAATTCAATGACCAGATGCTTGAACCCTATCTTGCCACAAGGCGGACGTACCATTGGTACAAAAAAGTTGCCATTTATTTTTTTCAATTGGCCATATACAACTCTTATGTAATATACCGCAACTCCACCCAAAACCCCAAACGCTTCCTTGGCTACCAAGAGGACCTTATCACTGCCCTTATTTTCCCGAACGGCCCACCCCAATCTATCCGATCTGACGTTTTAAGTCGTCTCGTCGAGCGTCATTTTCCCGGTAGAGTCCCTCCCACAGAAACAGGCCGACGACGTCAAAAAAAGATGCAAGGTGTGTACCAGTCAAGGAATCAGACGAGACACATCTTTCCAGTGTGCCGATTGCCCTTCACAGTCTGGCCTCTGTCTAATTGACTGTTTTCGGCTTTACCATACCAAACTAAATTATTAATCCTCCGTTCCTGCCTTCACACACCTTCACACCCCTTATGCCACTGCCTGCTCTGTAACTGACCCCGGCTTGTTTTTTGACCACGATTCTGCCTAATGATTTTGTAATACCTCTGCCTGATCTGGAACTGACCCCGGCTTGTTTTTTGACCATTCTTCTGCCTAACGATTCTGTAATGCCTCTGCCTGATCTGGAACTGACCTTGGACTGTTTGACCATGCCTTTTGCCTGCCTCTTGGACTGATCTTGTACCCTGCTACTGGACTAGTGGGATTTAACACAGGGGTCTCACATATGTGAGGGGCTCCAGAAAAGTTTTTCTAGATGAAGAAAACATTTTTTTTTGTTTTCTCATCCTAGATTAGGGTCTGGTTGCCCGGAGGCTTCAAAGAGATTTGGGTGGGAGAAGCCTCTACCCCTGTCCCCATTCTGTCCTACCCCTGTCCCCATTCTGTCTTAAACGAGGCCCTACTTCTGCCTGTTACCTGTAGGACCTATGCCATCATGCCTTTGCCGGTTGCATGAACTGACTACTTGTGTATGCCGTTGCTGACCAAGTCCCTGACTGCTGCCTGGACTGCTGTGTAGAACTGCGCTACTATTACCACAGGTAATCTTTTGTTTACACTTTGCTCAGCATAATGTATTTTGGGGTGTAATTCTTGGTATGTGCATGCTATGTGTCTCTGGAACACCTGACGTTGTTCCTTGCATGTTGGATCTCTGTATGTGGTCAGGCTGTGTAGAAGTCTCACACATGTGGTATCGTTGTACTCAGAAGGAGTAGCAGAATGTATTTTGGGGTGTCATTTTTGCTATCTAAATGCTATGTGTTGGAAATATCTTAGAAACCGACAACTTTGTGTAAAAAAAATATGCGTTTTCATTTTTTTTCCACGTTCCAAAAACTTCTGGAAACAAATGACCTGTTCAAAAGACTCATTATGCCTCATAGATTATACGTTGGGGTGTTAGCTTTACAAAATGGGGTCGCTTTGTGTGTAATTCCATTGTCCTGGTGTTCCAGGGCCTTCAAAAGTGTAATAGGTAATCAACTAGTTAGATGTGCAATTTATGCTCCTAAAACCCCTGATGGCGCTTCCTGCATGTTGGGCCTCTGTATGTGGCCAGGCAGTGAAAAAGTCTCACACATGGGGTATCGTTCTACTCAGGAGGAGTAGCAGAATGTATTTTGGGGTGTCATTTTTGCTATGTACATGCTATGTGTTGGAAATATCTTAGAAACGGACAACTTTGTGTAAAAAAAATGCAGAATGTATTTTGGGGTGTCATTTGTGGTATGCACATACCATGTGAGAGAAATAAGCTATACAATGAAAATTTTGAGAACATTTTTAAATAAAAAATAAAAATCTTAATTTTGCAAAGTATTGTGGGAAAAAATTACAACTTCAAATAACTCACCATGCCCATTAATAAATACCTTGGAATGTCTACTTTCTAAAAAGTGGTTACTTGGGGGGCATTTGTACTTTCCTGGCTTGTTAGGGTCTCAAGAATTGAGATAGGCCTTCAATACATCAGGTGTTATCAGATGTGATATATTTTTATGATTTTCACTATAGTTTGTAGACTCTAAATCTTTCACACAGACCAAATAATTTCCCCAAATGTTGAGTTATTTTTATCAAAGACATGTAGCAGTATAAATTGTGGGCAAAATTTATGAAGAAAAATTAATCATTTGCAAAATTTTATCACAGAAACTAAGAAAAAATCATTTTTTTTCCAAATTTTCTGTATTTTTTCATTAATAGCGCAAAAAATAAAAAACCCAGAGGTGATCAAATACCACCAAAAGAAAGCTCTGTTTGTATGAAAAAAAGGACAAAAAAATCATTTGGGTACAGTGTTGCATGACTGAGTAATTGTCATTCAAAGTGGGAGAGCGCTGAAAGCTGAAAATTGCTCCGAGCAGGAGGGGTGTTTAAGTGCCCAGTATGGAAGTGGTTAATTAATTCTGCACTGACTGTCCTTGAAATTGCCCCAGCCCCTGTTCAAATCTCATCTGGGGACAAAACTGAGGACAGACTTGGTCCGGGGACAGTGTCCTCAATCCGGGGACTGTCCCCTAAAACCGGGAATGTCTGGTCACCCTACACTAAACAATGAAGGGGGGGGTGTGTCCGGATGTAAGCCGAGACAGACGTGCTGACAAAGAGCTCCACAATCCTGATAGAATCCGTGGTCATCCGCTTCACTGCACACCCTGGTGAGCCCTGAAAAGCCCCCTGCGTGTCCCCGGACATCCCCTGCCTCATCCCAGGCCGGTATCTTGGAGCCTGGCCGGACGATTGTGCCCCATCCAGTCCGTGGCCATCACTGCATAATCGCAGACCCGCCGCCATCTTGAGGCCTACAAAGCATCCTACCTTTCCTGCACACCGGAGCCGCGATCCGCGGAGACAGCAGTCGCCCCTGCCTCATCCACTTGTGGGGTCATCTCCGGAGGGGGTGCGTGGCATTGGGGGGCAGCCTGAGGCTCCCAGACAGCCGGCGTTCTTCACTCGCGGCCGCCGCCATCTTGCGGCCTACGGAGCCTGCATCCTCCGCGCTCTGGTGCTGCAAAACGGGAGGCCACACAGCTGTGCTCGCCCGTGAATCCATCTCCGGAGGGGCCAAGCAGCATCGGGGAGCAGTCGGGGGACCCGGACAGCCGGATCCGCGCACTCGCAGGGCGCCGCCATCTTGCGGCCTACGGACCTGGTTGCATCCTCCCTGCTGGAGTGCCCTGGACTAAGAGGAGACCGGCCACATCCTTGTGCCAGGCATACTTGGAGGAGCTGGCAGATGTCACCACCCTCCTGTCCTGGGAAGAACAGCACTGCAGAAGCCTCAGGTATCTGTCTGCCTTCCCTACACTGAAGGGTCTCCCTCTGCACATCCCAGGCTCTTAAAGAGGCAGACCCACCTATCTGCACATAGCCTTAAAAGCATAGAGACACCTACTCATGCCATCTAGGGGCAAGTCAGCGACCAAAAAGGCGCCACCACAGCCTGCCCAGTGCCCCAGTGCCATTCTTGATCAACTTAGAGTGCTGATAGCGGACATGGAACAGGCGGGAAACCCGACGGCCTCTCCACCTCCTCCCACTCCGACACAAGCCAGTGACACCACTGTTATCCTAGCGGCTATAGAACAGAGTAAAACCTCCCTATTAGTCCGCATTGATCATCTGACTGAGGAATGTACCTTCATCAGGGCGGACTTGGATAAAATCAGAGGCAGACTTTCTGAGACTGAGTCACGTATCTCTGCCACAGAGGATCTTGCTGCCCGTCATGATGATGCCCTCCTCACACTGCAGCGCACCGTTCAATCCTTGGTGGCAAAATCTGATGATGCCGAAAACCGCCTTCGAAGGAATAATGTTAGGGTCCTGGGTCTCCCAGAGGGGGCGGAGGGGGATCGCCCAGCTGAGTTTGCAGAGGCCTTCTTTAAGACACTTCTTAACCTGACCGAGGTCCCCCCGACGTACGTGGTTGAAAGGGCCCACAGGGTCCCGACTGGCCGAAACACCCCTGGGGCCCCGCCAAGACCCTTCCTGGTGAGGTTTCTCAATTACAGAGACCGTGACCGCATCCTCCGTGAGGCCCGCAATCACCCTACCCTTCCCTATGAGCATACGGTAGTGCATCTTTATCCTGACTTCTCTGCGGATCTCCAAAGACGTCGCAAAACGTTCACTGAGGTCAGAAGACGGCTCCGGGAACGGGACATCAAGTACGCCATGCTCTACCCTAGTCGTCTGCGAGTTCAACATGGTGGCTCGGTGAGGTTTTTTGACTCCCCTACAGAGGCTGATACCTGGCTGTTATCCTTGCAGTGAACTTTATGTTTGCTTTACCCTACAATCCTGGCTGTTTTTCTTTGTTCCACGGATTGCAGATGTGTTTCATAGCTACCTGATTGATTCTGCAGGTTATGACGGGTGGGGCGCCACGGCTCTCCCGCGGAGGGGACGCAGGAGAGGACTCCTCTGCCCAGTTGTCTGCCACTCTTCTTCATCCCATTAACTGACTTATGTTGTTTCCGGTTGTCCAATGGGTCCCTTCTATGGCGGGCAATCAATGTGGCTCACCCCTCTACTTGGGGTCATGTTTTCCCCTGATTCTGCTAAATCCTAGTTAACGGAGCTACAGCAAGACGATTCAACGTACCCTCTTGAGGACACTGTGCATCTATGGATACTCCAGCCCCCCGCCGGATGTGATGTGATACACGTCCCCTCACCCTTGCCTGCTGCTGCAGGCCAGAACTACCAGGGATCTTCCCTGGAACTCTTCGCCTCAAGTAGGCAAATTTTTTGCAGTTTTGGGTATAGACCGGCCTCCGGCCATCCCCAGTGTTTTTGGGAGATGCCGGATGCTGGTAGGAAAAGCACTCAGTGCTTGGGAATTTATGTTTTCTGTTTTCTACTAGTTGCTCAAGTTTTTGGTTTGAGGTACAAACTATTCCCAGGCTCTCTCCCCTGTTTCGTGAGGGAGATGGGTTATAGTAGAAAGGGCATCTCATGCCTGGGTTGTTTATTTCCTTTCTTTTTGTTTGTTTTAATGGTACGTTTCATGTTTTTCATATGCTATAGTGCTGATATTCAGAGATATGTCCTGACAGGGATTGTGCTGCTCATGATTGGTCTCCAAATTCAAGTATACTATCCGGTCCTTCTGCTAAGTCCCCACCATGATGGCTGATCTCAGAGATAACTCCTTTTCCGTTCTTTCATGGAACGTAAGAGGCCTAAATTCCAAATTTAAAAGAGCCCTCCTATTTCAATACCTGAAATCACATTCTCCCCAAATAATCCTCCTCCAGGAGACCCATCTTATGGGCAGTAAAATCCTAACATTAAAAAAGCCATGGATTCAAAAGGCGATTCACGCCACATACTCCACTTACGCTAGGGGAGTGTTGGTTCTGGTGCACAAGAACTTCCCGTGTGTAATTGAAGAGATATGCACAGACCCCCAGGGTAAGTTTGCCCTGGTGGTATTTACCTTATGGTCTCAAAGATATATTGTGGTGAATATTTATGTTCCTCCGCCTTTCTCCCCTACGGTTTTGTACAAGGTCCTGGAAAGGGTCACTCCCTTTTGCCCTGGAAGGCTGTTGGTCATGGGCGATTTCAATGCCACTATGTCGGCTGATCTTGACAGGCCCACTCCTACCAAATTGCATTGTCCGGGTCTATCCGCTTGGGCGCAAGCAATTGGCTTGGTTGAGATATGGAGATGGAAGCATCCTACTACACGGTCCTACTCCTGCTTCTCGGCATCCCACAAAACTGCCTCGCGGATAGACCTAGCCTTTGCCAACCCGCTGTTGTTGGCGGATGTTCTAGAGGCGACCTATTTGCCCAGTGGACTGTCGGATCATAGCCCTTTGTCAGTGTTTTTTCGCGCCCCTGCCTCCCGTAGCGCAGCTCTGTGGAGGCTGGGGACGGAATGGATCTCCCATCCAGACCTTGCGGATGAAATGCCTCAACTGTTGAATGAGTTCTGGGAACAAAACTCAGGGTCCGCCCCCACTGACATTACATGGGACGCCTTTAAGGCCTACTCTAGGGGACAATATATTTCTTCCATTGCGGCAATCAGACAAAAACGAGCATCAGAGACTCAGTCCTTGCAGCAGTCGGTACTAGACCATACTAACACTTATAGCGCAGACCCCACCCCAGGCCACTTTGATCTTTTGGCAGCGGCACAGAGAGAACTAAATCTTCATCTGGTAGAAATCACAAAGCTAGACACGTATAAGAACAGACAACGATTCTTTGAACAGGGAGACAGGAATGGTCGGCTGTTAGCCATGTTGGCTCACCATGACCAGCCACTTACGCTTATCTCCACTATAACCACCCCGGGCGGGGGGACGGCAACTACCCCTTCGGATATCCTACAAGCATTTACTGACTTCTATGAAACTTTATACACCTCCAGCCTGCCCTCTGCCTTCCGGCCTGAGGAGCTACGGGATCTGTTGGACCCCTTGGCCCTCGGCTGGTTGTCAGACTCAGACCGGGAGGCTTTAGTGCAACCTTTCACAACATTGGAGGTTCTAAATGCAATCCGATCCTTCCCCTCCGGAAAGGCACCAGGCCCTGACGGGCTGCCGATAGATTTTTATAAAGCACACAAAGGGGTGCTGGCGCCGCAGTTGGCATCGCTATTTACAAAATGTCTCTCGGAAGGGAAATTACCGGATTCTATGTATCACGCCCATCTGACCTTGATTTATAAACCTCAGAAAGACCCCACTTCCTGTGCTTCCTATAGGCCCATTGCGCTGCTAAACAATGACTTTAAAATTTTGACCAAACTCCTTGCCATTAGATTATACCCCATGCTACCCTCGGTGGTTGACTCTGATCAAACAGGTTTCATGCCCCGTAGAGCCACTGATGTCAATCTTCGTAGACTCTTCACGAATATCCATGCCCAGCACATTAATGAGGGATCCCGCACTGTTGCCTCCTTAGACATTGAGAAGGCATTTGATACTGTGGAATGGCCCTTCTTATGGGAGACATTGCGTAGAATGGGCTTCCCTTTGCTCTTCATTAAATGGCTTCAGGTGATTTACAAATGTCCCACCTCCTCTGTGCGCCTGGGGGGTCTATTGTCTGGCCCCTTCCGGCTATTCAGGGGCACGAGGCAGGGTTGCCCTCTCTCCTCGGCACTATTTGCCCTTGCAGTGGAACCGGTGGCGGAGGCGCTGCGCACGTCCCCGCACATCAGGGGTCTGCGCATAGGGCTGCTGGAGGAGAGGGTGGCACTATACGCTGACGACATGCTCCTTTTTCTCGGGGATGCGGGTCAGTCATTACAGGGTGCGCTGACAGTGCTGAACGATTTTGCGGGGGTCACGGGATTAAAGGTTAACTGGTCCAAATCTTTACTATTCCCAATTGACCAAGCAGCGAGGACGACATCCCCTTCTGACACTCCCATTCAGTGGGTAGACACTTTCAAATACCTGGGTGTAATTGTCTCCCCCCGAGCAACAGACTTTATTTCTCTCAACTTAGACCCAGTGTTGCTGGATATAAAGGTTAAGCTCAAAGCGTGGAGTAATTTGCCGCTGTCCTTATGGGGCCGAATTAACCTCATTAAAATGAAGATCGTTCCCAGACTCAGTTACCTTTTTCGTCATTCCCCGCAGTGGATTCCAAAATCTTTCTTTAAAAGGCTTAATCAGATCTTTTCTTCCTTCCTCTGGGGTTCCTCCCCACCGAGATATAAACTAAGCACCTTAATGAGACCGCAAACACAAGGGGGTATGGCGTTCCCAGATTGTTTTAAATACTACCTTTCCGCACAACTGGTGACAGTGGCGTGGTGGCTAGATCCGGATGCCTCAAATTCAGCTATAGCCCTGGAGGCGGCAGTGGTAGGTTCATTGGAGGCACTCAAATTGCTGGTTTATAGGGGACCTCGTGCCCCCTACCCCCTGACCCCCTCCATGTGCACCACCATACGCGCATGGAGAGCGGGGTTGACGGTGGAGAAATACAGATCTACTGAGATCTTGCCGAACGCTCCGCTTTGGCTGAACCCGAATATACCTCATCTCTACAACATGCCAGATCCATATGTCTGGACCAAATATGGCATCAAACTTATATCGCATATAACAGAGAACAATACTTTAATTCCCTTGTCCCGACTCACACAGACTCATAATCTACCGGATCATTATGTTTTTCGGTACCTACAACTGTCACATGCGTTTAATGCCCAATTCCCACATTCCTCCTGCATGGTGGTTCAGTCAGGGTTGGAGAGGACACTTCGCTCCAGATGTGCTGAAAAACCAACATCTCGTCTGTATGAGCATCTGATATTTGTGTCTCTCCCTCCCATGGATAAGCTCTGGGCTTGTTGGCAAAGAGATATCCCTACGCTGGACAACGATGACTGGGATGATGTCTGGGATTTCCCCTTTAGCTCCCTAGTTTCGTTGCGAGACAGACTTGTACAGTTTAAAATAGTACACAGAGCGTACTTCACACCTCATAGGCTTCATAAAATGAAACCTGAGCTCTCTGCAGAATGCTGGAGGTGTGGAGTCTCCCCGGGAGACTTTACACATATTTTCTGGGCTTGTCCTAAGATCCAGCAATATTGTACTGAAGTGCTGGATTTGATTGGCCTAGTCGCCCTGATTACGGTGCCAATGACGATGGGGGTGTGCCTCTTGGGCCTGATAGACACGCTGGTGCCGACTGTTGCGAGGAGAACTCTGATTGGGTTATTGCTCTTTTATGCTCGGAAAAATATAGCTATGCATTGGAAGAAACCCACGATGCCTTCTCTGGCTCGATGGAAGCGTCTTGTAAACGAGAACCTTCCCCTATATAAAGATACATATGAAAATAGAGGGTGCCCTTGAAATACAACAAAATTTGGCGTACCTGGTTAGCGGAACCTACAACGGCTTGATTGTCAGGAGGCGAGGTTACGGAATAGTTATGGATACCTTGCTGTAGAGGGGTACGGGAGCATTGTATACCTGATTGGGGAATAGCTGCTCCTGGTTATGGAGGAGATGTCTGACGCACTGGATATCAGCTGTGTCCCGAGTACGCATATACCTGTCATGCACTGTCCAGATCACATGCTAAAACTGTCATGACTTGTTAAGCACTATCTGTCTGCTGCTTATGTACCAAGATTTTCACCCCTTTTTTTTTTTTTTTTTTGTTTTGTTTTGTTGTTTTTTGAAACTGTCTATTGTTCAAAAATGTAATAAAAAAGATTTAGCAAAAAAAAAAAAAAACAATGAAGGGGCCAGATATTATATGTTGGTTGATGGAGGCTTCACCTCCCTATAATTGTAAGCACATACAAACAATAGACACTGGCTGAATGTGCATGGAGCAGGCCATGCTTGGCAAATCCTTCCCCTAGATAGCCCACACCGTTTTTTTGAACATACATAATAAATATTTGAGTTCAAATACATATTTGTATGACAAGTTAAAACATTTATTTGATATTAATTATGTATATTTCCTGTTTTTTAAAGGCTTTGTTTCATTTAAAGATGTGGCAGGACTAGAGGACTAGATGCTCTTTCTGCTGATGTTTTCCTGCAGATGACAGCTGTATATCGATTATGAATAAAGGTACCATATTTGCCGGTGTATAAGGTGACTGGGCGTATAAGGCGACCCCCTAATTTTCCAGCTAAAAGGTTGGTTTTGGGATATACTCACCTTGTAAGACGACCCCCTTCACGACTCATCTCACTGTGCCCATTGCATACCTCAATGTGGCAATTGCCTACCTCACTGTGCCCATTGCCTACCTCACTGTGCCCATTACCTACCTCACTGTGCCCATTGCATTACTCACTGTGCCCATTGCCTACCTCACTGTGCCCATTGCCTTCCTCACTGTGCCCATTGCATACCTCACTGTGCCGATCTTCATACCTTATCCCTGTATGCAGAGTCAGACTTTGGGCGTCCATTGTTCAAAAGCCACGCTTCCTCCTCGTCCTGTTCCATGATAGGCGGAACACTCAGTTTCGCAGCAGAGCCTGTGTTCACTGTTCCGCCTATCACAGACGTCCTCTCGTCCGAACAATGAAAGCTTGCAGTCTGACTCTGCATACATATATGCATATATATAAGATGACCCCCGATTTTTGGGGGATATTTTTAAGTACAAAAGGTTGTCTTATATGCCATAAAATACGGTACTCAGATTTTTTTTTAAATTAAAGATTTAGTTATATAAGGTATTTTATAATTTTGGCTTGTAAATGATCAAGTGTTGGCCAAGACTTGTAGTAACGGAATGCAAATTGATATGTAATGCGGTCCAACCTACCATCTGGTACACAAACACTCCCCATACTGTGGCAAACGGTTTGCCTCTAGTGCCAAATTGAGCTGTCTGGCAGGGGTGACTGGCTGTACAGAATCACGGACACTTTGGTAAAACACCTTCCATAAAACGCATTTTAGAGGTGTATTGACTTGATTGCATGGAGTTTCGTTGTAATTTCTAGCAAAAGTAAACTCCCACTATACAAACAATT
The DNA here is from genome assembly GCA_029574335.1 of Rana kukunoris. Taxonomy (NCBI): domain Eukaryota; kingdom Metazoa; phylum Chordata; class Amphibia; order Anura; family Ranidae; genus Rana; species Rana kukunoris. The sequence continues at coordinate 62,582,885 of CM056059.1, forward strand.
ACTGCACATCACATAATATCTGTCATTAGTCTGCCTTCACTTCAGCCCCCCAAGACCAGTGTAACTGTAAGGCTCTAGAATTCCAGATATATTGAATTAATTAGATTTTACTGAAGACTGAAACTAACTGTTTAGAAACAACAGGAGATGAAATCGGTTTAATATTATTACAGACATAATGCATCACACAGGTTGATTGATTACTACTCCCAAGCAAGCACGCTTTTTAGAAATCCTACACAAACATATAAAATGTTTTTCAAGAAATTTTCAAACATAAAGGGGAACATCGATAAGATGACAAAGGTCAACAGCTACAAACGGCAAGAAAATATGTTATATTACAACTATTTACTATATTTCAACAATGTTTAAAGATTAATTCATCAAACTATTGTGATGTGTATGTGTGCCACTATTTGCAGCTGCCCATCTATGGTATTTGAAAAACCCTTTGTCTTCGAAACCGCATAAATTCTTCTAGGTACACTAACTAAAGAACTCAGCAGGTAGGTAGTTCCAAACATCTGGGAGAACTAACCATAGATATTCTGTGTGATGTAGGCTGCCTCAGATCCTTCTGTATCTTTATGTACGGTAATTCCAGACAGACTCAATGATGTTGAGTTCAGTGCTCTGTGGGGGCCAAACCATCACTTCCAGGACCCCTTGTTCTTCTTTACACTGAAGATAGTTCTTAGTGACATTTTTTTGAGGTTGTTGTCCTGCTGTTGGGGCCAATCACACACCTCCCTGATGGTAAGGCATGATGGATAAGTATCTACCCATATTTCTCAGAATTGAGAACACCATTGTTCTTAATCTTCCACCCAAAAATTGAACTTCCGCTTTTCGGAAACCCCCCCCCCCCCCGGTGTCACATTCGGCACCTTCCAGGGGGGGTGCAGATACCTGTATTTGCACCTGCTTCTGGGCATAGAGTCACGCCACATAACCCCCCCACCCCCCGCTATCTTCTGGGAAACACACTGTTCCCGGGAAAGAGTGGGAACCAGTTAAAATGCGCGCGAGCGCAGTAGAGAACCGGGTAGTGAAGCCGCAACAATTAACTTCCTGATTCCCTCGCAGAGGATGGAGGTGGCAGCATCCGTGGGATAAGCGTTTGCTCGGCCTCGGCTGCCGACATCGCGGCCACGTGTTGGACAGGTAAGTGTGCATTTATTTAGAAGTCAGCAGCTGCACTTTTAAAAAAAAAAATTGGGTGCACCTCCGCTTTAACTAAATCTCCAACTCCATTTGCAGAAATGCCCAGAAACTCCAAACTTGTAAGGAACCTCCACCATGTTTCACTGTTGCCTGCAGACACTCATTATTGTACTGATCTATAGCCCTTCGGTGAACAAACTGCCTCCTTGTAACAGGTGCAGTCGCATTGCCTGTTTTCTGTTAGTAACAGGCACTTTCAGCGCCGTAATGCGTTCCATGCTCGAAGTGCGCGGCTACTCACAACGGTTTTCTTGAATTCAGTGCTGATGCATTGCAGCTGGTGAGCTGCCTATAAAGGCATTCATTTACCCTACAAACATTGTTCTATTTTTGTCGGCTGTAGCCGGCCTGGCTGCAAACCAACTATAGCTACCAGCAATCCCTGGACCTGGAGGCATCCCACTATAACCGCTACAAGGAACTACACGTACCAGCAATCCTTATCCCTGGAAGTCTGCCTTATTGAAGCAAATCCAGTTTACCATTCCTGGGACTCCCTAATGAGATCTTCCTTGCTGAACATCCTACACCTCGGAATCCCTTATTACTATTGTGTCACTTGTAGTGCCATAGGAAGATCTACTGCTTGTGTTACATCTAAAACAATTTCTGTTATTTTTCATGTCTTGGGGCTATCAACATACTATTTGGGATATACTGTTGTGTGCCTATGGCTCTTGCTAAGGAATATCTTAAAGGGACATTTACTCTCAAATTACCTCAGCTATATTTATTTGCCTCTCATATGCAATTATTATTACCTGAGCTATTTACCTTTTATTTGCACCTATTAGTTGTTATTACAACTCCTATATTATTAAATGTACTCTCAAAGTACCTGAACTATATTTGTCTCTTATATGCAACTATTAGTTGTCACTACAACTCCTATATTATATGTACTCTCAAGTACCTGAGCTATAATTGCCTTTCATATGAAATTATTAGTTGTCACTACAACGCCTATTTACTACGTGCCTGACATATGTGCTACTTGTTTATGGGACTATGCCCTAAAGATGTGGAACATGTTCGCCTAAACTTTCTATGCTAAGGGTTGACGTATTCTATACCCTCTCCCTTAGTCGTCTAATGCACGACGCTATGTAATACTGATAATCGCTTGCATACGGTTGTGCATTGCAATTAGGGTTGTCCAGATACCGATACTAGTATCGGTATCGGGACCGATACCGAGTATTTGCAAATGCTCCCGATACCTAAATAGAATACTTTTTTTGTATTTATCAACATGTTCTGTGAAAATTCTTTGAGTTTTTTACTACTGCGTGACAAGAAAATAAAACATTTTTATTCATTTTTACTCATTTTTATTATTTTTTAATGTCTTGAGTTAGAGTTCTTCATAATTCTAAAGAAAATATCCTTAGTCTGTATTGTGGTTTGAAAACTGTCACATGACATTTAAAAAAAGTATCGGTATTCGGTATCGGCAAGTACATGAAAAAAAGTATCGGTACTTGTACTCGGTCCTAAAGTTGTGGTTCACTCCCGTTCCCCAGAGCCGTTACACTCCTGCTAGAGCCAAATATTTTGAATGTTGATTCATCAGTCCATAGCACTTGCTGACATTTTTCTGCACCCCAGTTCCTAGATTTTCATGCAAAGTTGAGTTGCTTAGCCTTATTTCCATGTCAGGGGTATGTTTTTTTCGTTAAAATTCCTCCATGAAGACCACTTCTGACCAGACTTCTCTGGACAGTAGATGGGTGTACCTGGGTCCCACTAGTTTCTGCCAGTTGTGGGATCCCACTATGAGGCAGGACCGTTTCCGACTTCTCCGCCCTCCCTTTCCGAGATGTATTGGTTTTTGGGCATTATTTGATTTCTTTGTGCCTTTTTTTTGTGTTTTCTTTGCATTATTCATAAGTGCTTTTGTTGTATTTCTGACACCTGCTTTGGTGTCCTGATCTTTCTGTTCCCATGTCATAGCAGGGGACTGGGATCTCTGAAGGTGGTGTTTTATTAACATTTTGGAGAATTTGGGGTTAGGTCTATCATAGGTATAAGTGTCCCTTCCTAACAACAGGTTACACTGGTAACAGTGGGGGTTATTTACGAAAGGCAAATCCAAAGTGCACTTGAAATTGCACTGAAAGTGCACTTGGAAGTGGAGTCACTGTAAATCTGAGTGGAAGCTCTGCTGATTTTATTATCCAATCATGTGCAAGCTAAAATGTTGTTTTTTATTTTCCTTGCATGTCCCCCTCAGATCTACAGCGACTCCACGTGCACTTTCACTGCAATTTCAAGTGCATTTTGCACTTTTAGTTTGCACTTTTAGTGCAAAGTGGATTTTCCTTTAGTAAATAACCCCCATTGTCTTTATTGGGTTGTATCTAGGAGTACATAGTTGTCTTCAAAGACCTTGGGCCTGGTTAGGATCAAGTATTGTTCTGATAATACATTGACTGTATTTTATGCATTGATTGCATCATTCTCTAATATTGTATGTAATATTGTTTGTTATGATAAAATAAAGGGCTGCTATGGCCATTTGACTCCAAAAATAGAGATTTGTCATTAGTTACTAATGGATAGGCATGAGCCGAACACCCCGTTCGAAGAACCTTCAAACGGACCGAACGTTCGCTTGAACATTTAGAACTCCATTGATGTCTATGGGACTCGAATGTTCGAATTCAAAAGTGCTCATTTTAAAGTCTAATATGCAAGTTATTGTCGTAAAACATCTTTGAGAACCCGGGTCTTGCCCCAAGGAACATGTATCAATGGAAAAAACGTTTTAAAACTGGTCTTTGTTTTCAGTACTCCGGTTCTCAGAGACGTTTTCACAGGCTCCTGAGAAGCAGTGATTTTAATGATGCTTAAATAAAAAAATAAAAAAAAGGAAAAATTACTTTAAATATTGTACCTGCTGGGTGTCTTTAGTATGCCTGTGAAAACTTTAAATAGCACAATCACCTAGGTGAAAGTGGGGGGATTCTCGCGCCAAAATACAATGGGGGGGGTGTGATAATGTGAACTTAACCTAAAGCTGCTCCCTAAATAATGCAGAAAACTGGATTATGAATGTGAACATGTGAAATAAGGGGCGCTAACTGCTAATATATTGTACATATACTATGCAACATAAAAGTGAACAGTAAATTATGGAACAAAATAATTGTTTAGTGGCACGACAGTGTGAGCAAATAAATATCAAACAAGTGTATACTAAATCCGTGCAAATAATTATGATACACAGTGAATGTTTGCACAAAGTCCATCAAATAATAAGAAGTGCATTGGTGTGTTGAAAATCAATGGTATTCTTAATAAGTGCTGTGTGTTGAATCATCCATATATAGAAATCCACCTTCACCAAAAGTGCCACCGCAAGTGAGGATAGATGGCTCCTTACCCAATGTAGTTGACCTATTACTTCCTGATGACGACATAACGAAACGTACGTCGAGGCGGTACCTGGGCACGCAAACACTAGCTACTTCCGGCTTCCTGGTTTCCTAGCTGACGGCGGTGGAACGCACGCCGGCTTTACCAGCATACCTCATCTCTCTCTCCACGTCCCTTCATCATTTAACATCCACAGCCTACAGCCTCAGTGCCGGGCACACGGGCACCACATCAAGTAAGAGGCCATTCGGCTGTTTGTTATTTGATCAATTTTAAAAATTAAAAGGTTTTACACTATGGAAGCATTCTCTTTCATTATATGAAATCCAATATCTACTGGGTCTATTATCGAGTCTACCGTGGCCAGCAGCTGCAACTTGAGCTCTTTTTGACCTTATTTTAAGTAATAGGTCAACTACATTGGGTAAGGAGCCATCTATCCTCACTTGCGGTGGCACTTTTGGTGAAGGTGGATTTCTATATATGGATGATTCAACACACAGCACTTATTAAGAATACCATTGATTTTCAACACACCAATGCACTTCTTATTATTTGATGGACTTTGTGCAAACATTCACTGTGTATCATAATTATTTGCACGGATTTAGTATACACTTGTTTGATATTTATTTGCTCACACTGTCGTGCCACTAAACAATTATTTTGTTCCAGCACAATCACCTGCCTGCCAGTAAATTAGGAAGAACTGATCTAGCTAAACTATACAGTGTATAAATATATGTACAACACCTGGGATGCATATATATCCTCTACACACTGTAACATTAACTGACTAGCCTGCCTGCCTGCCTGCTCTATCTACCTGCAAAAAATTACACTCTCTCTGTCTCTCTTTGTTATCTCTAACCACCGCTGCAACACACTACATAAAGCCGACCTGCAGGTGGCCTTTTATAGCGTGGGGCGTATACTAAACCCCCTGAGCCATAATTGGCCAAAGCCACCCTGGCTTTGGCCAATTACGGCTCTCTGTACTGACGGCGCTGTGATTGGCCAAGTATGTGGGTCATAGTGCATGCTTGGCCAATCATAAGCCAGCAATGCTGCAGTGAATTATGGGCCGTGGTGCGTCACTCAAATTTGGCGCAAACGACTCGTTTTGTTTGGATTTCGACGAACGGTCGAACATACGATGTTTGAGTCGAACATGAGTTTGACTCGAATACGAAGCTCATCCCTACTTATGGATGGGGGGAAGTGTTTTTATTTAGGTTTTAAGGTTATAAGCAGTGTTGCCAGCCTCCCACTACTTGTTTTACTGACAAAACATGGATTATTTACAGATGAAGCACATTTTTTTACTGACATTCTGAAATATGACAGAAACTCCAATCTCGACAATCAATATTTAAACAGTATAAACAATACGCAAACATTAACAATACTCAGAACAAGTAATCTGCTGGCTTTATGATGAAAAATTACAAATAGAATGGGCCACGCTGGGATAAAACAGAATGCACGGCCATATTTTTAATAACAGTGGGAGGGGCTTAAAGGGATCAATAAACAGAATCTGTGTCTAGTCACCGTATACCCTGCATTAATATAACAGTGCTTGTACTCATAAAATATTACTGTACCACAACTGACAGCCTCACAAATAAACCTCAAGACAAAGGATTAATATTTTTTTTTTTAAATGTAACATTTCCATTGCATATGCTTTCATTCACACAAAAAGGACTGACTGACTGAACCTACTGCAATTTTTGAAAAAGGTACCAAGCGCCATGATATCAATGCATGCTCACCCCAAACCCACTCCGAGCCCGAGCACCATTCCCAGCCATCTTTTTACAGGCATCCATTGCCATTACATTAATGCCGCATACACACCGTCGTTTTTTGTGATGAAACAAAACAACGTTTTAAAAAATGTCATTTAAAATGATCGTGTGTGGGCAAAACGTCGTTTTATGTCTTCAAAAAAACGACCAAAAAAAAATTCGAACATGCTTGAATTTTTTATGTCGTTTTTCAGAATGTCGTCTTTTGTTTCACAAAAAATGATCGTGTGTGGGCAAAATGACGTTTAAAACAATGTTTTTAAACACGCGCATGCCCAGAAGCAAGTTATGAGACGGGGGCTTCAATGGAACAGAGTGCCGTCCAAAGTGTCTTACGTAACCGCACTTTGCTAGAGCATTTTCAGAAAACGATGGTGTGTATGCAACATCGTTTTTTAAAATGAAATTTGAAAAACTTTGTTTTGTTTCATGAGATAAACCGACTTTTTTTACATCACAAAAAGTGATCGTGTGTACGCGGCATTACAGACAGGAAAAAATCGGCTGATTTTTACAAACTGTGTATAAATTTAAGGGTAGTTTGCAACCCTGGTTATGGGTAATTGAGCATCGGTACTCTGCAAGTCCACATCAGGAGCCATATTTAAAGTAGCGAAAAGACACGTGTTGCATTTTAGCCAATGACTTGAGCCCACTAATCTATGTTGATCTGTGTTATGCCGAGCAGGTGATTACATGACAAGCAAAAAATGTGGTGGGTTCTACATGTGGTTGCTATATTTTCAGCACCATGTTGGATTCATTACTTGCCATGAAAGGTGATTGGTACCTAGAATTTGCATAGCTCTGGAGTGTGTATATAAATAGTTAGACATATTATGATATATACACACATCAAGAATTCCCTTTAACATTAGCTACAGAATACATTCCTAATACATTTCATTTTATATCATCAGCTGCAAAATACATCTGGCAGCCAAGATCAATCAATACACGGCTAGGCAGCACTATGAAAATGGCTCCTCTGGGCCTCAGGCCAGGTGAGATAACAGTCACATGGACATACTTATTCTTTTCAATCTCCAAAATGCCTTATTTTGCAGAAACTGCTTTTTGGGTTGATCTATAAAGTATTTTTTATAACATATTTGGTTGTTTCTCAGTATAAAGTTATGTCAATAATGCTACATGTAATATTTTAGAAATTCTAACGTGTCGGTGAATGGTGCTTCATTGACAATACAATGGTATTAAAATGTGTAATGTTTGTGTGGTCTAAACATATTTTGTGTTTCTGTCATTAAAGGAAAGTAAACAATAGGGATGAGCTTTATGTTCGTGTCGAACATTAGTTTGACTCGAACATTGGCTGTTTGCCCATTCGCCGAAAAGCGAACAATTTGGAGTGTTCGTGGCAAATTCGAAAGCCACGGAACACCCTTTAAAAGTCTATGGGAAAATTCTAAAATGCTCATTTCAAAGGTTAATAGGCAGGTTCTGCCCCAGGGGACATGTATCGGGAGCAGTGATTTTAATAACGCTCAAAGTGAAACAATAAAAGTGAAATATTCCTTTAAATTTCATACCTAGGGGGGTGTCTATAATATGCCTGTAAAGTAGCGCATATTTCCCGTGTTTATAACAGTCTCTGCACAACATTTTATTTCTAAAGGAAAAAAAGACATTAAAAACTACTTGTGGCTATAATGAATTGTCAGGTTAATGTTGATTAAATTTATGCTGTTTGTTAAAAATCATCTTTCTGTTCTAGATTACAACCCATGTCATATATTGGATTTTCCCTGAAGAAGGAGTTTCACTCCGTAACGCGTAGGATCTATATATGTATTAGTTTTAACTGTATGTCTATATCATTAGTGCACAAATGCTCGGCTATGTCCATATTACATGCACTTATGAATGATTTGTATGACAATCAATTTTCATTTTATGAATTATTGTTTTTTTGTTACTTCTCTTTTTTTTTATTTTGTTTAATAAATATTTATATGATTTTTACCCCATCAGTGGTTGTACAGTCTCAGTCTATGCCTATAAAGTCCCGCCCTTGAGGGGAAACTTTGCATTCGAAATCCTTCTTCAAGACTACAACTCGTGTGCAACCTGTACAAAACCAGTCACAGCCAACACCATCTTGTGGACAAATAAAGTTCTGCAATTCAGTAACATTGTTAGTGTTACATAAACAAACGTGATTGCTGTGGAGGAGGCCCCTGGGCCACATCCTATGCAGACATCTGGCCCCCGATTATATGACTGTATGCAAACTGAGACATCTGTTTTCACTGAAATATAAGAAGCAAGTTATATAGCTAATGGCCCGTTCAAATGCACCTTTCAAGTTCATTATAAACTCAGTGCATATCCCATTAGGACCTATAAATTTATTGGAACTGACTTCAAAGGATGAGTATGATTCAGTTGCAAGCTGCTTTATACTTACAACTGTACACCATCACATTTGTTGTTTTTGTATACATAGAAATAAGGTCAACACTTTGACAATTTAGACAGGCAGCTTTATGAGGGTAGGTGTGAATTTAATTATGTGTCAGTCCTTGCGTGAATGTTATGAGATCGATAAGTGTTTTCATTGTGTGACAAGCTTGCTGAATATGTAGTGGTGGGGGAGGACAGCTAAAGCCCTTCCAGTGGCTCATGGCTGTGTAAGAAGCAATTAGCTGAAAGCCAAACACGTGAGTCAATGCTTTAACAATAACCAAGTCGTTTTGATCAGGATGTGTTAATTTCTGCTTTATCAATGTGCTTATTTCTGAGGGCTTATTTATTAGTTTGATTTATTAGTTTCATGGACATGCTTTCTAGTGTTGTAAAAGTAATGGTGGTATCTTCCCCTTCAAATAATATGATCTCTTTAATTGAATACCCTTGCAGTAATAATCGCAGATGTTATATCTGCTACAAAGGATTCAAAAAAGTGTTCTTTGTGCATTTTATTACTTGAGATGTTATGTTCAAGGGCTCAGTCTGATGTGCCTTATATCTCCCATTGCACCTGCATTATTGTGCAGTGTACTAAAAAAAGTGTAATCTTAAGAATTGGTGTGAGCTCTCAGTTTGTCACATTATATTTTTTTTAAATACATTTTTCTATAAATAGTTGGTAATTATGCCAGAGAATTGGGGAAGCTATATTTGCTTATTGCATAAACACATTTTGCCTCCTGGTTAGTAGTGCTGAACCATGATTGGACTTTGCTGTCTCTCCCTAAATTTAGTTTTGGGGGTTATTTGCTGATGCTGAAGAGTGCAAAATCTGGTGCAGCTCTGCATAGAAACCAATCAGCTCCCAGGTTTTATTGCCAATGCGTAAAGTTGTTGTAAACTCTTTACAACCACTTTAACCTACAGGTAAGCCTAGATTAAGGCTTACCTGTAGGTGCTTGAAATATCTCCTTTACCAAGTAGGTTTAGGAGATATTTGCAATGTCCCTGAACAATAACTTCTAGTGCGCTGTGCCGTTTCAAGCTGGGGTCATGCTGTGACTGGCGGCTCCCGCGTACATGCGCGGGAATGACGTCACACAACTCCGGCCAGTCACAGAGCCGCAGTTCGCAGCCCCCGGAAAGGAAGAGGTGTGAAGAATGGACGCTTACTGCCAACAAGGAAGACAGGGACATTGCGGGCTTCTCCTGCAGGTGTCACATAATGGACTACTATGCGAAATATAGTAGCCCATTATGCTTTACCTTTACAGGGAAACAAACATCAGAGTTTATGTCCTCTTTAACCACTTGCCTACTGTGCACCTACACCCCCTTCCTGCCCAGACAAAATTTTAGCTTCGGGCACTGCGTCGCTTTAACTGACAATTGCGCGGTCGTGCAACGTGGCTCCCAAACAAAATTGACGTCCTTTTATCCCCACAAATAGAGCTTTCTTTTGGTGGTATTTGATCGCCCGTGCAGGTTTTTTTTTTTTTTGCGCTATAAACAAAAAAAGAGCGACAATTTAGAAAAAAGACACAATGGGCCAGATTCACAGAGCCATTACGCCGGCGTTCTAGGAAATGCGCGGCGTAAGTCTAAATGTGCGTATGCGTATCGATGCGCCGCATCCCCAAAACGATATACGCATGAAATCTACTTTTTTTCAACCGGCATAATTTCGATAGACCAGCGTATCCGTCCGCGCAAAACTGCACTAGACACACCATTGATTTGCTATTCATCCCTGCCCCCTCTCTCTTCTGATTGGCTAACTGACTTTGAGTGACAGCAGCAGGAGCCAATGACACTGCTGCTTTGTCTCAGCCAGTCAGGAGGAGAGTCCTGGACGGCTGAGGAACTTGTGGACATCGCTGTAGAGAGATGGGGCTCAAGTAAGTATTATGGGGGCTGGAGGGTGGCTGCTGCACACAGAATGCATTAAGATAAAAAAAACTTTCTGACTTTACAACCCCTTTAAAAGGATTGTTAAGGCTTTTTGAATAGCTGAGAGAGGATACTATGCAAAATTTGTAAGTATGTTGCTCCTGGATAAAAGATCAATACAATATTGGGGATTAATGAACTAGGAATAAGCCAGCATCCGTAAAGGTACTCTTTAACCACTTAAGGACCGCCGCATGTACGTATACGTCGGCAGAATGGCACATACAGGCACATTGGCATACCTGTACGTCCCTGCCTAGACGTGGGTCGGGGGTCCGATCGGGACCCCCCCCCCGGTACTTGCGGCGGTCCCCGTGGCAGTCCAAGCGATCCAGGATGAGGGGGCGGCTGTTCGTTTTTGTCAGGAAGGGGGAAGTGATATAATCTCTCCTCTCGGCGGTATTTTCAACCGTCACTGAGGAGAGAAGACATCACAAGTGAGTCTGCACCAACACTACACTGACACCAGTGACACATAGGCACATTAACCCCCCCGATCAACCCCCCACCCCCCTGTCACAGTGTCACTGAATGCAGTGATCATATATGTACTGATCACTGCATTTAGTGTCAGTGTGACAGTTAGTGTGACAGGCAGTTAGTGTTAGGTTCAGGGTAGCCCCCGTACCCCCCTAATAAAGTTTTAACCCCTTGATCACCGCCCTAGTTAACCCTTTCACCCCCTATTGCCAGCATCACTAAGCGATCATTTTTCTGATCACTGTATTAGTGTCACTGTTGCCGCTAGGTAGCTAGTTTTTTTTTATTGCGATTTTTTTTTTTACTAAAGACATGTGGCTGAATACATTTTGGCCTAAATGTTTGACTAAAATTTAGTTTATTCGATTTTTCTTATAACAAAAAGTAAAAAATATATTTTTTTTTCAAAAATGACGCTCTATTTTTGTATATAGCGCAAAAAATTCAAATCGCAGAGGTGATCAAATACCATCAAAAGAAAGCTCTATTTGTGGGAAGAAAAGAACACAAATTTTGTTTGGGAGCCACTTTGTACTACCGCGCAATTGTCTGTTAAAGTGACGAAGTGCCGAATTGTAAAAACGCCTCTGGGCATTTAGCAGCATATTGGTCCGGTCCTTAAGCGGTTAAGCTAGCACACACCAGGCTGAACAAGAGAAAATCAATAGATTTTCCGTGCTGATGATGGAATTTAGACTGCAGCAAAACCTGCATCTGTCTGGATACCTGAACAATGACTGCATCTAATAGGAAGCAGTCACTATTCGGCTGGGCTCCTCCGACTTTTAATTTGACTTTTGTCGAGCCAGGTGAACAGAGAAGGGAAGGACTGAAAAAATGTCACTTGTATGACAGTACATGACTTATGACAGACACTTGTAAGAAATGTCACTTTATGACAGCCTCCAGTCTTCTGGGGCCGCTGACACCACATTCCTTTTGGCAAGCCCAGCAGTAGTCTCAGTTCTTTTTGGATGTCTACACAGGGGAGACTTTTACAGGTACAAAAACATACTTAACCAGTAACCAACCAGACGCAGTCATTATACTGCGGCAAGTCGGCTCTCCTGGGCAAATCGCCGTAGCCAATGACAGACTTGGTCCATGGACAGTGTCCTCAATCCAGGGATTGTCCCCTGAAACCAGGGATGTCTGGTCACCCTAGCCTAATGCCGCGTACACACGGTTGTTTTTTGCGATGAAAAAAAATGAAGTTTTCTGTGAAGTAAAAAACGACGTTTTTGAAACGTCACTTTTCAAAGACAATTTTGCATACACACCATCGTTTTTTCACAAAAAGCGAGGTTACGTTCACCACTCTTTTCCATTGAAGCTCGCTTCATAACTAGCTTCTGGGCATGCGCGGGTTGAAAAACGTCGTTTTGAACAACGTTTTTGGTACACACAGTGACTTTTTGTGAAACAAAAAACAACGTTTTGAAAAACGACACAAAAAATTCAAGCATGTTGGAATTTTTTTTTGTCGTTTTTTTGTCGACAAAAAACGACGTTTTTCCCACACACGATCAATTTAAATGACGTTTTAAAAAACGTTGTTTTTTTTCATCGCAAAAAACGACCGTGTGTACGCGGCATAACAGTGTACATGACCCTGAAAACCAAGCACCACCTTCAAGATTTCTAAGGGCGTAAAATGATTATTTTACTCCTCACTACCTATCACAGTTGTGGAGGCCATTAAAATGTCAAAATAGCACACCCCCCCCCTCCCCAAATGACCCCATTTTAAAGAGTAGACATCCCAATGTATTTGCTAAGAGGCATGGAGAGTATTTTGCAGCTCTCATTTGTTTTTGAAAATTAAAAAAGAAAAAGGATTGCTTTTTTTTTCTATTTTCTATTTTTCTATTTTTAAAAAGCGAGATCTGCAAAATACTCACCATACCTCTTAGCAAATACCTTGGTGTATTTACTTTCCAAAATGGGTTCAGTTGGGCGTTTTTTTTGTCAACTTGACATTTCAGGGCCTACATAACTGTGATAGGTAGCTAGGAGTAAAATCAACATTTTACACCCTTAGAAAGCCTGAATGCGGTGATTGGTTTTCGGGGTCCCGTACGCAGCTAGGCTCCCAAAAAGTCTCACACAAGTGGTATCCCCGTACTCAGGAGAAGTAGCAGAATGTATTTTGGGGTGTAATTTCACATATGTCCATGGCATTTTTCATTTTTAAATCACTTGTGACAAAAAAAAAATTCAAAGTGCTCAACGTGCCTCTCAGCAAATTCCTTGGGGTGTCTACTTTCCAAAATTGAGTCATTTGGAGGGGGGGTTGTACTGCCCAGCCATTATAGCACTATGGGGTATATTTACATACATCGGTGCATCTTTAATGCAGGCGTAGCTACGCCGGCGCAACGTTGAGACACAAGCATGGAATTCACAAAGCAAATGATCCCAACGTTGCGCCGGCGTAGCGTATAGTCCTCGTCAAGTCGTAAGTCAAAGTAGGTGGAAGTGGGCTGGAAGTGGGCATGTTACATTTAAATGAAGCGTGACCCCATGCAAATGATGGCCTGAGCTTCAAACAAGTACAAAAAACGAAAGGCGCATGCGTCGTATCTTGGACACATCCCAGTGCGCATGCTCACAGTCACATCTAAATTACTGCCTACGACGTGAACGTAACCTACGCACAGACCTATTCACGTACTACGTAAATGGCGTACACGTTGAAAAATAATAACTTTACGCCAGATGTAACCCTTACGCAAATCGCTTAAAACATGCGCCGGGCGCAAGTACGTTCGTGAATCGGCGTATCTTACTCATTTGCATATTTAAAATGGGAATGGCAGATGCGACCATCGTAACTATGCGCCCACGATTTGCCGGCATAGGCAAGTTACGTCTGGCGGTTGAAGCCTTATTTTTCGATGTATCTAGCTAAGGGAATCAGCGCATAGATACGACGGCGCACATTTGTACTTACGATGGCGTATCTTGAGATACGTCGGCGTAAGTGCTACGTGAATCCCTGCCTATAACTTTTGCGCAAATCAATAAATATACACACAATTTTTTTTACATGTGGCTGAATGCATTTGCCCTAAATGTATGACTAAAATTTAGTTTATTGTATTTTTTTAGAACAGAAAATATAATCATTTATTGCAAATTTTTGGTCTTTTTTAGTTTATAAAGGTATTTGTGTGGAAAATCTTGCGCCAATGTGGGGGAGGGGTGAGAAAATAAAAATAAAAATAAAAAAGCTGCTCCCTGGATAAATCAATGGATTGAATTATAACAATTGTGTGCGTAGGATAGGGGCGCTAAAAGAAAATTGAATAAATAGGTGAATAGATACAACCTATCCCAATATAAACATAAATCCTATTGCAAACTATTTTAAAAACTATTTAAAAAAATGTGCAATTGCATATAAAGTCAATGGTAATGACAACACCTGCAGTGAAATAGTGTGCAATTACATATAAATAAGATAATGTTGAACAATATACAATATACAGTGAACTGTATAGTGACCATAAATAATATTAAAGTGCTCAGTGCTCGAATATCCTTGTGGTAGGTTCCACCTTCACCAATGGGACACCTCAAGTGGGGATGGATGGCTCCTTACCAGATGATGTTGACCTAAATTAAGGTCAATAGAGCTTGGGTAACAACACCTTTCCCATGGGGATTCCAATGTAGTTTGACGGGTACTTGCAGATATCATAAAGAAAAAGGAAGAACAGCTCCCATAGTGTAAAACTATTTATTAAGGGCCCTTTCACACGTCCGTTCAGTTCGTCCGTTTTTTGGACGTCCGTTAACGGACCTCAATGCTTCCCTATGGGTTAGCGTCCGTTAGCGGATGAGCATCCGCTAACCTCCGTTAACATCCGTCTGCGGTAAGCTCCGTTTTTTTGGACGGAAGAAAACCCTATTTTTCTTCCGTCAAAAAAACCGAACGGACGAAAAACGGACGTTAGCGGATGATCCGTTTACCATCCGATCCGCTAACGTCAGTTTTTCATCAAAATATGTAAAAAAAAAAAAAAGTTCTAAAAAAAAAAAAAAACGGATGAAAAAACGGATGAAAAAAACTGATGAAAAACTGATGAAAAACGGAACGGAAACGGATGTAAACGGACGGAAAACTGACGAAAAACTGATGAAAAAACGGATCAACTGAAGGGGGAAAAAACTGATCCAAAAAACTGAACGGACGTGTGAAAGAGCCCTAAGATGTAAAATTGCAAATACACAGTGCCAAGTGGCCTCTTACTTGAATAAGTGCCCGTGTCCCAGCACTGAGGCTGTAAGCTTGTATGGTATGGAGAGAGAAGCGAAAACCGGCGTGCGTTCCACTGCAGTGTGCGAGGAAACCAGATAACCGGATGTGAATAATCAATGTGTGCCCAGGTACCGCCTCGACGTACGTTTCGATATGATCGTCATCAGGAAGCGTGCTGTGGAACGCACGCCGGTTTTCGCTTCTCTCTCCATACCATACAAGCTTACAGCCTCAGTGCCAGGACACGGGCACTTATTCAAGTAAGAGGCCACTTGGCACTGTGTATTTGCAATTTTACATCTTAATAAATAGTTTTACACTATGGGAGCTGTTCTTCCTTTTTCTTTATGATATCTGCAAGTACCCGTCAAACTACATTGGAATCCCCATGGGAAAGGTGTTGTTACCCAAGCTCTATTGACCTTAATTTAGGTCAACATCATCTGGTAAGGAGCCATCCATCCCCACTTGAGGTGTCCCATTGGTGAAGGTGGAACCTACCACAAGGATATTCGAGCACTGAGCACTTTAATATTATTTATGGTCACTATACAGTTCACTGTATATTGTATATTGTTCAACATTATCTTATTTATATGTAATTGCACACTATTTCACTGCAGGTGTTGTCATTACCATTGACTTTATATGCAATTGCACATTTTTTTAAATAGTTTTTAAAATAGTTTGCAATAGGATTTATGTTTATATTGGGATAGGTTGTATCTATTCACCTATTTATTCAATTTTCTTTTAGCGCCCCTATCCTACGCACACAATTTTTTCGTTTATAGCACAAAAAATAAAAACCGCAGAGGTGATCAAATACCTCCAAAGGAAAGCTCTATTTGTGTGGAAAAAAATGATGCAAATTTTGTTTTGGTACAGCACTGCATGACTACACAATTACCAGTTAAAGCAGCGCAGTGCCAAATTGTAAAAAGTGCTCTGGTCACGAAGGGGTTACAAATTTCCGGGGCTGAAGTGGTTAAAATGCACATATAATCTTATGGAAAGATTTTTTTTTTATGAATGGTCTCTTTAAGCCACTACCATAGACTGAACCCAAGATAAGACAGTGGGCACAGAAGACAATTATCGGGATAACAACACACCAGTAATCACAAATACTGTGATTTTCAAAACCAAAAAGACTGTTGGGTTGTCTGTAAGGGAGCGCACGCAGCAGGGAAAAACTGTGCCCGGCATGTCACGTGATGCCGATGCGCGTGCCTGGCTTCCGCGATACCCGCCATGTACCCGCGATCAGCAGTGACAAAGCAAGGACGTGGAGCTCTGTGTGTAAACACAGAGCTCCACATCCTGTCAGGGAGAGAGGAGACCAATGCTGTGTACCTTGTACATATGGACACAGATCTGTCACATCCCCCAGTCAGCCCCCTACAGTAAGGCCACGTACACACGATCGGTCCAAACCGATGAAAACGGCCCGAAGTTCAGTTTCATCAGTCCAAACCGACCGTGTGTACGGCCCATCGGTCTTTTGTCCCTCGGACCAAAATTTTAAAACTTGCTTTAAAATCGACCCGATGGCCCACTGACCGATCGGTCCAAACAGATGGTTAGTACACAAAAGTATCGGTTCAAAACCCGCGCATGCTCAGAATCAAGTCGACGCATGCTTGGAAGCATTGAACTTTTTTTCAGCACGTCGTTGTGTTTTACGTCACCACGTTCTGACACGATCGGTTTTTGAACTGATTGTGTGTACGCACATCAGTCCGTCGACCCATTCTCATCGGATGGACCCATCGTGTGTACGCGGCCTCAGAATCACTCCCAGGGAATACATTTAACCCCTAGTGTTAACCCCTTCCCTGCCAGTCACATTTATTCAGTATTCAGTGCATATTTATAGCACTGTTCGCTGTATAAATGTGAATGGTCTCAAAATAGTGTCAAAAGTGTCCGATATGTCGGCCGCAATATGGCAGGCCTGACATTATTAGTAAAAAAGAAAATTCATAAATCTATCCCCTATTTTGTAGATGCTATGGGCCAGATTCAGGTAGAGTTAGGCTGGAGTATCAGTGATACTCCAGCCTAACTGTCACTTTGAGCCGGCGTTTTTGTTTTCTGTAACCAGAAAACAAGAAACGCCAGGTTGGAGTTCCTATACGAGCGGCGTAATTGTATTACGCCGTCGTATCGGAACTTCAATTTTAAAAATGGCGCGCAGGGCGTTCCCGCTGATTAACGCCGAGGATATGTTCTCGGGCGCGACGCAGTGACTTTCTGACGTTTCCGTAAGAGATACGCGGCGTAAAGAAAAACATGCCCCCTAGGTGGAGTATCCTATGTTAAGTATGGCCGTCGTCATCGCGTCAAAAAAAAAAAAAATTTGAGTCGTTTGCGTAAAACGTCTGTGAATGGGGATTGACGTCATTGATGTTCACTGACAGAATTTGGAGCATGCGCACCGACAGTCGACGCATGTGCAGTACGTTCGCCGCGGGATCGCGCCTAGTTGTAATAATACACGCCTCGTACCCGCCCAATTTGAATAACGCCGGCTCATTTTCGCTACGCCGCCGCAACTTTAGGAGCAAGTGCTTTGTGAATAACAGTACTTGCTCCTAAAGTTTCGGCGGAGTAACGTAAATGAGAAACGTTACTCCAAATTAAAGATTCGCCCATCTATCTGAATCTGGCCCTATAACTTTTGCACAAACCAATCAATATACGCTTATTGCGGGTTTTTTTTTTACCAAAAATATGTCGAAGAATACGTATCGGCCTAAAAAGTTTTTTTTTTTTTTTTAATTGGGATATTATTATAAAAAAAAGTAAAAAAATATTGTGTTTTTTTCAAACTTTTGTCTTTTTTTCTTTATATCGCAAAAAATAAAAACCGCAGAGGTGATCAAATACCACCAAAAGAAAGCTCTATTTGTGGGGAAAAAAAATGATTAAAATATAAATTTGGATACAGTGTTGTATGACCGCGCAATTGTCATTCAAAACGCGCCAGCGCTGAAAGCTGAAAATTGGTCTGGGCAGAAAGGGGGTTTAAGTGCCCAGTAAGGAAGTGGTTAAACTGCTCGAACCTCACTGACAGACCTGTGTAACTTAAAAGTTAGTATGTTACCACTCTATAATACACAGAGAATAGGCCCCAAGCAACTGGATGGTAGACTCAAAGGATGTACTGATGCCAAAGCATTTAAACAATGCAGGAATCTATAAACAGCAAATTGAAAGGGATTAAAGATGCTATACTAGAGGATGTGAACGCTGACTTATAAGATAGCAATCAGCTGAACTGTAGTGATGCTTTCGCCGGGCCCTTCTGTAAGATGGTATACATGGACCTGTCCCTTTAAGTGTGTGTAACAGATAGCTGGTGGGCTGCTAAACAATGAACAGTCTCTGTTGCATAAACTGTGTCAGTGTTAAAATAAGCACAGATGATTCAGATCACCCCTCCTGGTACACAGGAATCCGGTCCAGATCGTTTGATGGTCTGCAGTCCCCAGGTGCCTCCCGAACAAGGCTCTCTCAGAGGTCTCTATGCTCTGGTCCTTGCTGGTTCTCCCTTACAGTAGCCACTTACAGAAGTGGGTCCTTCCAGCTCTGGTCCCAACTCAGCAAGCGATCTCTCATTTTCTCAGTCTCACTTAGACCTCTTTCACACTGGGCCGGTTTGCAGGCGTTATAACGCTAAAAATAGCGCCTGCAAAAACCGACCTGAAGCAGCCGCTGCTGTCTCTCCAGTGTGAAAGCTGCGAGGGCTTTCACACTGGAGCGGTGGGCTAGCAGGACGGTAAAAAAGTCCTGCTACCAGCATCTTTGGAGCGGTGAAGGAGCGGTGTGTATACTGCTCATCCGCCGCTCCTGCCTATTAAAATCAATGGGAAAACGTGGCTATACCGTCAGCAAAGTGCAGTGGTTTTCAACACTTTTTAGGCCACTAGCCGGGGTAAAACCGCCCGAATAGCTCCGCAAATCCCACGGTAAAGCGCTACTAAAAATAGCCGATGCTGCCCACGCCCCAGTGTGAAAAGTAGTTCTATGCTCAGTCACCAGCAGCAGGTCTGAATCCTTTCTGTTTCAATATGTTTATTGATTTTTAAAAAGTATAAAAAAGCAATGATCATATAAAAAAAAAAAGAAGTAGACCCACAACGCAGGTGGTACATATCAGTTGTCAAATGAGATAAAACAAATAAACAAAAGTTTGAAACCAAAAGCATAAATCATATGCTAGTAGTTAGAAGGCATGTATCCAGGATCTGGACCAGCTGAGCGCTGTCTTAGCTGCAGCACTGGTCCTCTACATCCTGGTCTCCCAGGGGACACAGGCAGCAGTGGGAGCTATAGGCTCCTGTTGCTGTTGGTCACACTCCGGTGAGGATGGAGTGAGGGCATGGTTCATTGGTGCTACCTGTGTCTATGAACTCACACAGCCCGGCTTGGAAACACGCGCGTACATGTGCGTCCTTAGCACACGGCTTTCTAAGGGGCACCTGGAGGAAGGAAGAGTAGAAAACACTGGCGGAGGAACTTAGCAGAGGGGGTAAGTGACTGCTCTTTGCAATGATATTTCCGGTAAGTATAATATCTTTCTTTATTATAAATAAAATACATATATTCACATGGAGCACCCGTTCAGATCCGCCTGCCAGTTTTTTTTGCGGACCTGAACGGGCGCTCCGTGCTCCTCTATGGAGCCGCAGATGTCAGCGGTGACATTCCCGCTGACATCTGACCCGCTCCGATCCACCAAAGTATGACGGAGGAAAAACCTACTTTTCCTTCCGTCTGGCGGATCGGATGAACACGGACAGATGGTCCGTGTTCATCCGATCCCCCCATGTACAGTGTGCGGGGACCGCCCTGTCATCCGCCGGCTCAGCGGGGATCAACGGAGCGATCCCCGCTGAGCCAACGGAGGTGCACAGGGCGGATCATTACTGATCCGCCACGTGTGAAAGAGCCCTTAGATGGTAAACACATGGAATTTTACAAAACTGGATACATTAACCTCCCTGGATGTATGATTACGTCAGATTTTCGATGCTGAAAGCGGTACAATTGTTTTGCATGGAAATTTTACATTTTATATTGTAGGCCTGTAATTCTTAACTCAATTAAAATCTGACCAAACAAGAGTCTATTAGACATTCCAGATATGATAAAGTTTGAAACACAAAATCATTAATTATAATATAATAGATAACTATAAATAATTAAAACAAATAATAATACAAATTATTTAATAATGAATCAAATCAAAAACACTGAAATTTTCTCAGTTGCAGAATTGTCGATGTCATTACTTTTACTCACTGACAGTACCAATACGTATTCTTCTACATATTTTTGGTAAAACAAAATCGCAATAAGCATATAATGATTGGTTTGCGCAAAAGTTATAGCGTCTATAAAATAGGGGATAAAATTATGATTTATTTTTTATTTTTTACTAGTATTGGCGGCGATCTGCGATTTTTGTCAGGACTGCGATATTACAGCAGACACATCGGACACTTTTGACACATTTTTGGGACCATTCACATTTTTTACAGCGAACAGTGCTATAAATATGCACTGATTATACACTGAATATACATGTGACTGGCAGGGAAGGTGTTAACACTAGGGGCGAGGAAGGGGTTAAATGTGTTCCCTGGGAGTGATTCTTAGGCCCCGTACACACGGCCGAGGTTCTCGCTGAAAATCAGCGAGAACCTCGCTGGAATGCACATTCCAGCGAGGACCTCGGCCGTGTGTACGGTCTCAGCGAGCTTCCCGTCGGGAAGCCCGTCGAGCCGAAATAGAGAGCACGCTCTCTATTTCCTCGACGGCCCGCCTGGAAGAATGGCTGGTTGCCATTCCCGACGGGCGGGTCGCCGAATCCGACTGCCGGGAGAGAACCTCGACGGGCGGAACGATGTGTTCTGCCCGTCGAGGTTCTCTGCCGTGTGTACGGCACCTTACTGTGGGGGGAGGGGACTGACTGGGGGAGGTGACGGATCTGTGTCCCTATGTACAATGGACACACCATCAGTCTCCTCTCCCTGACAGGACCTGGATCTCTGTGTTTAACCACTTGCATACTGGGCACTTACACCCCCCTCCTGCCCAGGTAAAATTTCAGCTTCCGGCACTGCGTCGCTTTAACTCACAATTGCGCGGTCGTGCGACGTGGCTCCCAAACAAAATTTACGTCCTTTTTTCCCCACAAGTAGATCTTTCTTTTGGTGGTATTTGATCGCCTGTGCGGTTTTTATTTTTTGCGCTATAAACAAAAAAGAGCGACAATTTTGAAGAAAAATACAATATTTTTTACTTGTTGCTATAATAAATATCCCAATTAAAAAAAAAAACACATTTTTTTTTCTCAGCTTAGGGCGATACGTATTCTTCTACATATTTTTGGTAAAAAAAAAAAAAAATCGCAATAAGTGACTGGTTTGCGCAAACAAATTAGGGGAGAGAATTATTATTTTTTATTATTTTTTTTTTACTAGAAATGGCGGCAATCTGCGATTTTTATTGGTACTGCGACATTATAGGGGACACATCGGACACTTTTGACACATTTTTGGCGCCATTCACATTTATACTGCGATCAGTGCTATAAATATGCACTAATTACAGTATAAATGTGACTGGCATTGAAGGGGTTAACACTAGGGGGTGAGGAAGGGGTTAAATATGTATGCTAGGTGTGTTCTAACTGTGGGGGGAGGGGGGGGGTGACTGGGGGGGTGACCGATCTGTGTCCCTATGTAGGAAGGAACACAGATCGGGCTCCTCCCCTCCAGAGACAGGACGCTGTCTCTGTGTAACACGGCAATGAGAGATGATCTATGATCGATGATCATCTCTCATTCGCCCACAGATCGCATCGCAAACGGCCGCTCTGATTGGCCGTTTGCCGCGATCTGTGATTGGCCGTGTCCAAGGGACACGGACAACACAGGGCTTCCCCACAGCGCGCTCTACAGCGCGCGCTGGGAACGCCAGAATGACATGCCGTCAAATGACGGCATGTTGGATATTCAGGCCCGCGCTGTTGCCGTCATCCGACGGTAGCGCGGGCCTGAAGTGGTTAAACACAGAGATCCACATCCGTGCTCTGTGACTGCCGATCGCGGATACCTGGTGGACATCGCGGCCGCCAGGCACGCGCATTGGCACCCACGTGACATGGCGGGCACAGCTCTTCTTTGATGCGTGCCCGCGGCGGCGTGCATTTCGGAAGTAAACAGGAGGACGTCCATGGACGTTCACCCGGCAATTGAGCGCATCGCTGTAGACGTCTTTCGTTTATAGCGCGGGCGCCAACAGGTTAAGGCTATCCTCTATAAATGCAGAAAGTTAAACAGTGTGCCGTCACCACATAATAATTTAGTACAGCACTAAAGCATTAGAGCTACTGGCTCAGAACGCAAAATTACTTGAAGCAGCTGTGACACGCTCCTACGGCTAGGATGATACCAGACGTGTCAACCTCTAGAGTTGCCAAGAGTCTGGTATTCCTGGCACTTTTGATATGTCTGGAAACCTGACTTATTTGAAAACTGTCTTATAAAATCACCCCAAACAAATATAATGAAAGCAGCAGAGCTGCAATAAGATCTCTGAATAGCAACCACTACCAAATGCCAGACAGCTCTGAACAGGTTATACAGCTCCAGTAAGCAAAATAAAATAGAACTTAATAAAGCCTCCCTCCCGTAGGCATTAGATTATAATATCATAAACTTGATGCAAACAGCTTTACTGAAACCAATTTAGATATGTTAAAGCTACAATTAAAATGTAAGCTCTGCTCTTGTAAAGGATCTATAAGGGTTCTTGCACACGGGTGGCTGAGTCAGTTCAATGTAAATGCTGAGAGAAGCCCAGGTGCAGCATACAGCCTCCCGTAGACATGAATGGCTGTGCACTGCTGTACTCATGTTTATGATTGCACTGATATATACCTGAGTAAAACAGCTTTCTTTTTTGTTTCTTTTTTGCATTAGCCAGGCTTTTTTTTCAGGGGGAACTTGGGGGAACTCAGTTCCACCACCTCTGGCTCAGACCAGTTGATGCCTGCTCACCACAATCACTTGTAAACACAGAAGTCTGGTTTCTGTGTTTACAAGTGACAACTCTGCACTCTGTGTGTAACCCCCCTGAACTCTGCACTCTCTATGTAATGCAATCCTGGTA
This sequence comes from Rana kukunoris, assembly GCA_029574335.1. Taxonomy (NCBI): domain Eukaryota; kingdom Metazoa; phylum Chordata; class Amphibia; order Anura; family Ranidae; genus Rana; species Rana kukunoris. The sequence continues at coordinate 62,606,615 of CM056059.1, forward strand.
TTTAATGCACCTTTAAGACCCTTCTACTGTTTGTGAAATCTAAACGGGGTCGTGGTGAGATCCTGCACCTATTTTCCGAGAAAAAAAGCTCTGATTATGACCATATTTACAATAGCATCGGCAAGAGGTCCAAAGAATAAGTATATTTTTAACAGAAAACTAATACTGGCAAAATAGTATGTGATTTCGACAAGCAGTACAGCAGATAATTAGTTTGTGTAAAAACTAGGCCTTGTTGAAGTCAATGGGACCTAGGGTGACCACATGTCCCTTATTGCCCGGGACAGTCCCGCATTTTGCAGGTCTGTCCCGGGCACATTCATTCTAGGACAATACAGTGTCCCGGAATGAAATTGATGCAGCCACACCCCGGGCCAATCTGATGCCCCCACATCACCGCTTTACTCGCTGACAGTACTTGTCCTTACCGGGAATGCCTTGAGGAGCACAATCCCACCCCTGCTTGTGATTGGAGAAATCATAAATCCTGCCTCTTGTGTCCAACCACTGGGCTGTGATTCGTTACAATCTCATTTTGCCGCCCCCTTGGCTCTGTCCCTGACTCCACCCCTTTGCCCTGCCTATATATATGGTGAAGGTGGAAGTGGCAGGAGGGGAGATTTTTGCAGCGCCTTTCCTCTATTTCTTCAGCTGTGGTCCGCAGGCCCGCACCTGCACCTCTGGACCTGGCCTGAAGACAAATAGTGGCGACACCGGCTCGCTTCATCACGCTAGGGTAGTATATAGATAGGCTAGGGTAGTAGTATATAGGGTAGTATATAATACATACCTCCCAACTTTTTGGGATGGGAATGAGGAACACCCTACTCAACAAAAGCATGTAGACATAGGACACACCTCAATCACACCTCAATCACACCCTTAAAGGAGAATTAACCTAAAAAAAAATAGTTAAACCCACAAGGGCTTTTTTTTTTTTTAAACACTCCTATTCTTTTACATTGGCTTTTGAAATTTAGAAATTAGATAAAAGGTTTAGTACTGGGATTTTATATACAACTATATAGATCAGACCAAAATGAGGGACAAATGAGGAGGAAAGAGGGACAGGGGGACATTGTTCCATATCAGGGACAGTCCATTGAAATCAGGGACAGTTGGGAGATATGGCATATAGACAGGTTAGGGCAGTATACAGACAGGCTAGGGCAGTATACAGACAGACTAGGGAAGTATACAGACAGACTAGGGAAGTATACAGACAGGCAAGGATAGTATATAGACTAAGGTGACCAGATTTTAAAAATGAAATCTGGGGACATGTTTTTTTTTTTTTTACTAGTAATGGCGGCAATCAGCGACTCTCTGCCCACCGCCACCCGCCTCACAGCCTGTCAAGTCTTACTCTACGGGTCCCGGCTACTACTGGATGGGAAGCAAGCAGAGGAAGATCACTCCACCAGGGAAGGCAAGGAGATAAGCAGGCAGGCGGCTGGCTGGGACTTGAGCCAAGGCAGAAGAACATGCAAGCGGAACTGAATGGGCATGCACCCCAACCAGCACATGATCATCAGAAAGGGGCACATATAATGGAAAAAATACACCCCCCTAAGCTAGTAGGAGTGGTGGAGCAGGGGGGGGGGGTAATTATGAATATTTTTTTTTAATTCTTCACTGACTGTCTTCAAAATTGCCCCAGCCCCTGTTCAAATCCAATCCAGGGACAAAACCGGGGACAGACTTGGTCCGGGGACAGTGTCCTCAATCCGGGGACGCTCCCTGGAAACGAGGATGTCTGGTCACTAGTGTTGAGCAGAATATGCCATATTCGATTTCGCGATATATCTCGAATATATAGTCGAATATTCGAGATATATTCGCTAAATACGAATATTCGTGATATTTTTTGAAAATGAAATTATTGCGAATTTTCGCTATTGCGAATGCGAATGCTAATGCGAATTGCGAATGCGAATGCGAAATTTCGAGAAATGCGGAATGGAGCACTCTGATTGGCTCAGAATATTCGTGATATTTTACAATACAAAATAATTGCGAATATTCGAGAAATGCGGAAGGAGCACTCTGATTGGCTCAGAATATTCGTGATATATTACAATACACAATAATTGCGAATATTCGGCAAATGCGGAAGGAGCACTCTGATTGGCTCAGAATATTCGTGATATATTACAATACACAATAATTGCGAATATTCGAGAAATGCGGAAGGAGCACTCTGATTGGCTCAGAATATTCGTGATATTTTACAATACAAAATAATTGCGAATATTCGAGAAATGCGGAAGGAGCACTCTGATTGGCTCAGAATATTCGTGATATATTACAATACACAATAATTGCGAATATTCGAGAAATGCGGAAGGAGCACTCTGATTGGCTCAGAATATTCGTGATATATTACAATATAAAATAATTGCGAATATTCGAGAAATGCGGAATGGAGCACTCTGATTGGCTCAGAATATTCGTGATATATTACAATATAAAATAATTGCGAATATTCGAGAAATGCGGAATGGAGCACTCTGATTGGCTCAGAATATTCGTGATATATTACAATATAAAATAATTGCGAATATTCGAGAAATGCGGAATGGAGCACTCTGATTGGCTCAGAATATTTGTGATTTATTACAATACAAAATAATTGCGAAATTTCGAGAAATGCGGAATGGAGCACTCTGATTGGCTCAGAATATTTGTGATATATTACAATATAAAATAATCGCGCGATATCGCTATTGCCGAATAATCGCATTGCGATTTTTCGGCAATATAAAATGAGCGCTGCAGCTACTCGGCCCAAGGTCTCTAATCATACCAGCAATGCTTTTAGACGTCGATGGGGATCTCTAGGATGTGATCTGTTCTAAAAAAAAATTAAAAAAATTCGAATATTCGAAATAGCGAATATTCGCCGCGATATTCGTGTTATTCGCGAATACTCGAATATGCAATATTCGTAGCGAATATTCGCAATGCGAATATTCGTGAGCAACACTACTGGTCACCCTAATATAGTGTCTGCAGCTTTTTGCATCAACCTGTGCACAGCAGGGAAAAGCATGTGAACCTTACTAGAAGTAGGTAGGTCTACAAGAACTCACTTTTCCACAAAAATGCTAGGCAATTTTTCTTCTGTACTTGGGAGTTCAACTAAGACAGCTAAGGGCTGCCACAGAGGAGCTGTACAGTGGCATTGACAGGAATGAAATGTATCTGGGGCACTTCAGTCATGTCTGTGCCTGCAGCAGCCTGTTGTATTGGAAGTCTGAACAGACGTCCAGGCAGTTTTATACAAGAGGTTTGTGAGAACAGGCAGTTCTTGAATCTTCATCATAACAGAAGGAAATATCTGCCAGTGTATGGTCAGAATACATGGAAACTGTCAGAATTTGACCCTTGCAGAGCTCAGAGTTGTGTAGCACGTCTCACATTTAGCAGCTATTGCTCATTTTTCTGCTGTTATACAACCACAATACCTCATAATTCTCCAAAACCTATATTTTATTCACAATACAAAATAGAAAACATATCAAATGTTTAACAGCTTCACCCCCGGATCATTTTGGTGGTCAAAGACCAGGCCACTTTTTGCGATTCGGCACTGTGTCGCTTTAACCACTTAACCCCTGGACCATATTGCTGGTCAAAGACCAGAGCACGTTTTGCGATTCGGCACTGCGTCGCTTTAACTGACATTTGCGCGGTCGTGCAATGTGGCTCCCAAACAAAATTGGCATCCTTTTTTTCCCACAAATAGAGCTTTCTTTTGGTGGTATTTGATTACCTCTGTGCTTTTTAGTTTTTGCGCTATAAACAAAAATATAGCAACGATTTTGAAAAAAAATAATATTTTTTTACTTTTTGCTGTAATAAATATCCCACAAAAATATATAAAAACATTTTTCCTCAGTTTAGGCCGATACGTATTCTTCTACATATTTTTCGTAAAAAAAATATCGCAATAAGCGTTTATTGATTGGTTTGGCCAAAAGTTATAGCGTTTACAAAGCTCCCGGTCCTCGCTCTGTAACGAGCGATCGTGTGTGCCCGGCGGCGCTCGCGTTCACCAGGCACGCACGCGGGACTCGGGGGCGAGCGGGGGGCGTGCGCCCCTACTGGCTGCTGGGTGATGTTATATTACGTGCTCTCGCCCAGCGGAGCCAACCTGCCGCTGTAGAACTGGTGTGAAACCAGTTAACTGACAATTGCGCGTCGTGCAACGTGGCTCCCAAACAAAATCAACGTCCTTTTTTTTTTTACAAATAGAGCTTTCTTTTGGTGGTATTTGGTCACCTCTGCGATTTTATTTTTTGCGCTATAAACAGAAAAAGAGCGACAATTTTGGAAAAAAAACAATATTTTTTACTTTTTGCTATAATAAATATCCCCAAAAAATATATTTAAAAAAAAACATGTTTTTTTCCACAGTTTAGGCCGATGCGTATTCTTCTACATATTTTTGGTAAAAAAAAAAAAAGCAATAAGCGTTTATTGATTGGTTTGCGCAAAAGTTATAGCGTCTACAAAATAGGGGACTGTTTTATGGCATTTTTATTAATAATTTATGTTTTACTACTTGTGACGACGATCAGCAATTTTTATTGGGACTGTGACATTACGGCGGACACATCGGACACTTTTGACACCATTTTGGGACCATTGTAATTTTTACAGTAATTAGTGCTATAAAAATGCACTGATTACTGTAAAAATTACACTGGCAGTGAAGGGGTTAACCACTAGGTGGTTGCTGCAGGGGTTAAGTGTTCCCTAGGAAGTGATTCTTACTGTTAGGGGGCGTGGCTGAAAAGTGACAAGTCACTGATGACTGTTCCCGATCATAGGGAACGGTCATTAGTAACAGTGTCACTAGGCAGAATAGGGGAATGCCTTGTTTACAAAGGCATTCCCCTGTTCTGCCCTTGCCGATCGCAATCGCCGGACTCCCAAGAACATCGAGTTCCTGGGACCCGCAGCCGCACTCGGGTGACATGCGGCGGGCGCACGCCCGCTGGGTGGCAGATTCAAAGGGACGTACCTGTACGCCTGCTGTGCCATTCTGTCGACGGAAATAGTCGTGCGGCAGTCAGCAAGTGGTTAAACTGAGAAAATGTACTGTATTTATTGCGTGCGACTGCCCACTGTACATATACTGCCACTCTACACTGGATCACATACCTAATACGTGATTCGGCACTTCCAGATAGAGGGCGTGCACATGCTACCGGCGCCACCGCTGTGCTGTGATGCGACACGGTCGATCAGTCGATCAGTGGGTGCCGGGCAATAGATGTCTCCCGCCACCCGCTGATCATCAGGCAGTAAACAAGACAGAGTTCTCTTCTGACAGGGGGAAAGTGATGGATGTAATGGAATAAAAATCCATCACTTACCCTAGTAAAAGCAGCACACATAGTAAACTAAAACAATGGTTAGGCACACAGTTACCTCTTTGATCCCCCTAGATCAGGGGTTGGCAACCTACGGCCCACGTGCGCACCCACCCCGCTGCCGCTAAATATCCGGCCCTTCAGTGCACGTGATAAATTCACATGCACCCAGCCCGGGGACATTTTAACTCCTTCACGCCAACTGTATGCACATATGCGACCTCGGCTTAAAGGGGATGTACCAGGTTGATGCTTTCTTGGGATAACAACCAATGAGGCTAGGAAGCCACTCGGCTTGTCTCCCCTCCCGATGCCTTCTTTGGCTCGCCCGGGCTCTCCCGTCCCTCCAGGAGGCTCGAGCGGCTGGCTGGAACCCCGAACAAAGCCGGAATCAGCTTTGATCGGGTCCCGGATCCAGTGATGTGGAAGCAATGTCATCAGTGGCGGTGCGTCCATTGAGGGCGCTGGAGCGTCGCCCCCTTTGGCTACCGCACACACCACTGACAATATACATAGATTCATGCATTACATTGCATGAATCTATGTATTGCCGCCGAATATTCAGATGGCCGGCCCCCTGGCGAGCGACGGCCATCTGAATAACGGTGGCTGCGGAAGTGCCTATCAGAGCCGGCGGCTCTCATAGGCTTTCCGATTACAGCCAACAGGCTGTAGTCGGCTTCCGGATGCTTATCGTCGGGACACACGGTATGTGCGTTCCTTGGATAAGAGTGACAGGCGGCTCTGCCAATCAGGTTACCGGTAAGGGCAGGGCACAGTGACTACAATAGGAGAGTTTGTTGTTTGAGGAAGAAGTGGACTTATTTTGGATTATTGCATTGCATCAATAAAATGTATTCTGTGTTAACGATTGGTGCCTAGAAAGTCCACTTCTTCCTCAAACAACAAACTCTTTTATTATATTTTAGGACGTGGCACTGCAGTACCTTAGGACACCCATAGTCCATCCTATGGTTTGTGTACCTCAAAAATTTATTTCATACAGTGGCTACAATGGCAGGACACAGTGGCGACAATGGCAGGGCACAGTGGTGACAATGGCAGGGCACAGTGGCTGCGTTCGATGGGCACAGTGGCTGCAATTGTTGGGCACAGTGAGGCTGCAATTGTTTTTTTTTTTTTTTTCGTTTGTTTACACCCCCCCAAAAATTTGGATCACCAGCCGCCACTGGATGTCATGACATCACTCCTGATTTACAGAAGACTTTAAGGTGCCTGTAAATGCCTATTACTTTTAGGCTTCATGTTCATGGACGTTTTTACAGCCACTTTTTTTTAGCCTTTTTTGCAGCTTAAAAATGCCTGTCCATGTTTTTTTTTTTTTAGCTCTATTGCTGGAGAATCAGAACGCACTGGTCCTGTTTTTTTTGCAGCTTAAAAACGGCTCAGCCATCTACAGCTCAAAAATGTCATGGTGGGCATGAGGCCATAGACTAACATGGAGAGCTGTTTTTAAGCTGCAAAAAATGCTCAGAAAAGTGGCTGTAAAAACGTCCATGGAAGTAAGGCCTTACAAGGGATGTTTAAATTCTTTATGACAGCAATAAAAGTGATCAATTTTTTTTTAAAGGGACAGTGTACAAATTAAAAAAAAAATAATAATTTTAAAGCGCCCCATACCTCCATGCTCGCGCACAGAAGTGAACGATACATAAGACACAGCCGCAAATGTAAACAATGTTCAAACCACACATGAGATATTGTCGCGATCACTAGAGCAAGAGCTTTAATTATAGCACAAGACCTCCTCTGTAACTCTGTAAGGGGGGGGGGGGGGTGGGCTGTGTAATATGCAATGGGGCAGTGCAATATGCAGGAGGGCTGCATAATATAAAGGCGTCCAGAGGTTCAGGGGCTGTGTAATGTAAAGGGATCCAGAGGTGCAGGGTCCAGGTTATTTATTAGCAGTTAAAAGGTTGCTGACCCCTGCCCTAGATGTTTAACCCCTTCCCAGCTAGTGTCATTAGTACAGTGACAGTGCATATTTTTAGAACTGATCAATGTATTAGTGTCACTGGTTCCCACAAAATGTCAGTTAGTACAATCCAGGAACAGAAGGGAAATGGGATCACTGCTCCAGGTAGATGTATGGAAATTAGACTCTAAAATAAGGGCAAAATCGTGGGTGCGCGATATACGCCGATACCCGTATCCCGTGCTCAGTTTGAACTGACCTGCCGACATATACCGAGTGCAGTACACTCGGGTACATTCGGCTAGGCTCGGCTTCGCTCGTGCTCACGCATAAACGTCACAGAGCATGAGCACGAGCGAATCCAAGCCTGGCTGAATGTACCCGAGTGTACTGCACTCGATATATGTCGGCGGAGGCGTTCAAACTGAGCACGGGAAGCGGGGATTTGACTCGAGACATCGCTGGAGAAGCTGGGAGGACACCACGGGAGCCGAAGACGGACGCCGGACCGGACGATGGACGCCGATGGACGCCACGCAAGACACCAAAACTGTAAGAACTAAAAGTACTAAAAGTTTTTTTTTACAGGTCCACATTAGGGGTGCACGCTATACGAAGGAGCGCGCAACACCCCAATAAATACGGTATATAAAAAAAAAAAGTTAAAATTCAAGTATATATCCCATAGTTTGTAGACACTATAAATGTTGTGCAAACCAATCAATATACAATTATTGGGATTTTTTTTACCAAAAATATGCAGTAGAATACATATTGGCTTAAATTTATTTAGAAATGATATTTTTTTACTTTCTTATGGAACATGTTTTATATCAGAAAGTAAAAAATGTCTGTAACTGTTTTGTTTATATCGCAAAAAAAACAAAAACTCAGTGGTGACCAAATACCACCAAAAGAAAGCTCTGTTTGCGCAGAAAAAATAATTACAAATTACATACATTTTATTTGTGTACATCGTTGCATGACCGGGCAATTGTCTCCTCTGGCCTCCAAAGCATCTGATCAAACCAAGATTGGTTTTATTAGATGCTTGTTCAATCCGGTAATGCCTTGTTTACATGAGACTGAAAACAGAAGTGATGAAATCCTCATTTTACTTTGTGCAGACTCACTGGGGCTAAAAAATTATATCACGATCATTGCTACAACAATGACCGAGATATCATCCTTTCAATCCAGTGACGTACCAGTACATCCCTGGATGGAATCGGTTAAAGGGGAATGGTTGGGGGTGGTAAAAACGCAGCTCAGCTGCACATGTTTACCCCCCCCCCCCCATGTAAGTAGCATCTCACTGCGTCTTATTATCATCATTATTATGATAATCACAGCATAGTCAACATGTTTTGATCTGTCATTGATATGTCACAGTGTGTCACATGGATTTTGGATGCTTACTTTGTTAAGTTATGGCTGTGCTGAGTGTTGTTGATTGTTACCCAGTACAGCCATAACAAAGTAAGCATCCATTAATGACAGAGCACATGCTGACTGTGCTGCCTGCATGATTATCAGAATTATAACCTGTTATGCTGTGTGTAAGCGTAAGTGAGACACAGCAAGGATTCTATCCACTTACTGTGTGCAGTGCTATCCTCCTCGGTGTATCCATGCTATCCTCCTCAGTGGATCCATGCTATCCTCCTCAATGCAGCAATTTTATCCTCCTCAGTAGATCCATTCTATCCTCCTCAATGGATCCATGCTATCCCCCTATGTGCAGCCATTCTATCATCCTCAGTGGATCCATTCTATCCTCCTCAGTGTATTAATGCTACCCTCCTCAGTGCAGCCATGCTATCCTCCTCAGTGGATCCATGCTATCCTCTTTAGTGTATCCATGCTATGCTCCTCAGTGCAGCCATGCTATCCTCCTCAGTGGATCCATTCTATCCTCCTTAGTGGATCCATTCTATCCTCCTCAGTGCAGACATGCTATCCTCCTCAGTGGAGCCATGCTATCCTCCTCAGTGGAGCCATGCTATCCTCCTCAGTGGAGCCATGCTATCCTCCTCAGTGGAGCCATGCTATCCTCCTCAGTATAGCCATTCTATCCTCCTCAGTGGAGCCATGCTATCTTCCTCAGTGTATCCATGCTATCCTCCTCAGTGCAGCCAAAAAAAAAAATGTCATAAATCTATTCCCTTTTTTGTAGATGCTATAACTTGTACGCAATATACGCTTATTGCATTTTTTTTTACTTTTATCTACTATAGCAAAAAGTAAAAAATATTGCTTTTTTTCAAAATTGTTTATAGTGCAAAAATAAAAACTGCAGAGTGATCAAATACCACCAAAAGGAAGCTCTATTTCTGGAAAAAAAAGGACGTCAATTTTGTTTGGGTGCAATGTCGCACAATCGCGCAATTATCAGTTAAAGTGACGCAGTGCCGAATCCCAAAAAATGGCCCGGTTATTGGGCAGCCAATTCTCCTGAACAATGTACAATATACAAACAGACAAGCACATGGATAGATGAAAGATCCCCAAATTGGATGGGCTGGAGTGTATAAACCCCTCACTGGAAGAGCAGATGGGCCCCCTTAATGGACCACCATGCATCCACAAGAATCTTCCACAAACAACAAACCACACCAACAATACAAGTGGTAATGTCTTATGTTTTAATAACCTGCATCTAAGCCCTAAAATTTGTCACTTTCGATTTTTCCAGTTTGGGTCCATAAATTTCAATGGGGCTCAATATTCGGCTCAAAATGTTCACAATGTTTGAGAGTTCTGGTGCGAACCTAAAAGGGGGTCATTCGGCCCATCTCTATTTGGGTGTTATAAGTAATTTTCCAACAAAAAATACTGATTCAAACTTGTAAACAAAAAGTGCAAAAAAAGGCTTGGTCTTCAAAAGGGATAAGCCGAACACCCCCAGTTCAGTTCGCAGCAGAACATGGAAAAAAAAATGTTCGAACACGCGAACACCATTAAAGTCTATGGGACACCAAAAATCTAAAGTGCTAATTTTAAAGGCTAATATGCAAGTTATTGTCATAAAAAGTGTTTGGGGACCTGGGTCCTGCCCCAGGGGACATGTATCAATGCAAAAAAAGTTTTAAAAAAGGACGTTTTTACGGGAGCAGTGATTTTAATAAGTGAAACAATAAAACTGAAATATTCCTTTAAATTTCGTACCTGAAGGGTGTCTATAGTATGCCTGTAAAGTAGCGCATTTTCCCTCTGTTTATAAGTCTCTGCACAAAATTACATTTCTAAAGGAAAAAAGGTCATCTAAAACTACTCATGGCTATAATGAATTGTCGGGTCCCAGCAATACAGATAAAAGTCATTGAAAAAAAAGACATGGGTCCCCCCCCCCCCAGTCCAATACCAGGCCCTTTGGGTCTGGTATGAATATTAAGGGGAACCTCAAACCCCAAAAAATCTGTGGGGGTCCCCCAAATTCCATTAGCAGGCACTTCAGGTCTGGTATGGGGAACACTGCATCAAATTAAAAAAAAAATGGCGTGGGGTTCCCCCCAAAAATCCATACCAGACCCTTATCCAAGCACGCAACCTGGCAGGCTGCAGGAAAAGAGGGGGGGACTAAGAGTGTTCCCACCCTGAACCATACCAGGCCCCATGCCTTCAACAATGAGTCCTACATATGGTAATATGTGCCTCCATCCCTGGATCAATGAAATATGAAAAGTAAGTTGGGATTTGGAGTGAGGCAAATGGAAATTGAACAGAGTAATGAATGAGTGGTGACTTAAAAAACGAAAAATGCAGCGCTAGTAACAAGCAAAAAACGTGATTGGGAGTTGGTATAAAAACATGTATCATGTACAAACTGTGTCAATCTCAATGTCAATATAGTGCTTCAAATATTGATAAGGAAAAGCTGAACCAGCTACCATACAAAAACAGTAAACAGCCTTAGAGGTGTATGTGATAATCAAAAATCAAATAAGGGACAAAACACAATGAATAATACATGGATGTACGGAAAAATATATAATTATATAGTCCATACAACCAACACATTAAGCATGGATGGATAATCATGAAGGAATAAACACCCTGGGCCAGATTCTCAGATACCCCGTCGTATCGCCGTTTTTTTTGCCTCGTATCTATGCGAGTGATGCTTAGCATCACTTTGGCATAGATACGCTTCAACATCCGACAAGTGTAATATCATTACACTTGCGGATCGTAGTTGTAATGACAACTCCGGCCACTAGGTGGCCTTTACGTTGTTTTCTCATTTGCATATGCAAATGAGGCTAGTACGCCGATTCCCGATCGCTTTTACGCCGCCCCGTCGTCGCGTACGTCGTTTTCGTCCGCGTAAGGTTACCCCTGCTTCTATGAGGAGTAACCTTACGAAGTACCGTCGGATGCCGTCGGGTGCCGTCGGATGCCATGTTAAGTATGGCGTCGGCTCAGCGTCAGCTTTTTCCGTCGCTTACGTCGTTTTACTAACTCGTTCGCGAATAGGGGCATTGCATAGTGACAATCATGTAGTTTTGACGTCGGTTTCAACAACGCTTTCCGACGTGAGCTGGAGAATGCGCACTGGGCTTTTTCCCCGGCCGGCGCATGCGCAGTTCGTTCGACGCGGGGGCGCGCTTAATTTAAATACAAGCCGCCCCATTTGAATTACGCGGGCTTACGCTGGGCCATTTTCGCCACGACAACGCAAACTACGGAGCAAATGGTTAGAGAATACGGCACTTGCTCTAGTACGATGCGGCGGCGTAGTGTAAATGGCTTACGCTACGCCGGCAAATTTCTTAGAGAATCTGGCCCACAGTATCAGTTCATATAAACAGAAAATTCTTGTGATTCGCCAATGTGAAATGATGAATTGTTGAAACTCATATAGATGTGGGAAGTGGCCAGCGAACACGACACCCGGGGCAGTGAATCCAGCACCAGAAAAGGGGGAATGAATACTCTTACCCCGTATCATGGACTCACGCGCCAGCGGCGGTGGGTCAAGTGAACAACAACAAATCCTCTCCGGGACATAGGCTGGTTGGAACCCCTGTGAAAGGGAGCATCATATGTCCGCGTACCACAGGGTGAAAGTTGAAAGCTGTAACGTCCCAAATCTCGGTACAATGGAACATAAAAATCCAAACATGGATAAGGATCATAAAAAAAGAAAAGACAGAAGAGGCCTCCACAGATGACTCCAATGGTATGATGAAAAAAGGCGTATTCCAATAAAATTAGATAAAAAGGAAAAGGCATCATAAAAATGCTTGTAAATAGTGATCACAAAAAAGTTCAATTAAGGCGTAGTGTATAGAGCCAAGAGCAGGCTATGTACTTGACATGTTTTGCACTAAGGTGCATCAACTGGAGCATCAATGACTAAATGAGTTTTATTTAGCATAAAGAAGTTATAGAATCACACTCGGCAAAGAATACATTAAAAGCCATTGCATATATGTACATGTTGGATAAAGTACAGTTCATGAACACATAAAAAAAGAAAATACAGATACATAATCCAAGTAATTTATATGTGAACATCCTTGAAAACAAAATAGCAGCACATTCCAGTTACCAATGTGATAACTCCATATAAGGAAACAAGTAATTAAAAGCATAATAAAAAGATGCTTTTAATTGACTATAGCAAGGTGCATCCTGTCAGAGCTCAACGCGTTTCGTGTGAAGACACTTCACCAGGAACAGATGCATCCATTAGTCTGTAATATATATATATATATATATATTGTGTGGTACTGTACTCATGAAGAACCACTGGGATAGGTCATCTGTCATGGGAACTGAGGAAGCTATACCACGCAAGGAGCAAACGCCCAAGATCCCCAAGCAAATAGATTCTCCATATAGTGTATGTGGTAGCACAGATTGGGGCTCCAAAGGACAAAAGAGTCTGTAAAAAAAGGGGCTATACTTTGAAGGACTCTCAGAGAAAAATGATGGTGTGAGGCAAGTTGGAGCCAACTAGCCAGTGAGGGAAATATTGGGTGAAGGTGTTGAAAGAAGACAAAAATATGGCCAGTACAAACATAGGACAGTATCTATATAGATGGAACAGGGAGTGAAAAGTGTGTGAGGCAGTCATATATGTGACAACCAGAGTGAATAAAAATAGGCAGCAGAAAGTTGTCCGCAACAAGAAAAGTGCCAAATGTACCAAGATAATTGCCTCAAACGACAGTATGAACAAAATATGTGGCGTGGCTAATGGTGCAAATAAGGACATGAACAATAAAGCGTGTTCAGGTCGTCCAGTCCACTCGCAGGTAACTTTCAGCGTCACTCTGGGCATGATGGAGGAACTTAAGCGTCCCACTCAGGGAGGTGGAGCCGTCCGTGATGGTTCCAATGAGCTCCCCTATATATCAGTCAGAATGGTGCACACGTCGTGAAGTCCGAATGACGCCCGGCGTGAAGCACCAAGCATGACACGGGTGAACAGCGAGCAATCCCGCCCAATCCCCTGCCCCCTAATATGAGGGGGCAGGGGATAGGGAGGGTGCCAGGCATGCATCACAGCTCCCTAGTAACAGGCGGCCAGGTGGCCCCACAAGCACAGAGCACACACAACTGCAAACCAGACTGCCAAATCAACAAGGAGGGGTAAAGTGTGACTGATGTACACCTCTGCACATCCTGAGCATGCAGACAAGATCCGTCCGCCATGTGTAAATGGGGAGAATTGTACATTGGTCTGGCCAGATGCCTCCATCCCTAATGAATATGCCTAAAAAAGGGGGGGGAAATGAAACTTTAAATGAGGCGTACATTTTGGTAATATGGGCCTCCATCCCTGGATCAATAAAATATGTGTGAGGCAAATGGCAATTGAACAGAGTAATGCATACATGGTGACTTAATGAGTTTTATTTAGCATAAAGAGGGTATAGAATTGCACTCAGTATGTAATACATTAAAAGTCACTGCATATATGTACATGTTGGATGTTTGCCTTACACAAAGTCCAAACTTCCTTTTCATATTTCATTGTTTTGGAAAAGTCACATATAATATGCATTGCATTTTGAGCTATTCCATGGTCAATCAAGGTCTGGGAAGCAGCTTTACTGGTTACAATTCCATGATTTACCATGACCAGTTGACTACGCTTGTATTAAGCATGTGCACATACATCTAGACCAGGGCTTCTCAACCTTCTAGTGCCATGACCCCTTGATAAAATTTCCCAAGTTGTGGGGACCCCCAACAGTAAAATAATTTTCATAGCGTGGGTTGAAAGCACCAAGGCAATCTTTTTTTTTTAAGTGTATTTTGTGCGTGTACTCGAGAGAGGAGCCGGACTGCAAGAGTTGGGAGTAGGCAGACCTCCCCCAGAGGCAATCTGCCATCTTTCTCCATGCCCCTGGGTGGCAATGGCAGGTGTGAGGGGGTCCTCCCACACAACCCGCCCTACCTGCTCCGCTTTGAAGCCCAACGGGGCAGAGGGACTCCCTATGAGGGAGTGAGAGGACCTAGCCCACTCAGCCAGCCCCGTTAGTCCTTCGCCCCTTTTTTTTTTTAGAGACCGCGTGGCCAAAGTGCGTGCATGTTAACCCAATTTCGAGTGCGTATAAGTGTGGTGGTTTTTGTGGGAGGGGGTGGGCGTACTAAGCACAGGCTTACCTCGCATAGCACACCCACCGGGAGCCGGGCTGAGACCACCAAACTCAATTCACATGCAGCCGAGACCGGGATCCGAACCCTTAGCTGCAGAGGTGAACGGCTTGTCAGCGCAGTGCCAATCGCGTTGAGCCACCGCAGCTCCCAAAAAAAAAAAAAAAGATAAAAAAAAAGAAAGCACCAAGGCAAGACAAGTCATTTGCGCCCCTAACCGGCGGACATTTAGCGCTCCCTGAGTGCCTTCCACTCGTACAGTATAAAAACTCCTTATAGTACATTTTAGGCTGTACCACTCTTTCTCTTTGTTCTCCTTCCTTTCCCTTTCATCTCTCTCTATCCTAATTCCTTTTTTTTTTCCATCCCTCCCTCTAACTGTCTTTCTTGCTCTCTCTTTTTTTCCTTTCTCTCCCTTTTTCTTTGTTCCTCCCCCTTTTATCATCTCCCTTCCTGGAAAAAGGCTTCAGGAACAGCCCAGGATTTGGTGACCCCTGTCAAATCATCATTTGACCCCCGAGGGGGTCCTGACCCCAGGTTGAGAACCACTGATCTAGACCATACAAAAACATCTAGGTGCAGGAATGGGTTAAAAACATATCATAACAGGAGTACAGCTCCACATGAGTGATCCAGGTAAACAAGAGGTGCAGCTCAAATGAGATCATTATATCTGCCACTATTTCATTTCTCCATAGAATATCTGAAAATGAATTTTTTCCTACTTTGTTCTCTAAGGATCTGTATCCAATTGAAATGTCAGAGATGCACCAAGCATCTGATAATAAGTCTGACTTCGAAAAAAAGGAATGCCACAAAAGACAAACCACAAATTCTACCACCATGGAGAGGAACATAAAATAAAGCTAGATGCCAACAAAAAAGGGAAAATATGAATTGTGGAGTATCTGTTTCCATTAAGACACATGACATCCTTATATGCTTACTCATATTATACATTAGCAACATCTCACAGAACAAATGGACACACAAAAAAAGGGAAAACATAACTTAAAATGTAATTAAATTAAAAAAATATGAAATGTAGAAGCAGCTAATTGCCTCTTATGAAGAGCTTAAGATCTAATTACAAGGCATTTTCTGCAAGCTTTTGGAGTGTAATGCCGCGTACACACGATCATTTTTTGTGATGAAAAAAAAACGACGTTTCAAGTGATGAAACAAAACAACGTTTTTCAAACTTCATTTTCCAAAACAACGTTGCATACACACCATCGTTTTTCCAAAATGCTCTAGCAAAGCTTGGTGACGTACACCACGTCCGAGGGCACTCTGTTCCATTGAAGCTCCGTCTCATAACTTGCCTCTGAGCATGCACGGCTTTAAAAACTTTGTTTTCAACATCGTTTTGCCCACACACCATCACTTTTTATGACACAAAAAACGACGTTTTGAAAAACGACACAAAAAATTCAAGCATGTTCGAATTTTTTTTTGCTCAATTTTTGAAGACATAAAACAACGTTTTGCCCACACACGGTGATTTTAAATGACGTTTTTGAAAACGTTGTTTTTTTTCATCACAAAAAATGATCGTGTGTACGCGGCATAAGTCCATGCAAAACAAAAAAATGAAATGAAGATGTTATGCAGGCAAGTTACATTGACAGAGCAGCCACCAATTGAATATCAGTTTATGTGAAAAAAAAACAATGCAATATTAAAATGTCGCTACATGTTTTTGAGACCTAAATTGCATATTTTAAGTCTGCTGACTACGGTATATTAAAATGTATAAAGACCAAGGGTGTGCGATAATCTGTTAGAACCAATATCTTTATTTTCTGAATGATTGAAGGAAACTGAACTGTTTTATTAACCACTTCATTACTGGGCACTTGAACCCCCTTCCTGGCCAGACCAATTTTCATCTTTCAGCGCTGACGCATTTTGAATGACAATTGCGCGGTCATACAACACTGTACCCAAATTATATTTTTATCATTTTTTTTTCCACAAAGAGCTTTCTTTTGGTGGTATTTGATCATCTCTGCGATTTTTTTTTTTTTGCGCTATAAAGAAAAAAGACAAAAAATGAAAAAAAAAAACAATATTTTTTTACTTTTTGTTATAATAATATCCCAATCTAAAAAAAAAAAAAATTAATGTTTCCTCAGTTTAGGCCAATACGTATTCTTTTACATATTTTTGTTTAAAAAATCGCAACACGCGTATATTGATTGGTTTGCGCAAAAGTTATAGCGCCTACAAAATAGGGGATAGATTTAGGATTTATTTTTTATTTTTTACTAGTAATGGCGGCGATCCGCGATTTTTTTTGTCAGGCCTGCTATATTGTGGCGGACACATCGGACACTTTTGACACTATTTTGGGACCATTCACATTTATACAGTGATCAGTGCTATAAAAATACACTGATTACTGTATAAATGTGACTGGCAGGGAAGGGGTTAACACTAGGCGGTGAGGAAGGGGTTAAATGTATTCCCTGGGTGTGATTCTTACTGTGGGGGGAGGGGACTGACTGGGGGAGGTGACCGATGCTGTGTCCCTATGTACAAGGGACACAGCACCGGTCTCCTCTCTCCCTGACAGGACGTGGAGCTCTGTGTTCACACACAGAGCTCCATGTCCCTGCTGTCACGGGCCGATCGCGGGCACCTGGCAAACATTGCGGCCGCCAGGCATGCGCATTGGCATCTCAGCGATGCGCCGGGCACAGTTTTTCTCTGTGTCCCCCCCCCCCCCGCGCGCGCGCACGCGGAGAAATGCAAATGAAAGGACGTCCAGAGACATCCACCCGGCAGTTGAGAGCCGCGCTGTGGACGTCTTTCGTCTACAGTGCAGGTCTCAAGTGGTTAATAGAGAACTGCAGTGTATTTTTAGTGAACATATATCTTGGGTTACTATGTTTATGATTACCTTGAAATAAAGGATTTTGTTTTTGATCTTTTTTTTCATGATTAGAACATTTATAGATGGTGCTTTCCAGTATACTGTATAATAAAAAAGCCAAGTAGTCCATAAGTACTTGGTGGTGCTGCTCCTGACTGTGGTTTAAAGCTCTATTGGCACTAAGGATAGTAGGGATGCCAGTATGAGAAAAACGTATTCGGTGAGCAATGAACATTTTAGCATGAAACCGCTGCTAGTATGTAAACATGTGAGAGCCTCAGTCAAATTCGCTTCTCGGGTCATACTCCCTGGCATGTTTCGTCCCACCCATCAGGGGCTTAAAGGGGTTGTAAAGGTAAAAAAAAAATCCCTAAATAGCTTCCCTTACCTTAGTGCAGTCCTCCTTCAGTTACCTCATCCTTACATTGTGCTTTTAAATGTCCTTATTTAATCTGAGAAATCCTCACTTCCTGTTCTTCTGTCTGTAACTACACACCATAATGCAAGGCTTTCTCCTTGGTGTGGAGAACGTCTCTTGAGGGGGAGGGGGCGAGCAGGAGTGTCAGAATGCCCACTAACACACAGCTCCTTTCTCTATCTGCAAAGTAGAACGTGTCCTGACACTCCTGCTCGCCACCTCCGCCTCAAGAGGCTTTCTCCACGCCAAGGAGAAAGCCTTGCATTACTGTGTGTAGTTACAGACAGAAGAAATGGAAGTGAGAATTTCTCAGAAGAAATAAGGACATTTAAAAACAAAATGGAAGGATGAGGTAAGTGAAGGAGGACTGCACTATGGTAAAGGAAGCTATTTAGGGAAAAACATTTTTACCTTTACAACCCCTTTAATCATAGGGGTAGGGAGTTAGAGCAGAATAACAGAATTTATACATCATTGGCTGTGAAGAGTGAAGGAGTGACACATGTGCACTTGATTACAATAAGAAATGTGTAAAAAAAGAGTAAGAGCCCTTTCACACGGGGCGGATCAGTATTGATCCGCCTCTGTGTGTCCGTTTGCTCAGCGGGGATCGCTCCGTAAATCCCCGCTGAGCCGTTGGATGACAGGGTGGTCTCCGCACACTGTGCAGGGACCACCCTGTTTTTTCTCCACTCTCCCCTATGGGGGAGCGGATGAACACGGACCGTGTGTCCGTGTTCATCTGATCCGCTCTGCAGACGTAAAAAAAAATAGGGTTTCCTTCCATCTGCAAAAGCGGATGTTTGCGTAGGCGGACGATTATGGGTGTCAGTGGATGTTCATCCGCTGACACCCGCTATCCCATTGGGATACATGTATGTCCGTTTTTCATCCGAAAACAGATGGATGAAATACGGACATAAGGTCCGCACGTCTGAAAGGGCCCTAAGGAATAAAGTAAAGCTGCCTGTAGAGTGGATGAAAAAAAGCAGGGAAGATGAAAAGTAAGAGAATGTGAGAGAAGAGAAAATGATAAGAAATATTTTAAAATTAAGTGAATTATGAGATGTAAAGGAATGTGCATGAGAGAAAAATTCATAAACAGTGGGGTAGATTCATGTACAGATCCGACGGTGTATCTACTGATACACCGTCGGATCTGTGAGATCCGACGCTCGGATCTATGCGGCTGATTCCTCGAATCAGGTTCCGCATAGATCTCCCTTAGAGCCGACTGGTGTAAGTGAGTTACACTGTCGGTTCTTAGGCTGCATTCTCCCGCCGTCCGCTAGGTGGCGCTTCTTTTTTTCTACGCGACGAATATGCAAATGAGGAGAACCGCCGATTCAGAACCGAACGCCCGGCCGTCGCTTTTTTTTTACGTCGTTTGCGTTCGTCTTTTTCCGGCGGATCGTTACCCCTGCTATATGCGGGGTAAGTGCGGCGGATCCTATGTTAAGTATGGCCGTCGTTCCCGCATTGAGTTTTGAATTTTTTACGTCGTTTACGTAAGTCGTCCGGGAATACGGCCATACGTTAATTGCGTTAACATCCTTGCGACGTCATTTAAAGCAATGCGCGTTGGGAAATTTTGCCGGCGGCGCATGCGCAGTACGATCGGCGCGGGGACGCGCGTGATTTAAATAGTAAACTCCCCTAGCCGCGGAATTTGCATTCCGCCGGGGGATTTACGATCCGCCAGGGCTAATTACGAGGCAAGTGCTTTCTGAATACAGCACTTGCCTCAAAAACTGGCGCAGGCGGATCGTAAAAAAGATAGATCACGCGGATCAAAAGATCCGCTGATCTACATGAATCTACCCCAATGAGTGTATGAGTGAAAAATGGATGTGTAAAAAAACATGAAAAAGTCTGAAAAATAAAAGAAATGCACAAAATATGAAAATAAAGTAAGAAGAAGAAAAACACATACCTAAAAAAAATAAAAAAAAATAAACTCTATTATCCCTTTCACTGGGCATCATTAAGGATAGCAGAGATATAAGGGGATAAAAGCAAAAAATATGAGCAGCAAAAATGCACACAATAATTGCTTTTTTGTAGAAAAGATTGTTTTTCTTTTTATATTTCTTCCAGGGTCCAGGATATTAGGTGAAGGAGGGAATTGTGCCATGATTAGCCCTCTGTGCTTTTTTGAAATTGTTTTTAAATCTTGTGTTACAAATAAGTAATAAAAAAGCAATAAGAAAGAAGACTATGGTCATTAGTAGGAAGATTTTAGCGGTGTAGATTTAAGAATAGTAATTAATAAAGAAAATAAACACAAACACCTAAAATACTAGTGAGCGCATAGCTAAGGGGGGCTTGAGTATATGTAATACTGATAAGGGGTGGATTAATGCTCCTATATAGTTAAATGAAAAGTATGCAAATGCATGTTCATGGTTCAAATTATCATACGGATAACCAATATAGTGACACCTGTGCAAAGTGAAATATGTATATAAATAGTGCTCTGGCTGATTCCACCAGTGGTGGCTAGGGATGAGCCGAACACCCCCCCAGTTCGGTTTTCAGCAGAACATGCAAACAGGACAAAAAATGTGTTCGAACACACGAACACTGTAAGGCCTCGTACACACGATCAAATCTGTCTGCTGGAAACGGTCGGCCCGACCGTCCCAGCAAACAGATTCGATCGTGTCTACGGGCGAGCCGACGGATTTGGCCACCCGACAGATTTCAAAGCATGCTTTGAAATCTGTCGGCTGGGAACCCGTCCGCCCGACATGTCTGCTGGTTAGTATGCTAACCAGCAGACATGTCTTCTCGCACACGCGCCGAATGATTTCGACGCATGCGCGGAAGTGTTTTACTTCCTGGTGCGGTGACATGGCGGTGTCAACGTCACCGCCACGTCACCGACACGTCAGCGCGCTGTCTGCTGGCGGGGATTTTGGTTTGCTCGTGTATACACGCGAGCAAACCAAAATCCAAGCAGACAGATCTGTTCAAATCGGTCGGTTCGACCGATTTGAACAGATAGATTGCCTCGTGTGTACGAGGCCTTAAAGTCTATGGGACACGAACAGGAAAAACCAAAAGTGATCATTTTAAAGGCTAATATGCAAGTTATTGTCATAAAAAGTGTTTGGGGACCCGGGTCCTGCCCCAGGGGACATGTATCAATGCAAAAAAAGTTTTAAAAACTTCAGTTTTTTCGGGAGCAGTGATTTTAATAATGCTTTAAGGGGAAACAATAAAAGTGAAATATTCCTTTAAATTTCGTACCGGGGGGGGTGTCTATAGCAGCCCTCAAAAATTCCACTCGCCTGCTCGCATTTGGCGAGTGAAATTTAGTTGAGAGCAAGTGTTTTGGCTCAGACGGGTCCACTCACTCTAGCGGGTGGCCGGTCTTCCCACCTCAGGCGCTTAGGCAGCTCTGCTTGGCTCGGCTGGCTTGGGCTGGACTGGCTTGGGCTTGGCTGGCTTGGGCTTGGAGGCAGGTCTGCTCTGCTCAGGCTGGTTCGGCCTGGCTCAGGCGGGGGCGGATCTGTACGACTCGAGCGAGTTCGGGCTGGCTCGGGCGGGAGGCGGGTCCGCTTGGCTCGGCTGGCTCGGACGGACCGCTCAGCTTGGACGGGGGGCGGGTCCGCTCTGCTCAGGCTGGTTTGGCCTGGCTTAGCCTGGCTTAGGTTGGGGGCAAATTTATTAATATTTTTTTTTACTAGTAATGGCAGCGATCAGTGATTTTTATCATGACTGCGACATTATGGCGGACACATCGGACACTTTTGACACCATTTTGGGACCAGTCATTTTTACACCGATCAGTGCTATAAAAATGCACTGATTACTGTAAAAATTACACTGGCAGTGAAGGGGTTAACCTGTAGGGGGCGCTGTGTGACCTAAGGAGTGTTTTCAACTGTTAGGGACGTGGCTTGGCGTGACACATCACTGATCGCTGTTCCCGATGACAGGGAACAGAAGATCACTGACAATGTCACTAGGAAGAACAGGGAGATGTTTGTTTACACTTACACTTGTTTACACTTACCACTTGGCAATCGGGCCTGTGGGTCCTGCGGGTGTGGTCACAGAGCTCCTGACCGGGTCCCGAGCACACCGCCAGCGCCTCGCAGGCGACCCACGTCTCGCATCTTAGGCCGCGTACACACGATCGAATTTGTCCGCTGAAACTGGTCCGATAGACCGTTTCAGCAGACAAATCCGATAGTGTGTATGGGCTAGCGGACATGTTTGTCCAGCGGTCAAATTTCCAAGCATGCTTTAAAATTTGTCCGCCGGAGACATGTCCGTCGGATATGTCCGCTGGTTAGTACACTAACCAGCGGACATATCTGCCCGCACATGCGTCGAATGGATTCGACGCATGCGTGGAAGTTTTTCACTTCCTGGTTCGGTGACGTGGCGGCGTCAACATTACCGCCACATCACCGCGCTGTCTGCCGGCGGGGATTTTGATCCGATGGTGTGTACACGCCATCGGACCAAAATCAGATGAGACATGTCAGCTGCAAACGGTCCGTCGGACATGTTTGAGCGGACATGTCTCATTGTGTGTACCCGGCCTAAAAGGTGACGTACCTGTACTCCCTTATGCCCAGCCGTGCCATTCTATCAATGTATATCGTCGTGCAGCGATCGTCAAGTGGTTAAAGGACTGTACCCAGTTACCAATTCACATAGGGGGACCGGCATCTGGGGATCCCCTTTGTTAAAGATTTCCAGATTTTGATAAGCCCCCCGGCTACAGACACCCTCAACCACTGGGCAAGGGTTGTTGGGATGAGGCCCTTGTCCCCATCAACATGGGGAAAAGGTGCTTTGGGGTGGGGGGTGCAGATCCCCCTGCCCCAAAGCACCCATCCCCCATGTTGAGGGCATGTGGCCTGGTACGGTTCAGGAGGGGGCGCTCTTTTGTCCCCCCTCTTTTCCTGTGGCCTGCCAAGTTGCATGCTCGGATAAGGGTCTGGTGTGAATTTTTGGGGGGAACCCCACACCATTTTTTTGGGGGGCGCAGGGTTCCCCTTAATATCCATACCAGACCTGAGAGGCCTGGTAATGGAATTTAGGGGACACCCATGCTTTTTTTTTTGGTACAGGGTTCCTCTTAACCACTTAAGGACCTTAGGTGTTTTTCAGATTTGGAGTTTGCAAGACTAAAACAGTTTTTTCGGCTAGAAAATTACTTAAAACCCCCAAACATTATATATTTTTTTTCTAACACCCTAGAGAATAAAATAGTGGTCATTGCAATACTTTTTGTCACACCGTATTTGCGCAGCGGTCTTACAAGCGCACTTTTTTTGGAAAAAAATTTACTTTTTTGAATTAAAAAATAAGACAACTATAAATTTGGCCCAATTTTTTTATATATTGTGAAAGATAATGTTACGCCGAGTAAAATGATACCCAACATTCCGCGCTTAAAAATTGCACCCGCTTGTGGCATGGAATCAAAATTTTACCCTTAAAAATCTCGATAGGCGAAGTTTAAAATATTCTATAGGTTGCATTTTTTGAGATACAGAGGAGGTCTAGGGCTAGAATTATTGCTCTTACTCCAACGATCGCGGCGATACCTCACTTGTGTGATTTAAACACCATTCTCATATGCAGGCGTATGCGTTCGCTTCTGCGCGCAAGCTCGTCGGGATGGGGCGCTTTAAAAAAAAAAAATCCTTATTTATTTTTATTTATTTTATTACTTTTTACACTCAAAAAAAATGTGATCACTTTTATTCCTATTACAAGGAATGTAAACATCCCTTGTAATAGAAAAAAGCATGACAGGTCCTCTTAAATATGAGATCTGTGGTCAAAAAGACCTCAGATCTCATATTTAGACTAAAATGCCAAAAAAAATAAAATAATTTTTGGAAACTGTAATTTTTTCAAATGACAAAAAAAAATGTCTCTTTAAGCCACTGGGCGGGACTGACGTTTTGACGTCACTTCCACCCAGCAGAGCTATGGGGATGGGTGAAGGACATTTTTCCCTAACTCGCATCCCTAGTCAGCCACCAAACAGACCCGATCGCCTCCGTCGCTACCGACGCCAATGGTAAGCGGCGGAGGGCGTGGGAGAGCGGTGGGAGGGGGGACCCTCTCCCGCCACCGATAACGGCGATCTCGCGGCGAATCTACCACGGAGACTGCTGTTATCGTGTACAGGACCGCTTACACTAAAGATGGATACCTCGGTTGTGGCAGCAGCTGCTGCCGTTACCGAGATATCCATCTTTAAAGTACCGACGTAAATGTACATGAGCGGGTCCTTAAGTGGTTAATATTCAAACCAGATCCAAAGGGCCTGGTAATGGACTGGGGGGTGGGGGGGACCCATGTAATTTTTTTCAATGACTTTTATCTGTATTGCCAGGACCCGACAATTCATTATAGCCGCGAGTAGTTATAAATTACTTTTTTTCCTTTAGAAATGTCATTTTGTACAGGGATAAACACGGGAAACATGTGCTAATTTACAGGCATACTATAGACACCCCCAGGTACGAAATTTAATGGAATATTTCACTTTATTGGTTTCACTTTAAGCATCATTAACCACTTCCATACTGGGCACTTAAACACCCTCCTGACCAGACCAATTTTCAGCTGTCATGCAACACTGTACCCAAATGATTTTTTTTGTCCTTTTTTTTCCCACAAATAGAGCTTTCTTTTGGTGGTATTATATCACCTCTGGGTTTTTTATTTTTTGAAAAAAGACAGAAATATGGGGAAAAATGATTTTTTTCTTAGTTTCTGTGATACAATTTTGCAAATTAATAATTTTTCTTCATAAATTTTGGCCACAATTTATACTGCTACATGTCTTTGATAAAAAATAACCCAAACTTTTTGGAAATGATTTGGTCTGTGTGAAAGTTTTAGGGCCAGATTCTCAGAGGCGCTACGACGGAGTATCTCAGATACCCCGTCGTATCGCCGTTTTTTTGCCTCGTATCTATGCGAGTGATGCTTAGCATCACTTTGGCATAGATACGCTTGAACAACCGACAAGTGTAATACCATTACACTTGCGGATCGTAGTTGTAATGACAACTCCGGCCACTAGGTGGCCTTTACGCTGTTTTCTCATTTGCCTATGCAAATGAGGCTACTACGCCGATTCCCCGGCCGGCGCATGCGCAGTTCGTTCGGCGCGGGGCCGCGCTTAATTTAAATACAAGCCGCCCCATTTGAATTACGCGGGCTTACGCTGGGCCATTTTCGCTACGCCAACGCAAACTACGGAGCAAATGCTTAGGGAATACGGCACTTGCTCTAGTACGATGCGGCGGGGTAGTATAAATGGCTTACGCTACGCCGGCGAATTTCTTAGAGAATCTGGCCCATAGAGTCTACAAGCTATGGTGCAAATCATAAAAAATTATCACATCTGATCACACCTGATGTACTGAAGGCCTATCTCATTTCTTGAGACCCTAACAAGCCAGGAAAGTACAAATGCCCACAGATGGCACAGGTGGGCACTGATGAGGTGGCACAGGTGGGCACTGATGAGGTGGCACAGGTGGGCACTGATTGCAGATGTGCACTGAGGTGGCAGGTGGGCACGGTGGCACAGGTGGGCACGATGACACAGGTGGGCACGGTGGCACAGGTGGGCACGGTGGCACAGGTGGGCACGGTGGTACTGGTAGGCACAGGTGGGCATGGTGGTACTCGTGGGCACGGTGGTACTGGTGGGTACGGTGGTACTGGTGGGCACAGTGGTACTGGTGGGCACACGGTGGTACTGGTTGGCACACAGTGGTACTGGGAGGCACTGTGGTACTGTGGGGGGCACTGTGGTACTGTGGTGGGCACTGTGATACTGTGGTGGGCACTATGGGGGCCATTGTGGTACTGTGGGGGGCACTGTAGTACTGGGGGGCACTGTGGTACTGTGGGGGGGGCACTGTGGTACTGTGGGGGGCACTGTGGTGGGCACTGTGGTACTGTGGGGGGCACTGTGGCACTGTGGTGGGCACTGTGGTACTGTGGGGGGCACTGTAGTACTGGGGGGCACTGTGTTACTGTGGGGGGCACTGTGGTACTGTGGGGGGCACTGTGGTACTGTGAGGGGCACTGTAGTACTGTGGGGGCACAGGTTGGTGACATTTTTTTTTATTTAGCGCTGGTTACCTTACAGATTTCTCTCCCTCCTCACACGCGCTGTCTCTGTGTGAGGAGGGAGAGTCGGTAATGAGAGATGATCTCATATGTTTACATATGAGATCATCTCTCATTGGCCGCACAGATCGCGCTGTAAATAGCCGATGTGATTGGCTATTTACCGCGATCTGTGTTTGGCTGTGTCCGAGGGACACGGCCAGCACAGGAGTTCCCCGCTGCGCGCTCGGGAGCGCGCGCGGGGAACAAGGAAAGGGGCCGCCGTAAAAACACGGCCTGTTAGGGATTGAGGACTGTGCTGCGGCCGTACAAAGTCGTACGGCTGGCAGCTAGTGGTTAAAATCACTGCTCCCGAAAAAACTGATGTTTTTAAAACTTTTTTTTTTGCATTGATACATGTCCCCTGGGCCAGACACTTTTTATGACAATAACTTGCATATTAACCGTTAAAATTAGCACTTTTGATTTTGCCCATAGACTTTTAGGCCGCGTACACACGATCAGTCCATCCGATGAGAACGGCCCGAAGGACTGTTCTCATCAGTTAACCGATGAAGCTGACTGATGATCTGATGTGCCTACACACCATCGGTTAAAAAAACGATCGTGTGAGGGGGCGTAGCCGACCGCCGAGCTGTATGGAAGCCTGATCTTACAGCCCCCGCACTAACCAGAGGAAACCACAGATAAAACGCTAATCAACGCTACAAACATGCATCAATCGAATCAGCATACAATAGGGGAATCCACCTGGGACCTCCCGCAAACGGAAGGATTACCGCCCACTGCGGAAATTTACTGATTTCTTCTCAATGCCTCATGGAGTTTAGATCCAAGATGGCGCCCGCGACCGCTCACCGCGAGGAGAGAGGACATACACTGACCTGCCTGACGAGGAGGACACGTCCGTCCACCCGAACTCTTTCCCCTCTGCTCCATATTCACCTCCTGTACCATCCTCCACCACTACCAGTCCTGCAAAGGCGCTGATGCGCTTGGACCCCGGAACCCAGGCCTCTGAGGTAAGACCTGCTCTTGACAGTCTCCTCACGCTGGCGCCCACCTCATCCCCCATAGCTGCCTTCCCCACTACCAATCAGCCGGTCATTGACACCATGCTGAAAGACATGTTGATCTCCCTACACAGCTCTCTGCACAATGATATCTCATCCATGTTCTCTGCATTTAAGTCTGAAATGGTGCATGTAGGTAACAGAGTGGGCCGCATTGAACAGCAAATGGGCGCCATGACAGCAACGGTCAATGACTTGGTAGATGCTCATGAACACACCAGGGATGAACATCAGTGGGTGCAGGCCAAAATGGCGGACCTCGAGGACTGATCGAGGCGCAATAATGTAAAGATACGTGGCATCCCTGAACCAATCGTACCTGCCGATCTGAATGCCTACGTCAGGAAAATGATTTTATTCCTCCTGCCCGACCTCCCGCCTGTGGAGACCATCATAGACCGCGTGCATCGCCTACCAAAGCCCTTTCACCTGCCACCAGAAGTGCCCCGTGACACACTTATGAGAATTAACTTCTACCACACCAAGGACATGCTTCTGTCCAAGTCCAGGAGGCTGGGTCAGCTACCTGCGCCATATACGAAAAACTGCAACTTTTTGCAGACATCTCCCAATACACCCGTCAGCAAAGAAGGCAACTCCAGACCATTACCAAGCCCTTAAACAACCACAAGATACCTTATCAATGGGGGTTCCCGACCAAACTTCTGATAACCAGGAACGGGGTAAAACACAGTAGTCATACAGTGGAGGAAGGCATTCGGCTTCTCAAAAAATGGCACATTATTTCTGGAGACATCACAACACCCCAGGCATTGCTCGCAGACAAACCGCACCACCATGCCATGGGATCTCCCTCCAATGTCGACATGTCACGATATGGTTTGTGTACTCGTTGCAACTACTCCTAAAACACACTCTGGTTAGTGCCTGCACGTTGCAGTTGACCTACGAACTTTCATCCCTCAAGCATTCAGTAGTCTTCTTGATATACTACTGACCTTGGTGCCTTCCTTGCACCCATTAACGTTGCAGTTTATATAAATTACTGTTAACTTTCTATCGCTTTTTTTTTTGTTTCTTTGCTTGTTCCTTTTCTCCTTCCCCCTGCCTGATACCCGGAGAGCACCGGAATTCTGAGAGCGGCTACTCACCGAACCGTGTGACTGCGTATTACCACCTGCCTCCCTAGATAACCTTGGGAACCTTCAACAAACTGTGAGTACTACCAGATTCGCACATACTACACTACCTTATCCAAGATGCCCAAATTTCTGACCTTGAATGCAAAGGGCCTAAATCACCCTGCTAAGAGGGCATCAATGTGGAGCACGGCACGATCGTCTCTCTGTGACGTTCTGTGCATACAAGAAATGCACTTTAAATCCACCGCATAACCGACTTTCACCAATAAACACTTTACAAATATATTAAAAGCATCTGGTCCTGAAAAGAAAAATGGAATCTTAATTGCCATCAAAAACACTATATCATTTGCCCTTCACAACAGCATGGCGAACGTCAATGGCATATACTTAGCTCTAGACTGTTCCATGAACAATGTCAGATATACCATTGTGTCGATTTACACCCCTAACAAGAAACAAATCGGGTTCTTATCCAAACTAATGAAAAAGATCAACCGCTTCAAGCAAGGTCACCTCGTCCTCTGCGGGGACTTTAACATAGTCCCTGACAATTCAATTGATGCCTCGTCTCGATCGAGTAGGACAGCCTCACCCATGGGATCTTTCATAAGGTCACACGATCTATACGACGTTTGGAGATTTCATCATACCACTGAAAGGGACTACTCCTACGAGTGACTCCCCTTCCCCTTCCCGGACAAGGGTTTGGAGACCTAATGCCTCCCTCATTCACTCCCCAACTCATTCTGAATATATCAAAGAACGCTTAACCAAATTTTTCTCCTTTAATACAGGTTCTGTGGCAGACAATTCTATGTGGTGGAACGCTCACAAGGCGTTTGTTAGAGGGATTTTTATCCAGCTGGGGGCCAGGGAGAGGAGGTTGAAATCACAGCGCCTAGACATTCTTATCTCCGATATATCAGTATTGAAAACTCAAAATCAATCTGATCCCAGTAATATAACAAAACGCAAACTAGATCTTATAAGACGAGCTGAGAGCCCACTTACTAGACTCCTATGAAAGAGCCCACACCCACTTTAGAGCCAAACATTATTCCACAGGCAACAAAGCAGGTAAAGCTATGGCCAATAAGATCAAAGGCCACCTCTCCAAAGCAAAAATTGCCCACCTATTCCACCCCTCCTCGAACCAAAATCTAATTGACCCCTCAGCCATTGCTGATGCCTTCAGCTTCTATTACAATACCTTATATAACTTGAAAGATGACCATTCAGTCCCCCAACCATCCCCTCAAGACATAGCATAATTTCTCCAGGAAATCAATCTCCCGAAATTGTCTGAGGATCAATTGGAGTCACTGAATGCCCCATTAACCCCCCTAGAAATTCAGCTCACGATTTCAGGACTGCCCTCAAATAAATCCCCGGGCCCGCATGGCCTTACTAGCGAATACTACAAAAAATTTAGCTCCATCCTATCACCGTTCCTAGCTAGGGTCTGTAATGACGCTGCTTCTTCCTCCTCTCTCCTCCCTGAAATTCTGTCTGCTCTGATTGTTACACTGCCAAAGCCAGGCAAGGAACCTACCTGTGCCCAAAACTTCCGACCCATTTGTCTCCTGAACTTGGACGCCAAGATCTACGCCAAACTCATAGCCAACCATTTGATAGATTTAATGCCCATACTCATACATAAGGACCAGTCTGGATTTACTAAAGGCAGACAAACCTTCGACGCGACCCGTAGAATCATTAACATCATCCATACTGCTGAGTTGACTCAAACACCTTCTCTGCTCCTTTCACTGGACGCAGAGAAGGCGTTCGACCGAGTACATTGGGGTTATATGTGAGCAACCCTCACTAAATTTGGATTCCAGGGCCCTATCCTATCGGCTATAATGGCGCGATACTCTTCCCCCTCAGCTCAGGTGTACACCTCGGAAATGCTCTCGGAACCTTTTTTAATCACCAATGGGACACGCCAAGGTTGCCCCTTGTCACCACTCATTTTTAACCTTATTATGGAACCCCTTGCAGAACATGTTAGGAGCCAAAACAAAATAACATGATTTAAAATTGGCACCTTAGAGCAGGGGTGGCAAACACAAGGCCCGCCGGCCGAATCCGGCCCCCCAGGCCTTGCCATGTGGCCCGCGCGGCGGTGGCAACAGAGTGTTACCGATCCGTGACACCATGCGATCCGCTCCGCAGCCTCGGCCATAGGAAAGTCCCCGGCTTCGGCCTAGCTCCGGAGCGGCGGCCAACTTGGTACACCCAGCGGCGGCTGTCTCGTCAGGAAGTGACGTTTCGCCGCCGCCATCTTGCTCCACCCCAGTCGGCTTGCCTAGTAACCAGTGCACGGCGTGACACTGCACCGCCTCAGCTCACTGATTACAGACCCGGGACCACAACCGCAGACATGAGGAGAACTGCAAGATCTGCACCTGCAGGTAGGAGAGACCATCACCCGGGGAGCATGGCTGTCTGTACTGAGCAGAGGAGGGGGACACCTGTGACACCAGAGAGGAGAGGAGGGGGACCAGTGTCACTGGGGCTCCTCACCTCTCTGGTGTCACAGGTGTCCCCCTCTCCTCTCTGGTGTCACTGGGGTCCCCCTTCTCTCCTCTCTGGTGTCACTGGGGTCCCCCTTCTTTCCTCTCTGGTGTCCCTGGGGTCCCCAACCTCTCTGGGGTACCCCTCCTCTCCTCTCTGGTGTCCCTGGGGTCCCCAACCTCTCTGGGGTCCCTCTCCTCTCTGGTGTCACTGGGGTTCCCCTCCTCACCTCTCTGGTGTCACTGGGGTCCCCCTCCTCTCCTCTCTGGTGTCACTGGGGTCCCCCTGCTCACCTCTCTGGTGTCACTGGGGTCACCCTCCTCTCCTCTCTGGGGTCCCCCTCCTCTCCTCTCTGGGGTCCCTCTCCTCTCTGGTGTCACTGGGGTCCCCCTCCCCTCCTCTCTGGTGTCACTGGGGTCCCCCTCCCCTCCTCTCTGGTGTCACTGGGGTCACCCTCCTCTCTGGTGTCACTGGGGTCACCCTCCTCTCTGGTGTCACTGGGGTCCCCCTTCTTTCCTCTCTGGTGTCCCTGGTGTCCCAACCTCTCTGGGGTCCCCCTCCTCTCCTCTCTGGTGTCCCTGGGGTCCCCAACCTCTCTGGGGTCCCCCTCCTTTCTGGTGTCACTGGGGTCCCCCTCCTCACCTCTCTGGTGTCACTGGGGTCACCCTTCTCTCCTCTATGGTGTCACTGGGGTCACCCTCATCTCCTCTCTGGTGTCACTGGGGTCCCCCTCCTCTCCTCTCTGGTGTCCCCCTCCTCTCCTCTCTGGTGTCCCTGGGGTCTCCAACCTCTTTGGGGCCCCCCTCCTCTCCTCTCTGGTGTCCCTGGGGTCCCCAACCTATCTGGGGTCCCTCTCCTCTCTGGTGTCACTGGGGTCCCCCTCCTCACCTCTCTGGTGTCACTGGGGTCACCCTCCTCTCCTCTCTGGTGTCACTGGGGTCCCCCTCCTCACCTCTCTGGTGTCACTGGGGTCCCCCTCCTCTCCTCTCTGGTGTCACTGAGGTCCCCCTCCTCTCCTCTCTGGTGTTCCTGGGGTCCCCCTCCTCTCCTCTCTGGTGTCCCTGGGGTCCCCAACCTCTCTGGGGTCCCCCTCCTCTTCTCTCTGGTGTCACTGGGGTCCCCCTCATCTCCTCTCTGGTGTCACTGGGGTCCCCCTCCTCTCCTCTCTGGTGTCACTGGGGTCATCCTCCTCTTCTCTCTGGTGTCACTAGGGTCCCCCTTCTTTCCTCTCTGTCCCTGGGGTCCCCAACCTCTCTGGGGTCCCCCTTCTCTCCTCTCTGGTGTCCCTGGGGTCCCCAACCTCTCTGGGGTCCCCCTCCTCTCCTCTCTGGTGTCCCTGGGGTCCCTAACCTCTCTGGGGTCCCCCTCCTCTCTGGTGTCACTGGGGTCCCCCTCCTCACCTCTCTGGTGTCACTGGGGTCCCCCTCCTCTCCTCTCTGGTGTCACTGGGGTCCCCCTCCTCTCCTCTCTGGTGTCACTGGGGTCCCCCTCCTCTCCTCTCTGGTGTCACTGGGGTCCCCCTCCTCTCTGGTGTCCCTGGGGTCCCCAACCTCTCTGGGGTCCCCCTCCTCTCCTCTCTGGGGTCCCCAACCTCTCTGGGGTCCCTCTCCTCTCTGGTGTCACTGGGGTCCTCCTCTTCTCCTATCTGGTGTCACTGGGGTCCCCCTCCTCTCTGGTGTCACTGGGGTCACTGAGGAGAGGAGGGGGACCCCATTGACACCAGAGAGGAGAGGATGGTGACACCAGAGAGGAGAGGGGACACCAGTGACGCCAGAGAGGAGAGGAGGGGGGACACCAGAGAGGGGGGACACCAGTGACACCAGAGAGGGGGGGACACCAGTGACACTAGAGAGGGGGGGACACCAGTGACACCAGAGAGGGGGGGACACCAGTGACACCAGAGAGGGGGGACACCAGTGACACCAGAGAGGGGGGGACACCATTGACACCAGAGAGGGGGGGGACACTCCTGAACCCTGCGCTCCCTACGCAGCGCACTCCTGAACACTGAGCTCCCTACGCATCGCAAGAAAACTGGAGTGCAGATATACCGGCCCTTTGAGGGCAACCAAACTGCTGATGCGGCCCCCGATGAATTTGAGTTTGCCACCCCTGCCTTAGAGCATAAAATCAATTTATTTGCAGATGATGTGATAATAATGCTGACAGACCCCCTTTCCTCCCTGGCTTTGGTACAAAAGTTGTTACAGAGATTTTGTAGAGTGTCTTACTACAAAGTAAATGAACATAAATCCTATATTTTAGACATGGGCTTAGACGCAATCACCAGCAACTTACTTAGGAACCAATTCCCTTACCCTTAGGCGGACTCGGGAATACCATACTTAGGTATCACACTAACTAAGTCCACCAAGGCTCTATTTTCCCGCAACTATGCTGAAGTTAAACAAATGACTATCCACGAAACTACGAAAATCTCCAAACATGAATTTTAAGATGATGGTGCTACTCAGGATACTGTATATCTTTCGAACGCTTCCAATACCACTTCTGCAATCTTACCTTAAATCCTTACAATCTATCTTAGGACACTACATATGGCAAGGTAAAAAACCCAGCTGTACTTTGGCTAAAACTATCAAACTATTAATCAAACAAAGATCGGTAGGGGGCATGGGCTACGTTGACATTAGAGACTACTATCTAGCCACCATTCTCTCACAATTGTGAGAATGGGTATCAGCAACTCCTACCAAGCTTTGGAGCGATATAGAATCCAATATGGTTCCAGGCTTCAATCTGTCCCGATGGTTGTTTAGCACGAATGCCAAAAACCCGCAACTCTGTCTATACTCCCCTACAATCCAAGCCTCTGTACAGGTGTGGAAAACACTTAAATCCTACAAGTGGACGACTCTCACTACCAAACCCATCCCCATACCCAGGTGCCTTCTTAAGGCGGTCATCCCTAGGTGAGTGTTGGGCTTACCGTGACTTATGGGTTGACTGCAAAGGCTGCATATGGCAACACTATTGTCTACAGCGGACACGTTAAACAAAGTCCACACTGCGGAGCCATGGGCCGGCGTCCTGGGAGCACCAGATGTATATGGTTGATGGCTCGCTGTCACGTACCTGGGTGAAGTCTGAAATGACGAGGTTAGCCTCTCTTGAATCTCCGGCCCTGGTCCCGCTGAGAGTGGAGACAGGGGAAACCAAGGGCCAGGGGAGACACGAGTGCCTGTAGATGTAACTTGGGAAGCCCGCAACCGGTGATGCAAGTCTTGCAAGGCAGGAAGTCGCAGCAGTTCGCAGGGACGAAGTCGCAGCAGGTTGCAGGGATGAAGTCGCAGCAGGTTGCAGCAGCGAAGTTTCAGCAGGTGGCAGGGACGAAGTCACAGCAGGTTGCAGCAGCGAAGTCGCAGCAGGTGACAGGGACGAAGTCGCAGCAGGTTGCAGCAGCGAAGTCGCAGCAGGTTGCAGGGACGAAGTCGCAGTAGGTTGCTGGGACAAAGTCGCAGGTACCCGGGAGGTAGAGCGGAGCCAAACAGGGAGCAGGATCGTGGTCACATGGGAAGCCGGCTTCAGCAACGAGCGGGCAGCGAGGTACCAAGTCATCAGGCAGGAAACAGGGTCATGTGGAAAGCCGAGATTAGGAACCAAGAGTCAGGGGTGAAGCGAGTCCAAAACAAGGTCAAGGAAGCCAAGGATCAGTAACCGGGATCAGGAGCACGGGAACAGGCACAGGACACAGGAACCGGAACCACTGAAATCCGTCAGCACTCGGCTAGGGTCAGAGCATCCTTTAAATAGGCTGTTTGGCGCCAACGGATGCGGGCGCGCGCTCCCGCGCACGTGCGCGTGCACGCGCGCTCGCTCCCGCGAATTCGCGGGGACAGCTCTAGCAGCTCTCTTACACTCGCTGCTGATACATTAGGAGTCTGGTTTGTCCCCCCTGTGCAATGTAAGTTCAGCCTGCTTCTCCTCCCTATCTGCTGGTCCATCTCTTCCTCTGAACTCCCCTCCTCTTCCTCTCTTGTGGATACCCACGTGACGTCTGTAGACACGTCATCATAGACGTCACCTTCCCCATCACTAACAATAGAGATCTTGGAGTAGGCAGCAACAGTGGGCACCAAGCTCCTTGGGCTGATCTGAGTACTGTCGTCAGACTGCTGAGTGCTGGCTGTTGCTACCTCCTCTTCCTGATCCAATGCCAAGAATGTCTGGCATCAGAAATGTCTTCTGATGGATCGAAAATAATTCTTGTGACTCAAGCGGAGGGTATATGGTGGTGGTGGCGGTGAGCCACTCAACCAAGTCTGGTGCATCCTTTGACGTGATCGAACGAACATTGTGCTACTTCCCTCTTTGGCTCCGGCCTGGTGCTCCTGCCCTAACCCTACCACCCCTGCGGAAGGGCCTGCCTCTTCCTCTGCCTGTCATTTTTTAAATGACCCTGTGACAAAAGTCTCTAGAGAAGCCCAGTGGAAGAAGGTATATAACAAAATCTGTCATTTTGGGGGGCCACTGGTTTATCCCCACTGGTTTGGGTGGCCACTGGTTTATCGCACTGGTTTATGAACCCTTTTTTTTCAGGAAATGTTGTCCATGGGCCAGATTCAGGTAGATGCACGCATCTTTTCGCCAGCGTAGCGCAACGCATATACGCTGCGCTGACGCAAACTAGCGAGTGAAGTACAGCATTCACCAAGCGCATGGCCGTTACTTTGTGACGGAGTAACGAAGATGCGTTGGCGCAACCCGACGCAAGTGGAAGTGGGTGTGATCATATGTAAATGATGGGCGGAGCCCAGCGCAGAGGCTTACGTTCAGCGCATCATCCACGGAGCATGCGCAGTAAGTGAGGCTTCACTCGGCCCCCTGTGCGCATGCTCACAACTTCCGTCGGCACCACTTCACGGGAAACGTCAGCACAATGTGTTCCGTTGCGCGTATAAAAGCGCCAGCGGAAGCGCCATTCCGGCGCAAAAGTATTTCCGTTTCCCCCACCCCAGGGAAGTTACTTTTGCTCTGTTATGGCTGCTCCCGCTCCCCCCAAAGAGAGGAGGAACCTCAATTTCAATGCCCAGGAGGTCTCTGTGGTAATCTCCGCTATGGAGACTTATAATGACTTTCTCCACGGAAAGAAAAGTCGGAAGACCAGCCGGGAGAGGAAGCAGGCCATCCTGGACACCATTGCTGGAAGGGTGAATGTGTTGGGGTACTCCACCCGGACTGCTGGTGATATCCAGAAAAAAATAAACGACCTGCGGCGCAAGGTCCGTGGCAAGGTGGCCACCATCAGGAGACATGAGAGGGGCACAGGTGGTGGACCTCCATGTCCGGTCAGCCTGACCACAGAGGAGGAGGTGATCACCCGCTGCCTGGAGAGGGAGCAGTTGGAGGGGGTACCAGGCTATGAATCTATGGAGGAAGGCTCCAGGACAGGTAAGTGTTTTTTATCCCCTATTTGGTGTGTTGCATGTGGGGGGGGGATGGTACATGTGCCAAGTGTGTGGGACCACCAACATGTGTCTGCTTTGTGTCATCCACAGATGACGGAGCTGGGCCATCATCTGTTGCCGGCCATTCCACCCCAACCCCCCAACGGGATCCTGAGGACGAGCCCCTGGGTGCTGAAGTCACCGAGGTGGAGGAGAGTGCCCACACCACTTCTGCAGAGATGGTTGAGGAGGAGCCTGTTCCTCAGCAGGAGTTTTTTTTGGTTTTATCAGAGTCCTCCCCTTCTGCAGGCCCCTCTGTCATCCCCTCACCCATCCTCGGTAGCCCCTCAAGGGCGACTCCATCCCCACAGGGACAACCTTCTCCTGGCCCCAGGAAGGCAACCCGTAAGACCAGGGGGGTGTCTGATCTGGTCCAGGACCAGGTGGAGATGGACCACGCCAGGCAAACACAGCAGATGGGGGAGATTGCTGGCCACTTGGACCGGCTCGCTGACAGCCTGGGCTCCGTATCGCAGCTGCCCAGTGGTGTGCAGGACGTTGTGACCAGCCTGAAGGAGGTGCAGGCTGATGTACGGCACCTCACAGCAGCCGTCCACGCCAACACAGCTGCCATCCGGGAAGAGGGGAGGCAGCGGCAGCGTGCCCAGCGGCATAATGTCACCCGCCAGCTGAGAATGCAGGCCCATACCAATCTCTATCTGAGCCGGATTGCCGTGGCCTTGGAGGGCATGCAGCCAACAGCTGCCAGGAGTGGCCCACCTCCAGATGCCCCCCCACCCCCACCCACTCCCTCCAGGCAGCTGAGGAGCCCGAGAGTGCCCACAAGGCGGAGCCCCCGTCATCCCAGATGAGGGTGGGTTTTTTTTGGGGGTTAATTTTTATTTATTTTTTCTTGCTCAGGTTATGAGTTTATATTTTATTTTATTACTCAGGTTATGAGTTTATATTTTATTTTATTACTCAGGTTATGAGTTTATATTTTATTTTATTACTCAGGTTATGAGTTTATATTTTATTTTATTACTCAGGTTATGAGTTTATATTTTATTTTATTACTCAGGTTATGAGTTTATATTTTATTTTATTATTCAGGTAATGAGTTTATATTTTATTTTATTATTCAGGTTATGAGTTTATATTTTATTTTATTACTCAGGTTACGAGTTTATATTTTATTTTTAACTGCACACGGTCAGGAGTGCAGGGGACAGTGTGAATGGTGTGTGAATGTGAGGGGGTGGCACTCCTGCCAGTAAGGGGTGTCACCCTCGGCCGTGGTGGAGAAGTTATCCCCACGGCTGTATGAATGACGTGTGAAAGGTGTATGAATGGACAGCGACATCATTGGGGCCTTGACGCTGGCGTTGCTGCTCCCAAGTCCTACATGCTGGACTTGGGCTAATCAAATGTGATGTGGATGTGGTGTGTGTGATCTAGGGACATCAGTGGTGTGCATGCATGCATTGTCTGTGTGATTAATGTTTTGGTTTAGTGTTCAAAGATGCCTACGGCGAGGACCCTCCTGACTGCTCTTCCATCAGCAGACTGGGTCTCCTCTGGCAGGTGGGGACTGTGTGGGTCGGGGGTCAGGTCATCACGTATGTCAATCTGCAGGCCTTTTCTCATAGCAAAGTTGTGCAGAATGCAACATGCACCGATGATCTGACACACGAAGGTAGGGGAATACAATAGGGTCCCCCCGGACTTATCCAGGCAGCGGAAACGGGACTTCAGGAGCCCAAATGTTTGCTCCACCACTGCACGGGTTTTGATGTGTGCTTCATTGTATTTTTTCTCTCCTCTGGTTTGGGGGTTCCGGAAAGGAGTCATTAGATGGGGTCCCAGTGCATATGCAGAGTCACCTGTAAGGGAAAAGACAGGAGGATATTAGTCATGCATGTGCCACTTGTGATGTGTGCATCATGGGAGGGGATAGTCATGCCTGCCACCCATGTCACTCACCAACCAGCCAGCTGTCCCCATACATGTTCTGCTCGAATTCTGCTAGGATGGGGCTCTGACGGTATATGAAGCTGTCATGGCTGGATCCGGGGTGTTTGGCACGGACGTGCCATATGAGGCGTTGGGCATCAGCTATCACCTGTACGTTGATGGAGTGCCAATGCTTCCGATTGCGGTATATGTGCTCTGTGGCACTGGGGGCTGTAGGGCCACATGTGTGCAATCAATGGCCCCCACAGTGCGTGGGAATCTGGCAATGCTGTAGAAATCTGTCATTGCCTTCAGCCGCAGCTCCTCAGTGGTGGGTCTGATGAACTGGTTGGACATGCGTCTGAGGATTGCGGGGACAACCTGGTGCACACATCTGCTCATGGAGGACTGTGACATCCCAGCCACCACTCCACTTGTACGCTGGAATGGTCCACTTGCAAGGAAATGAAGTTGTGACGGTCGTCGAACATATCTCCGCCATCCATTCCCTTCTTCTCCCATAAAAGAAATCACCCAATATTCCCCGACTAGGAATATCCCTGGAATCGCTGAATAATCCACACATGAGCCATGGCTTAATGCTGAATGTAACAGGACAACACTTTATTGAAAGTACACAGCACACTTTATACAGGATTTGGAACATCCCGCCCCCAACAACCGCTTTCTTATTGGTCCATTGTAAAGTATGCAGTCTTCAATCTGGTCCTCTTAAACCATGCAAATGAGGACTTGAAAATGTCTCAGCAGAGATTGGTCCCAAAGCTTGAATAGCCTGAATATGTGTGTTCAGACAAAAGCCCCAGGGGGTCAATCAATGTACACAATAGCCAGCCACAGAACAATGGAACTGTCTGGAGACCAGAGACAGGGCAGAAGTCATTTACACCTGATAATAGAAAGGCTTTAAACAGGGTTATCACACGATGGACAATAAGTATCACTTATGAGTCTGTTGACCTGGCTGGGGTTCAGAATCAAATCTGTAATACATGAATTAGGATTTCAGTATTTCATGGTCCATGACATTACTCCCCCTGGGAAATAGTTCAACATCCGCAGTGGGACCCAAACGGGTCACTCGAGGATGTTGGGCAAGTAGTCTTAAGGTTCCAGGACTGTCTGCCAGGATAACCCATCCGCCTTCCTGGTTTGAGGCCCTGGCCCATAATCGGACGGCAAGAGGCTCGCATTCAAGCCCCTGTCCCGGCTAGGCCTGTCACACATCTCCCCTTTTGGCAGGGGACTAACCCAGTAGGAGACACCAGATGGGTTGTCTCTGAATTCAGTCAGTAGTTCCAGTCCCCCAATGCCGGTATCCATACAGTACCCCAAATCACTTGCTCCAAACCGAGCATTACTCACCCCGCCATCCTCTGCCTCTCTCAGGGAACACGTCTGCCGCTGGGGAGAGGCCTGGACTGGCCCTTCTCCCTGGAGTCCTTTCAGCCGCTGGAGAGATGACAGGGTGGCTGGGCTCAGTCCATCATGCTGTCGGGGGTCTGGGCCAACTGGCCACCATTTATGGGGTATACCAGTGGAGACTGAAGTCCCATCCACTGATGTGAGGTGAAAATCCCCCAGTGCTTGCAAAGCAAAGCCGACATCCTCCTGTTTCAGTCCTGTACCATTTTCTGGGGTTGTGCCAGTGGAGACTGAAGTCCCATCCACTACCACAGGAACCCCCTCTTCTGTTAGGTGAAAGCAGAGGCCCGGGGCACTCTGCTCTGTTGCCAGCTCTTCCGCTGGGTTGCTGTGAGTGGAGACCACAGTCCCATCCACTGATATCCACTCAAGCTGTAGTGGGGTGCAGCCGCCAGTAGCAGCCTGTCCTGCTGCCAGTGGTTCAGCTGGGAGTAAGAGCTTTACCACCTCAGCTGGTTGCTGGGGAGGGGGGCCAACCGCCCCGGCTCCCTGGAACTCCACAGTTGGTCCCGGTGCTGGGCAGAGATGGCTGGCACTGTGCCCTGTTGCCAGCACTTCTGCTGGGGGCGCATAATCCAGAACATCCTCTGAACAGTCCATGCATTCTGTAATCTGTGGCTGGGGAGTGATCGCCATCTTCTCACCCTGAGCCTCCGAAACTGCCACAAGGGTGGGGCAGAGGTCTTGAACCCTCTGTCCGGTGACCAGCGCTTCAGCTGGGGAAGTTCCTTGTAACTCCACAAATACTGCTCTTGGTGCTGGGCAGAGCACAGTGAAGTTTGGCCCTGATACTAGCTCTTCTGCTGGAGGCCCATCAGGTTGTTTGTCCTCAGCAGAAAAATCTATTAAATCCCCTGTTTCTGGTGTCTGGGGATAGAGGTTCACCATCTCCTGTCCATGAAACCCAGAAGATGCTATAGGTACTGAGCAGAAGTTAGCAGAGCTCGGCCCTGCGGTCAGAACTTCAGCTTTGGGAATGGCAATCTCCAGATTTTCCACTGCCGATTCACTGGCATACTGCTGGACAGGCACATTCCTCCCTTCAAGATCATCCCATGCAGAAACAGGATCATCAAGGTCAGTTGGCACTTGCTGCATCCGCCATAAGACCTCCGCATCCATAGCTGCAGGGGCAGGTTGGAAGAGCACACTGTTACCCTGCCCCATGGACGATTCTACAGCCAGGATTTCCGCATTGTCCACTGGTATTTTCTGATAGTCCCAGGCAAAGGGAGCCCGGTCCTGGCGCTGAGCAGAGTCTAGCAGCTGTTTGTAGGCGATCTCAAGGTCCCATTCCCGAGCGGCCAGAAATTCCAAATCTTCCTGTAGCCAGTGCGCTTCCGAGATATTCAATTTTTTCTCTCTGTGATCCATTATGTCCTCCAAGCGCCACTCCCGATCATCCCCAAAGTCGGGATCACTGGACATCCTCCAATACAACAATCCCAGGTCATCATAGTCATAGTCTTCTGTGGGGCTGTCATCCGCTGACCACGGGCACTCTTGGGCTACATACCACCGGAGGGCTCTGTAGCTCTCATCCAGCTGCATCTCTGCCCGGATCAGCCTGTTTAATTCCGCTATCCACTCCTGCTTCGGTTGTTCCCCCAACAACGGCAGTCGTACGTCATACTGCGGCCAGTACCTTGCATAGATGTAGGCTAGGACCTCTCCTTGGTGTTGCTGCTCCAGAGCTAGCGCTTCCTTCCAGAGTTGGCACCGAATCACATCCGCCCATCCCAGCAGGACCTCCTCTGATTCTGGTCCTGTGTGCTGTATCCGCATCTCTTGTAACCTTCTTCTGAATTCCTCTTCCATGGTTACTGGTATCTGTACCTCTCCTCGTCTTTCATTTGGTGCTGCTTCTTTAGGCGTTGTCACCGATCGTCGTATTTCTGCAATTCTCAGCTCATGTTGCCGCTCTCGTTCTTTCTCATCAAAAGCTTCAAAAGCGCTAAACGGAATCTTCCTTGTGTCTGCTGTGCTGTACTCACTGTTTGGAGAATGTGCGGCTGCTTGTTGGACTGCTGACAGTTTTAACTGTAGCTCTGCGTCTCTTATTTGTTTAGCCTCCTCCGCTAACAGGGTCATCACTTTCAGCACCACATCCGCCGTTGGGTTCGGACCGAACCATGCTAATTTCTCTCTTATTAGCTTGTTGGCTGGTGATTCCTCATCCTGAATCACTGGTGTCCCCATCTCTTGTACTGCTGGCGTTGCTGCAACCGAGTTCTCCTGGTCTAGCTCCATTTATTCTGCTATGATGACACGCTCGGTTTTGTTGCTAGCAATCCTTCCACAAACTTCCATTAGTTCTTTCAGTGTATTTCATTTAAGCAGGGTGTACCGGTCTTCCATTCACTGTTCCCAGTGTCTGCTTGGAATCCTGGTGTAAAGGAAAGTAGAAGGGAAAATCCCGCTGCTGCCAACCAATTGTGACGGTCGTCGAACATATCTCCGCCATCCATTCCCTTCTTCTCCCATAAAAGAAATCACCCAATATTCCCCGACTAGGAATATTCCTGGAATCGCTGAATAATCCACACATGAGCCATGGCTTAATGCTGAATGTAACAGGACACACTTTATTGAAAGTACACAGCACACTTTATACAGGATTTGGAACATCCCGCCCCCAACAACCGCTTTCTTATTGGTCCATTGTAAAGTATGCAGTCTTCAATCTGGTCCTCTTAAACCATGCAAATGAGGACTTGAAAATGTCTCAGCAGAGATTGGTCCCAAAGCTTGAATAGCCTGAATATGTGTGTTCAGACAAAAGCCCCAGGGGGTCAATCAATGTACACAATAGCCAGCCACAGAACAATGGAACTGTCTGGAGACCAGAGACAGGGCAGAAGTCAATTACACCTGATAATAGAAAGGCTTTAAACAGGGTTATCACACAATGGACAATAAGTATCACTTATGAGTCTGTTGACCTGGCTGGGGTTCAGAATCAAATCTGTAATACATGAATTAGGATTTCAGTATTTCATGGTCCATGACAGAAGTGTTGCCAGTACCTTCACCAGTGGCTGCACTGCTTGTGAGCGGTGTGTCTTGCTGGTGATGTCATCCTGCAGGGTTGTGGTTAGTTCAAGTATTGCATCAGGGCTGAATCTGAAGAGGCGATACACCTCCTCATCCCCCATGCCAAAGAGGCTCATGCGCGTGCGGTATATCCTCTCACGTGCCCGCCTCCTCCGTACCGGGGGACCCAGTACTAGTGCTAGGACCGCGACTGCCCCTGGCATGTTGGCACACAGAGGTGTTGTCCTTGCACGTGTGGTTGTTCAGCTTGCTAGTTTCGTCGGTAACGCTGCTGCTGTAGCTGCTCTCCTGCTGACCTGTGGCCGTCTGGAGTAAAGATAAAGCAGCTATTTGTAGAAATAACTTTGCGCCGGACGGACGAGATACGCGCGGCGCATGTAGCCAGCGTATGGTGCTAATCCGTTCGCGAATCTGGAAATCTCCCTCATTTGCATATTTGCAGGGGAAATCAATAGGCGCGACTGATGCGCCAAGCGAAATTATGCGCTGACGATACTCTGGCGTCGGAAAGTTAAGCCGGTCGGGGAAAGCCCGTTTTCTGTCGCATCTAGTTTGGTGGGTACGGCCGCATAGATACTACGGCGCATCTTCACAGTTACGCGGAGCATATCGAAATACTCCAGCGCAAGTCTTGCTGAATCTGGCCCCATGTGTGTAGCAGAGGTAACGCAGCGAAAGAGGCAAAAATTCAGCAGTAACCAAATACACAGCCAGTCACAATGCTGCACAATACAAATCCACTATAATATGCTTTCTATATTCGAAAGTATATTATAAGTGTATATTACACCTATATACTGCAGAGCAAGTAGCACACCTATACCTGTGCTTGAAAGGACTTTTGTGAACCTGTTAGGTAGCGATTTGTGTCGCT
Organism: Rana kukunoris; assembly: GCA_029574335.1. NCBI lineage: Eukaryota > Metazoa > Chordata > Amphibia > Anura > Ranidae > Rana > Rana kukunoris. The sequence goes on from CM056059.1 coordinate 62,650,400, forward strand.
AAAGTCTGTCCCTGGTGGAAACACCAACCTGTCCCTACACTGACAAAAAGTATATGAATGTATTACACACCTATGTACTGCACAGCAAGTAGCACACCTATACTGTACTAGTGATTGAAAGGACTTTTGTATTACACACCTATGTACTGCACAGCAAGTAGCACACCTATACCAGTGCTTGAAAGGACTTTTGTGGACCTGTTAGGTAGCGATTTGTTTCGCTAAAGTCTGTCCCTGCTGGAAACGCCAACCTGTCCCTACATTGACAAAAAGTATATGAATGTATTACACACCTATGTACTGCACAGCAAGTAGCACACCTATACTAGTGATTGAAAGGACTTTTGTGGACCTTTTAGATAGCTATTTGATTGAATACAGCCTGTCCCTGCTCCAAATAGCACCCTCTCCCTACACTGACAAAAAGCAGAATGTAAGATGGGCGCCAGATCAGATCTATTTATAAAGTAGGGGGTATGTCCATATGCAGAAATGTCTCAATTGTCTGTCCTGCACCACCTGATGGATGTGTCATAGGTCAAAGTTCCTACCCATGTAACATTACGGACTGCCGCGAACATTGCCAGATGTCCGCCGGTATGGCGGACCACGAACGAGCAAAGTTCACCGCAAAACTACCGCCGTCTCTAATGACCAGAGATAGCGTCCATGTTTGTTTAGCTTCCATTCACCCTGTCTCTGCTCAGACACACCCATCAGAATCCTTTAATTGTATTGCATTGTATTGTTTTGTATTGTATTGTATTGGACATCCTGTTGGAGGGATGTCCTTATATGCAGAGGTGTATTTAGGTTTTGTGCTGCCCTAGGCTTGACTAAACTTGTGCACCCCCTAATTTAAATATGACCCACCCCTTCCTGTCAAAGCCACACCCCTTCTTCTTTAAGACACACCCTGTCATCTTCATGGGAAGAGGACAGAGGGATGTCGTGGGAGAAGGACAGAGGGTTGCCGTGGGAAGAGGACAGAGGGACGCCGTGGAAAGAGGACAGAGGGACACCGTGGAAAGAGGACAGAGGGACGCCGTGGGAAGAGGACAGAGGGACGCCGTGGTAAGAGGACAGAGGGACGCCATGGGAAGAGGACAGAGGGATGCCGTGGGAAGAGGACAGAGGCACGCCGTGGGAAGAGGACAGAGGCACGCCGTGGGAAGAGGACAAAGGGACACCATGGGAGAAAGACGCTGTGGGAAGAGGACAGAGGGACACCATGGGAGAAGGAAGCTGTGGGAAGAGGACAGAGGGATGCCGTGGGAAGAGGACAGAGGGTTGCCGTTGATGAAGGACCGAGGGACGCCATGGGAGAAGGACGCTGTGGGAAGAGGACAGAGGGACGCCGTGGGAGAAGGACGCTGTGGGAAGAGGACAGAGGGACGCTGTGGGAGAAGGATGCTGTGGGAAGAGGACAGAGGAACGCTGTGGGAGAAGGACAGTGTGGGAAGAGGACAGAAGGATGCCATGGGAGAAGGATGCCTTAGGAAGCGGACAGAGTGACGCCTTGGGAAGAGAACAGAGGGAAGCCATGGGAAAAGGATGCCGTGGAAAGAGGACAGAGGGGGACGTTGTGACAGTCAATAAGGCCTAGAGAATAGCAGGCTAGGCACTTCCTAATGGCTCAGTCCCTGGGAATAGTAATGGATAATGGCCAACCGGCCCTCTTACCAGACCCAGCGAAATTGCAACAGTGATCCCTCTGGCTGGAAGTTTGCTCACTCTGGGTTGTCCAGGGTGACTCTAGTCAGTAGTGTAGCATGTCTGTATCCTGGCAGTGGCTCTGTCTTTCTCCCTCTCTGGTGGTACGGGTACAACGTGGCTCTCACTCTGGTGGTGCGGGTACAGTGTGGCTCTCTGGTGGTGCGGGTACAGCGTGGCTCTCTGGTGGTGCGGGTACAGCGTGGCTCTCTGGTGGCGCAGGAACAGCTTGGCTCTCTGGTGGCGTGGGGTACAGCGTGGCTCTCTGGTGGCGCGGGGTACAGCACGGCTCCCTGGTGGCGTGGGAACAATGTGGCTCTCTGGTGGCACGGGGTACAGCGCGGCTCTCTGGTTGCGTGGGAACAACGTGGCTCTCTGGTGGCACGGAGTACAGCGTGGCTCTCTGGTGGCGCGGGGTACAGTGCGGCTCTCTGGTGGAGCGGGGTACATCGAGGCTCTCTGGTGGTACGGGGTACAGTTTGGCTCTCTGGTGGCGCGAGATACAGTGTGGCTCCCTCTCTGGTTTCCCAAGCACAGTTTTGCTCCTCTTTTAAGACCCCCTCCAGCAGAGTGCTTGCATGCTGGGGGCTGTAGCTTAGTGTCTATAGACACACTGGGGCCAGAGACTTAATTTCCCATGATGCACCCAGAGTCTTGTGATTGACCCTCTGCTGTTCCCAATCATTTGGAGGGAAACAGCAGACAGAAAGCTGGGCGGTGGCGCGGCAAATCCAATTAGAGCTGCCCCCTCTCTTTCTCTCTTAGGCTTACAGAAAGGGAGGGGGGCGGCGGGGGGAGATACAGACATCCCGCAGCTCTCCTCTCCCTGTCACAGCGCCGCTGCTCTATTTGCCAGAGAACTCAGCAGGGGCGCTGTGAGAGGGAGAGGAAAGCTGTGGGATGTCTGTATCTCCCCTGCCGCCTCCCTTTCTGTAAGCCGAAGAGAGAAAGAGAGAGTGGCTCTAATTGGATTTGCCGTGCCGCTGCCCAGCTTTCTGTCCACTGTTTTCCTCCCCATGAGTGGCCACAGCAGGATCACGGCATGTTGGGGGTGACGGGGGACGGCTCCTCTTTAAACTGCTTCCGGCCCCTTCCGCACCGGGCGCAAACCGTAGCAGTGCTAATTAGTAATCTGATAGTGGCCCTGCAAAGGCCCCCGCAAAGTGCCGCCCTAGGCCTGGGCCTTGTCGGCCTAGGCCAGAATACAGCACTGCTTATATGGTCATTTCACTGTGTGAAGGTGACATGCGGTGACATCACTTCCTGTTGGTAACTTATTTTGTGATGGTAATAATAAAAAAAGAGTGACACAGAGGACAGCCAGGCAGTGATGCTGGCCGTGCTGAGAATGTAGGATAGTGATGTCTCTTTACTTGAATGAATGGGAAATCGAATGATTGGCAGGTGAATTTTTAGCTGAGATGCATTATATCATTAAGACGAAATGTGTGCGTATTTAGCAGAGGAAAAAATGTCTGTGTGCTCTGCGTACAACCTATTTTTCCACCTCAGGAGGCAACCAGAGATAATGGTGCTGATTTATCATCATATGTTCCCACTTATGTATTCAATACACCTGGCTAGAGTTATAATTCATGTGAACTAGAATGTGTCCTGTCCTGTTGATAATGGTTCTGTGATAAAGAGTTAAACGTTAAAAGGTTATATCAAATCAAAGTTTTTGCCACTCAAAGAGATATAAGGAGGTATCCAAACACCCGACTGGGGCTGTAGTCCCAAAAAACAAATATATCTTGGTGATGGTAATTCTGCTATAAAGTGTTAAGAAATTGAACTGGGATTATATCAAATCAAGGTCAACTTCAAATCAATATATATTATATCGATATCAAATCAAAAAATTATGTCTTCAAACACCTGGCTGGGGTAATAGTCCCAGTAAAGCAGAATTTATGTTAACATTGGTATTTCTTTTATAAAGGAATTGAACTGGGATAATATCAAATCAAGGTTTTTAGCACTCAAAAAAAAGCCAAGAAGTTTCTGCTTGCTTTCTGGCTATCTTTGTCTAACTAAAACCTCTTCCGGAATTATATGAGCCAGGAGTGGAGGGCTGAGTGCGTGTGAAGCGTATCTCATTTAGCTTATATGCGTCTTATGAATAGAAGATCACATTACAGCTTACTAATAGCAAAGTGATAAATGACTGTGTAAAAGTTGTAGGAAATTATTCAACTGCATTCTCTGCTGGCTAGAAATGAAGAATATATGTACTATATTTTTGCAAAGTATAATTCGGGATTTTCCTAGCTAATATGACGGAAAATCTGAGTTATATGATGACAGGAGGCGAGTATCTTGCATTAATCTTTCTTTTAATGCCCATAGCAGAAAACATAACATTCATTTCCTTTAAAAATAATAAAGAAAAGAAAAACTTCTTTAGAACTACAATTCCCAGCAGCCCCGGGATCCCCTCCCCTAGGTCATAGACTCTATATAAGTGGATGTCTGGGTATCCTCCTCCTCTTTCTTTGTGCGATCCTGGACATCACGTAACCTTGTCGCCGTGGACCATACAATGTTGATCAGGGACTCCTCCTCCGACACTGGAACTAGGCCAACTGGGCCATCTTCAACTGTATGTAACAGGTCGTTTCCTACTTGACCGGAAATGTGTTCAACTGGAACAAAACAGAATAATCGTCATTCGTGAACTCCAGAATGCTTCATTGTTGTCCGCATAGACGCCTGCTCCGCTCCTCAATAACCTGAAACGAGAAACATATCGTGACAGGGTGGGTAGGGTGGGAAGATACTCGCCTCCTGTCTTCATATAACTCAGATTTTCCGTCATATTAGCTAGGAAAATCCTGAATTATATTTCAGACAGGAGGCTTCGTATCTTGCAAGTTTAAAGCTAACATACATTGTAAATACCTGCAAGTATATGACATTAAAGCACTGAAGTAGAGACATGGCCTTGTGGTCGGAAATAATATTGTCGAAAAGTCGTTTCCGACGACCAATCCGCCGCTAATAAGAGATCCGATAAAGAACCACCTGACGTGACCACCTTAGTAGCCATGGCACCTCTGGAGGAGTGGGCACCAAAGAGCGAGGTGTCAATCCCGGCCATGTTCATGGCCGTTCTCACCCACCTGGCCAATGAGGCCGATGACACTGGGAGGTGAGGTTTCACATATGAAATCAATAGTTGGGTATGGGCGGTTGACCGTAGAATTGCAGTCCGGGACTCGTAATGTTGCAGACATCGAACCACACAAATGTGTGGATGATCAGGAAAAAGGGATAAAACACTGTATGAATTCCCGTTTTCGTACTGCGAACTACGGAAAACCGTACACCTTCTGGCGAGAATTGACGCCGGGAGATGTCAAGCGCTTTAACATCCGAGACCCTTTTGATGGAAACCAGGCATAAAAGGGTAGCCATTTTGATAGAAAGATTCTTCAAAGAGAGGACGTCATTGTCCTCCCAAGTGGAGAAGAGCTCCAGAACCCGGGAGACATCCCACGTAGACTGGTATCTGGGACGAGGGGGACGTTTGAATTTTACCCCCCGGAGGAGCCTACATACTAAAGGATGTTTACCTACAGGTAAAGCATCCACTGGGCAGTGGTACGCCGAGATGGCAGATCTATAGACATTCAGTGAACTGTAGGATTTTCCAGCTTCATAAGAGTCTGCTAGATAGTTTACTAACGCTGATACAGGTGCATGAACGGCATCAATTTGCCGTTGATCATACCAACGAACCCACAGAGCCCAGGCAGATCTATACGCCGATCTAGTCCCTGGGGCCCAGGCCAAGGCCAAGGCGAGGAGGTCTCTAGCCGATTGTGAAAGAGTGTTATCGATGTCCTCGACCCCGAAACCAACCACGCTAGGAGAGGAAGGTTGCCGTTCAGTATCAGTGGGTGGTAACCCTTGGTTGCGTTTGACAGAAGATGAAGGGAGGAGGGGAGTAATTGGGGGTAGTCGATCGACATTCCCAGGAGAAGAGGAAACCATGGTTGTGTCGGCCACCAGGGGGTGATCATCACCACCGTCGCCTTCTGGTTTGCTACTTGAAGAAGGGTTCTGGTAATCATATTGAACAGAGGGAACGCATAGTGCGTCCCCCGCGCCCAGACTTGTCGGAATGCATCGACTGCCGATGCCTCCGGGTCCGGCCTCCAGCTGTAAAAGTGGGGCAGTTGCCGGTTGAGGCGCGAGGCGAAGAGGTCTGTATGGAAGGGACCCCACAGGGTTTGTAGTGTAAAGAAAACTGTACGGTCCAGCGTCCAGTCGCTGGAGTCCGTAAGGTAGCGAGAGTTCCAATCTGCAACTGCGTTGGATATCCCGGGGAGATATTCCGCTACTGGGGTGGCATTTACTGAAAGACAAAATTGCCAAAATTCGGACGCAATGTCCGTCAGCAATTTGGATTTGGTGCCCCCTAAGCGGTTGACATACTGCACCGCCGCCACGTTGTCCATGCGTAAGAGTACGCATCTGTTGGAAGTATGAGGGAGAATGCTCCTGATCGCAAAATAGGCTGCTAGGAGTTCTAGGGCATTGATATGGAGGAGAGATTCCTCCATGGACCATTTCCCTCCGGTAGTAAGGTGTCCGCATCGGGCACCCCAACCTTGGCAGCTCGCGTCGGATTCTATGATCACATCGTGATAGGAATTGAAGATCGTTCTGCCGTTCCATGCTACTGCGTGATGAAGCCACCACAGCAATTCTTCTATTGCTTCCGGATCTAACGGAACCTTGTCCGCGTACCGGAGTCCTTGGCGTAAATGGAGTGTTTTGAGTCTCTGTAGAGCTCGATAGTGTAAGGGGGCTGGGAATATAGCCTGGATAGATGCTGACAAAAGGCCTACTATGCGAGCAATCATACGTAAGGATACTAGACCCTTGCGTAGTGTGGCTCTGATTTCCTTGCGAATCAGAGCCAGTTTTGATTTTGGTAATAGAAGCATAGCTTGCCTGGTGTCTACTAGGAACCCCAAGAATTCTATCTCTTGAGAGGGATTCAGTACAGATTTCTTGTGATTGATGAGGAAGCCGAGTTCCATCAGCAAGGAAACCGCCCATTGGCTGTGCAAGAGGGCTTGTGTTCTGGAGCGTGCCATAATAAGCAGGTCGTCCAGATAGATAATTAGGCGTACACCTCTGCTCCTCAGAGCGGCCACTACCGGCTTGAGTAGTTTGGTGAAGCACCAGGGGGCAGATGACAATCCGAATGGGAGGCAGGTGAACTGCCACATTTGGTCCTTCCACTGAAATCTTAGGAAAGATTGAGACTCTTCGTGGATAGGGACAGTAAGGTATGCGTCTTTTAAATCTATTTTTACCAGCCAATCTCCCGGCCAAAGGAGATCGCGTAACAGATGGATACCTTCCATCTTGAAATGGTGGTATGTCACGTGCTGGTTGAGATCTCTCAAGTTTATGACAGGGCGGTAGCCGCCGTCCTTCTTCTTTACTAAGAAGATGTTGCTGATAAATCCGAGCGAGAGAGGGTCTACTTCTCGGACCGCCCCTTTGGACAGAAGCTCCTTGAGCTCTTCGTCTATCAGCCCCATGTTGTGGGAAGAAAATTGGATGGGGTGGGGTATCACATTGAGGGTCGGGAGAGATAAGAACTCTATCCAGTAACCTGTCACCGTATTGAGGATCCATGTGTCTGCCGAAATTGTGGACCAGACGTGGGAAAAATACATTAGTCTGCCCCCCACCAGTGTATGTGGAACTAAGCATGGGAATGTACTCACCGGTTGGTGGTCTAGACCTGGGAAATCCGCGTCCCCCTCATCCTCTCCAGGGGCGTCCTCGGGGGGGGGAAGAAGGGAGCCGGTTGGGCCATGGGTATGGCATATGATTGTGGAGCAGGAGTGAACTGCTGGCTTGGCGGTCTGGAATAGGGCCTGTATGGGGCAGTACGGCCGGTAGTTCGCCCTCTGCTTCTACCGGCCTTACCAAAAACCTTGCCAGGTTGTGATCTCTTCAGAGAAGTCTGTGCCTTGTCCAGGCTTGAGAAAAGGCTGATAAACTTATTGATATTTTTTATCAGGTCGTCCCCGAACAGGAGACCATCGGCGGAGGGACCTGGTTCATTCTCCGCTAAATGGCTGAGCTGGGGGTCTAATTTCATCAATATGGAACGGCGACGCTCCACTGAGCAAGTCGTGTTAGCGGTACCCAGTAAGCATACCGCGCGTTGGGCCCAGCCCCTAAGTTGTGTCAGGTCTATTGGTTGGGCCGAGGAGGCCGCTTGTTCCGATAGATTTAAAATTTTTGTGAGCGGGCCTAGAAGGTCCAGTATGCGGTCCTGAATAGCTTTAAAGGACCTTTCAATACCCTTTTTTGGGTACTTCCCTGATCTTGTAAGCTATTTTAGGAGCACCGGGTCTATTTCCAGGGTGACCGCAACCTTGTTTGCCACATATGGTCTGGGGCATTCCGCACGTAATTTGTTGCGGTTCACTCTGTCCAAGGACCGTCTGGTCCAAAGTTCTAGGTATTGAGCCACATGGGGCAGTGGAGCCCAATCCCCCGAGCGAGGGTGTGAAATCTCATCAGGATTAAATAGGGATTGACCCTGAGAGTCCAGGATAGCTGCATGTGGCAACTCAGTGTTGGCGTCATGGTAGTCCGCCGTAAACCCCGTCTCTTCCTCGCCATCCAGGTCTGAATCAGAGGCCTCGGCCCTGTCAGACTTGTCGGACTCGTCATCAGACGTATCAAAAGAGTCCGGTTTAATCCGCTTGGCGGACCTTTGCCCTTTTTTGTTCTCCTTGGGGCTCAAGGGTCGCGTTGGATCAGATACATGCGGGGTGCGGCAGACCGGTTCGGATCTTGCCTGGGGCATATTATATACTTCCCCTGCCGGGGAGTCGAAGTGCACTGTTAGGTGCTTTAGTTTCTGGGACGCCTTACCCCTGGTAGGTGTGCTCCCCGAGGTGGGTGGCAAGGGTATTTGATGTATAGCGTTAGCAGCCAAAGCTGCTTGAATCGATTTATTTATCAGGTCCTGGATTTGGACCGTGGATAGTAGGTGCGAGGCATCTACATCCACCCCTTCATTGGGCAGTCCGGAGAATCCAGAAGCGTTATTATCAGCTGCCATTGTAACAGATAAAATATATGTAATGTATGAGTGAATTCAATTGGCAGATCGTCAGGGATAAATCACTGACAATCAGTCTAGGGTAATATTTAGGAATTTAGAGGAAGGACAAGGCAAGGGACCTGAGGGAAGTGTAATGGGGAAAAAACGTCCCCAAGCTAGAGGCAAGGCACCTGAGGGAAGCGCAATCGTTCCCCAGAGGGAGAAGATACCTGGAGGGGTGATATAATGGCCGTCTTAGCCAGCAGTTGAAAACTCCTTCTCCGTCAGGGCGACAGTGAAAGGAAGGAGGAGAACGTCAGCAGAAGCCCCCAGCCGTAATCTCGCGAGATTACGGCCGGGAACGCTCTGATAGGACGCCTGGGAGTGTGAGGCATGACATCGTGGACCGCGCCGCTCAGCCGCGCCCCTCTCCAGTGTAAAGCCCGCGAATCGTGGCGCGCGGGGGGGAAGAGGGGGAAACTAGGACGGAGACATGGCGCTGAGGGGACAAGTTGTGAGCACTGAGGTACTCACAAAAAACGATAAAATGAGGAAAAAAGGACCGGAACAGCTGGGAGTTACCGCAGTCATCCGGCAGAGGGATTAAGATACAGTTTGTTTTAAAACACAATAATTACAGTATAATCAAAAGTACAGTACAATCATAAAATCAGACAATACTTATCTCATTGCCATGAGCAGAAAGAAAGAGGAAGAGGATACCCAGACAGCCCCTTATATAGAGTCTATGACCTAGGGGAGGGGATCCCGGGGCTGCTGGGAATTGTAGTTCTAAAGAAGTTTTTCTTTTCTTTATTATTTTTAAAGGAAATGAATGTTATGTTTTCTGCTATGGGCATTAAAAGAAAGATTAATGCAAGATACAAAGCCTCCTGTCTGAAATATAATTATGTTTATGTAGCCAGGTACTTTGAAAAAGTATATTAGAAGGATATTATGTTTTTTTTTTTTCTAATTATATAAGTCGCCTAATGAAAAAACTTGCTCTTTTCAGCCAAGGGATAGATGTTGAAAATAACCTCCTTGATCACAACTAAGTGCACTGAGAATGATGGGAGATGTAATCTTGGTAATAACTATAACACTTGAATAATTGAAATACAGTCACCAATAAACTCTGGGAGCGGGAGAAATTCTGATGCCCCGTACACACGGTGGGAATTTACGACAAGAAAGTCCTATGGAGCCTACTGTGTGTAGGCTCCATAGGATGTTTCCTGTCGGAATTTCCGCCAACAAAAATTTCAGAGCTAGTTCTCAAATTTTCAGACGTAAAAAATCGGAAATTCCAATCATCTGTAGCAATTCCGACAAGCAAAATTCCGACGCATGTTTGGAAGCATTGAACCTAATTTTCTTGGCTCATCGTAGTATTGTACGTCACCGAGTTCTTGACTGTCGAAAGTTCAGAGAATTTTTGTGTGACGTGTGTATGCAAGCCAAGCTTGAGCAGAATTCCGTCGGAAAAACCATCTAAAGTTTTTCCGTCGGAAAATCCGATTGTGTGTTCACGGCATAAGAGTGGTATATATTAAAAAGTCTGGGAAGGAGCAATGTTGTTAGCGCCACCAAGTGTGGGTCAGTGTGGCTGCTCCTGGGAAAGTTGCTACAAAGAAAATCTACAGGCCTTGGTACTTAACACTAAGTTAAACTGTGGGGCCTGCGCATCACAGAAGTGCTACACCACCAATTTGCTAGTAAACGCCGGTGAGCCTGTGAACTGTACCCATTCTTCTAAACCAGCTCCACAGTCAAGACAGCTGCCATAGTGGAACCAGCACAAACAGCACAGTATACCCATCCAGCTCCACCGTACCTCGTTACTGGGATACCCACACTTCTGTACTCTGAGCCGGTCTAGCCACGGTGCATGGCAGGTTCCTGTAAGGAGGTCAACAACGCTCATCACCACATCAGGGAGGGGGGCCTCCAACACTACCGACTGCTGCTACAATCCAGGAAGTTGGTGACTCAACTTTGTTCTGTATGCTAGGAGAGACATACTGTAAGTGGAATTTACTTTTATCCACTCCTTCAATCCGCTTTAATATTTTCAAAGCTATTATCAGATCCTGTCTGGCTAATTTGTTGCTCTTAACAAAAGTTAACCACAGTTCATAATTTTCAATCTTACTGCACGCAGTTCTAATAACCAACTTCTAACGTGCCAATGTTTCCAAAGGGCCCCAACGTCAGCCAGCAGAAAAATTACTTGGCTTCAGTTATTGAGTTTGCTGATTATATTCAAATATTTAAAGTTTGGTGGTGGCCTAGGCCTAGCTTTTCCACCAACAATGTGCACCAGCAGCATAGCCTCTAATATTGCCAGTACTAGTTTAAGGCTGTGTAAGAAATTGTGCAACGCTACAAAAGTATTATAAAACAAATAATACCAAACAGTGCAAAGTCAAAAAAGCGAAAACTGAAAAGAAGAAGTAGTGAATAAAAAACATCCACTTGAAATGAACAAAATTATTAGTGATCTCTAGACTGCTTTTATCATATAATATTCAGTCCATGTAAAGTCCAACTATATAAAAAAAAATGTGATAATCCAATCTTGAGAACTTTGTTCAGATCAGTGCAACCAGATCAAAAGACACACTCCAGCTTCTTACTGGATCCTGTTGGCCATTTCATTATATAGATGGTCAAGCCGCATATAAAATATTTATTCACTATGGAAAGTAAGCCATCTCAATATGTGATAAAGCAATGTGCTCCCAAACTGAAAGAAAACCGAAAGAAAATGCTCCAGCTTCTTACCAGATTGTGTTGACCATTAACCACTTGACAACCGCCCTATAGCCAAAGTATGGCTACAGGGTGGTTGCTTAACTCTGGGAGGCTGTTAATTAACGGCCTTCCAGAATCGCACTCCCGCGCCCCCTGGGACGTGCACACCGGAGTGTCCGCGACCGCCAGGTCCTCTGTCCGTGACTACCAGGTCCTCTGTCCGTGACTGCCGGGTCCGCTGATAGCAGTCATTTATCATGTGATCGATCCGTCCGAATGATGGAGCGATCACTTGTAAACAAACCGGCATCATGCGATGACGCCGGTTCCTCCCTCCCCTCTTTGTACCGATCGGTACAGTGTGAGAGCGGGAGAGCGGATGTCAGCGGCAGTGCTGTGGGCAGATACAGCCATCCATCCCAGCCTGCATGCTCAGCCATCCCTGGGCAATACTCTGCGGGCATACTCTGCGGGCATACTCTGCAATACGCCCCTCTCCTGCTTTTACCGACAATGCTACGATCGAAACCAGGATTGTTTTTTTTTTCAGGCTTCCCAGCCTAGAGGTGAGATGTGGGGTCTTATTGACCCCATACCTCACTTTAAAGAGGACCTGTCATGCCATATTCCTATTACAAGGGATGTTTACATTCCTCGTAATAGGAATAAAAGTGATCAAAAATGTAAATTTTTTGCGCAAAAACATGTCAAACTGAAATGAATAAAGTAAAATGAACAATAAAATATATATATTTTTTAAAGTGCCCATGTCCCCGTGCGCTCACATGCAGAAGCGAACGCATATGAAAACGATGTTCAAATCACACATATGAGGTATCTCTGCGAAAGTTAGAGCGAGAGCAATAATTTTAGCCCTAGACCTCCTCTGTAACTAAAAACATGTAACCAGTAAAAATATTTAAAACGTCGCCTATGGGGATTTTTACGATTTTTTAAGTTTGGCGCCATTCCACTAGTGTGTGCAATTTTGAAGGGTGATATGTTAGGTATCTATTTACTTGGCGTAACTTCATCTTTCACATTATGCAAAAACATTGGGCTAACTTTACTGATTTGATTTTTTTTAAGCACAAACTGTTTTTTTTTTTTTTTGTAAAACACACGTTAGAAAAATTGCTGAGCAAATATAGTGCAAGATAAAAAGTTGCAACAAAAGCTATTGTATTCTCTAAGGTCTTTGCTAAAAAAACATATATAATGTTTTGGAGTTCTATGTAATTTTCTAGCAAATAAATGATTTTTACATGTAGGAGAGAAATGTCAGGGTGCTCCAGAACGCCTGATGGCGCTCCCTGCATGTTGGGCCTCTATATGTGGCCACGCTGTGTAAAAGTCTCACACATGTGGTATCACCATACTCGGGAGGAATAGCAGAATTTGTTTTGGGGTGTAATTTGTGGTATGCATATGCTGTGTGTGAGAAATAACCTGCTAATATGACAATTTTGTGAAAAAAAAAAAAAAAACTCACAATGCCTCTTTCTAAATACCTTGGAATGTCTTCTTTCCAAAAAGGGGTCATTTGGGGGGGTATTTGTACTTTTCTGGTATGTTAGGGTCTCAAGAAATGAGATAGGCCATCAGTACTTCAGGTGTGATCAATTTTCAGATATTGGCACCATAGCTTGTGGACTTTTACCAAAGATATGTAGCAGTATAAATTTTGGCCAAAATGAATGAAGAAAAAATACGAATTTCTAAATTTTATAACAGAAACCAATAAAAAAATCTTTTTTTTTTACAGAATTTTCAGTCTTTTTTCTCTTATAGCGCAAAAAAAAAAAAAAACCCAGCGGTGATTAAAGTGGTAGTATACAGGGGTCTCCAAACATTCTAAACAAAGGGCCGGTTTATTGTCCTTCAGACTCTTGGAGGGCCGCACTTTGGCCAGCTAGAGTAGAAATTTTCCTGGCATCATTGTTAGTGAACATCTGGTATTAGGGACAGCAATAGTGCCTTATTGCTGGTATCATAGGGGGTAATAGTGCTATATTAGTTGTGTCAGTGGGAGAAATGGTGCTCCATTGTTGGTGTCAGATGGCAGAATAGTGTCTTGTATCAGTGGGAGGGATAGTGCCTAAAGGGCCGGATAAAGGCAAGCAAAGGGCCGCATCTGGCCCTCGGGCCACAGTTTGGAGACCACTGCTCTATACTACCACTTTCACTTACAGGTAAGCCTATAATAAGGCTTACCTGTAAGTATAAAGAATATCTCCTAAACCTGTATGGTTTAGGAGACATTTCCCTCACAATGCGCCGCTTATTGCAGCGGCGCATGCGCAGGGGGGTGTCATGGTCTTACCTCCTTTGCAGCCTTCTTATCACTGACTTGTGCTCGCGGCCATCTTTCTTACTGGGCTTCTTGTAACTTCCCACATCCTGCGGCTCCTCCTTCCCACTGGGAGGAGCTGGATGCTCAGCACATATATACCACGGCTGCTGCAGCATTCCCTTGCTTGGTCCTTGTCTTATACCCTCCTGAGATCGTGCTGCTGTTTTGGTCACCGACCCGGCTCCTACGGACGTTCCTCCTGGTTCCTGATCCCCGGCTTCGTCTCACTACCCTTTGGCTACTGACTCAGGCTTGGCTGACTTCCATCCCTGGCTATCGACCCTGGCTCCGGCGGAGGACCCTTCTGGCTTTTGATCATCTGTTTGGACTTTTACCTTGCTGTTTCGTTTTTAACCACTTGCTGACGGCCGTACGAGTTTGTACGGCCTCAGCGCGGCTCTACTTCTCTGAGCCGCCGTGTTTTCTCGTCCGCCCCTTTTGGCGTTCCCAGCGCACGCTCCTGAGCTCCCTTGGACACAGCCAAACACAGATCGCGGTAAATAGCCAATCACAGCGGCTATTTACAGCGCGATCTGTGCGGCCAATGAGAGATGATCTCATATGTAAACATATGAGATCACCTCTCATTGCCGACTCTCCCTCCTCACACAGACAGCGCGTGTGAGGAGGGGAGAGCAAATGGAGCTGCAGCGGTTTTGAAAAATAAATAAAGTGACCAATCAGTGCCCCCAGGACCATCTGTGCCCCCAGTACCACAGTGCCCCCTAGGACCACCTGTGCCCCCCCAGTACCACAGTGCCCCCCCAGTACCACAGTGCCCCCCAGTACCACCTGTGCCCCCCAGTACCACCTGTGCCCACCAGTACCAAAGTGCCCACCAGTACCACCGTGTGCCCACCAGTACCACCGTGTGCCCACCAGTACCACCGTGCCCACCAGTACCACAATGCCCACCGTGCGCCCACCAGTACCACTGTGCCCATCAGTACCACTGTGCCCATCAGTACCACTGTGCCCATCAGTGCCCACCTGTGCCACCAGTACCACCTGTGCCCAGTGCCAATCTGCCACCTCAGTGCACATCTGCAATCAGTGCCCACCTGTGCCACCTCATCAGTGCCCACCTGTGCCACCTCATCAGTGTCCACCTGTGCCGCAGTCAATCAGTACCCATCTCAGTGCCATCTGTGCCGCCTCAGTGCCATCTGTGCCGCCTCATCAGTGCCATCTGTGGGCATTTGTACTTTCCTGGCTTGTTAGGGTCTCAAGAAATGAGATAGGCCTTCAGTACATCAGGTGTGATCAGATGTGATATTTTTTATGATTTGCACTATAGTTTGTAGACTCTAAAACTTCCACACAGACCAAATAATTTCCAAAAACTTTGGGTTATTTTTATCAAAGACATGTAGCAGTATAAATTGTGGCCAAAATTTATGAAGAAAAATTAATAATTTGCAACATTTTATCACAGAAACTAAGAAAAAATATATTTTTTTCCAAATTTTCAGTCTTTTTTCATTAATAGCGCAAAATACCACCAAAAGAAAGCTCTATTTGTGGGAAAAAAAGGACAAAAAAATAATTTGGGTACAGTGTTGCATGACTGAGTAATTGTCATTCAAAGTGTAAGAGCGCTGAAAGCTGAAAATTGGTCTGGTCAGGAGGGTGTTTAAGTGCCCAGTATGGAAGTGGTTAATAAAGACCTCCTTCTTTCATTTATATCTGTGTACATCTGATTCATGCTTTCTGACAGGGGGATCCATGGCGAAAGGACTGGCAGCCGCCGGACCTTGCCGAATTGAAATCTCCCACGCGCACGCGAGTGAGTGACGTCATCGCCGCTCCAGCCAATTATACCGCTGGAGCGGCGATACCCGGAAGACACGCCGGAGCAAGATGACATCTCGCTCGGCGTGGACCAGGTAAGTTCCTCTCACCTCGTTTTAAGGTAAGTATTTCATAATGAGCTAGTATGCGGTGCATACTAGCTCATTATGGCTTTTCCCTTGCAGGTGTAAAAAAAAAAAAAAAAAGTTATGTGGGTATACAACAGCTTTAAATACCACCAAAAGAAAGCTCTATTTGTGTGAAAAAAGGACGAAAATGTCATTTAGGTACAATGTTGTAATTGTAATTGTAAAACAATTGTCATTCAAAATGTGAGAGCTCCGAAAGCTGAAAATTGATCTTGTTATTAAGGGGGTTTAAGTGCCCAGTTGTGAAGTGGTTAATAACTGTAAGGCCGCGCACACACGATCAATCCATCCAATGAGAACGGTCCGAAGTTGACCGATGAAGCTGACTGATGGTCTGATGTGCCTACACACCATCGGTTAAGAACGCGGTGACGTTTACGTGTAACACAACGACGTGCTGCAAAAAATGAAGTTTAATGCTTCCAAGCATGCGTCGACTTGATTCTGAGCATGCGCAGCCTTTTAACCGATGCTTTTGCATACTAACGATCGGTTTTGACCCATCGGTCAGGAGTCCATCGGTCAAATTTTAAAGCAAGTTCTCTTTTTTTTAATTGATCGATGGGGCCCACACACGATTTGTTTGGACCGATGAAACGGTCCTTCAGTCCGTTTTCATCGGTTTTGACCGATCGTGTGTATGCGGCCTCAGAGGTCAAAAGGCACCTAAGGGGTTAATCTCTCCTAACAGTCATCGTATCTCCTCTGTGGGATGTAAGCCTCCACAATATCTCTCAAGGGCAACAAATACGAATACAAAGGGTTAGTGATAGCAGCATAACCGTTCTGCAGGCGGCGACACACAAGGAAAGATTTTCTGCCCGACCTAAACATCTTTGCTGTAAGTGCAATCTTGTTTTTTAATACACCAGTTTCTACACAGTAAAGCACTATGAGCCTTCTGTTGTTTTCATCATTATACGTTGTGAGATACGTGAGCTTGGCTGACTACCCACCTCCAGAGGTGAATTTTTACACAAATGCAATATGATCATCTGGTAAGTGGCCAATCTTTTTGTTTGGCGTGTGGTGGTGATGTACATGCACTCTGGAATTATTTATTTGCACAAGGACATTCTTTTATGAATCGCATGTGGCCACTTAAAATATACATTTGTTTTATGCAAACATAAGAGTGGTTGGAGCACCAGTCACTTCTGTGGTGGAAATTTGAAGATGTATTTAATATGTATTGTCATATTGTCACCCAGTCTTGACACTTCCCCAACCCGCTCTAATTAGAACTGATTGGGGCAGTCTGAGGCTGGTTGAGATGCACTTCCTGACTTGGAGATGGGTGCTTGAAGAGTGTGAGTGTCGCCGGCGCGAGGGCCCCTGTGTGATGCACAGATATTCGCCTGTGTGACGCGTCACTCTCCGGGCACACTATTGGTTTAGCAGATGTGTGCTTTTGTCATCTCTATCTGATCAACATGAGTATGATGGTATGAGCATACAGCTGCATATAGGCTCCCCTTATCAGGAACTGTGTTCATTAGTTATTGTATTATTTCTGTATCATACTGTGTTATTGTACTATCATATTGTGTTATTATTGTGTTATTACTGTAATGAATCCCTGTTGGAAGGGTTTATCTGTGCTGTCATTCCCTATATCTGTATTGAGCTCACATGCTGTGACATCACTTCCCCTAGAGGTCACATGCTGTGTCATCACTTCCTATGGTCACATGCTGTGATCTCGTCCAATCAGAGGTGGTCTGTGAAGACAATTGTGTTAATAAAACTCCTGTGAGGGCGTCGGCAGCCAGTTATGCCTGGTGAGCGATGAATGAGAGCAAGCTGTTGTGATGTCTCTTGACTTGTATGGATGGGCATAGAATGGATGGTGAGTAAATCTTTTAGCTTAAACATGGCATTATTTCATATAAGATGGAGTATGTGCTTCTAGCACAAGGCATAATGGTGGTGTGCTCTGCGCACCCCCAAATTGCCACCACAGTTTATGGCGGGCCAATGGTAGGAGTAGATTGGGCCCCCTCTGGGCATCGGTTCAGATGGGGGAAAGTGGTCTTATGTTCCGATGCATGGGGGGGCTCTGCTCTACAAAAAGAACAAATTTGCCATCTTTTTGAAATAATGCTTGAAGTTTGATTGAGTAAGATTGTGTGTGCACATGTGAAATCCTGATTGTATGTCTGTTGTGTGATAGATGTATGAGTTGTGTGTGTGTGTGTGGGTGATGCTGATTGTATGTCTGTTGTGTGATAGATGTATGATTTGTGTGTGTGATGCCGATTGGATGTGACCGTGTGTGTGTGTTTGCGTGCGTTTGTGAAATTGAGTGGATACGTATATGTATGTGCGATTTTAAATCGTGTGTATGCCTGAACAGATTGAAGTTATGTGGTTTACAGTTAAGCTGTTTGGAAAAGCTATTATGTAATACGGCAGCATTTTGCCATGTGCTTTGGTGGGGGAAGGGCGATTTGTTTGTAACAGTTTGTAAGTAAATGATTGAATTGATTGTTTGACCAGATTGAAAATGCTTGAGAAGGCTACCTTTTGTGTAGGCAAGCCATTGTGTAAGATGGCCTCTCTGGCCATGCGGCTTGGGGGCGGGGTGGACAGTGTGCTGATATTCTGTGTCAACTGACTTTGCAACTTTCAGAACATAGTTAGATATAACATTTTATGATGTATATGGAAACTGTATATTGTAGATGATTCCCCAGTATAGGTGGGATTATTCAGCCTGCGATATCTGCGGCTGAGTCTTTTTGAATTTTGTGCATGAGTGTGGCTGAACTGATTGTATTGTTTGGCTGATGAAACATGTGCTTTGGTGAGGGAGGGGCAACTAGTGTTGGATCTCTGTGTTTCTTGAGTGTACAATTTTTAGAGTAAAGTCATGTGTAATATGTTCATAATTTTTGTGAGGAATAGAAATTGATAAATTGTGATTTTGTATGGGACCAAGACACAGATCCCCTATGAGAAAAATGTTTTGAGTAAGTTGAAATTTCCCGCCGCATTTTCAAGTGGCCAAACAATAGCAGCTGCTTGTTTGAACCAGCCTTTCCTTTGGCTGCTAGCATGAAAAGAGTTTTTTTCTTTTTAAGGTTTTAAATGATATGACCTCACTCTCTCTCTCTCTCTATATATATATATATATATATATATATATATATATATATATATATATATATATATATATATATTAATGGTTTGTTTCGTGAGCTTTGAGAAAAGTGTTTCTCCAGTCATCTTCCAGGACGGCACACCTGAGATGATGGGCTCCACCTGACAGGAAACACAATCAACAGAGTTTAAAAGGCCCCACCCTTCCCTCTGTCCCTCAGTTATTGATTGTGTTTCCCACAGGATGGCAGCGAAACAGTTTTTTTTTTTTTTTTTTTTAAATAGACTAAGGTCTGGGACCAAGGTCTTCCCTCCTTGGATATTCTGAGCAAACAGTGGGGTTTGCGTGGACAGATAAAGGCTCTGCCTTTATTCCAAGGAGGGTCCCCCATTCTATATTTTCAGAAAAGCAAGGTATGCTGGGCTACCGCAAAGCTTCCTGAGAATACTGGCGGCATTTTGGTCACGGTGAGGGTGTCCATGTCTCCAGGGACCATCTATCCCACTCTCTCCTCCTACCTGATAGTGATGGATGGTGAGGAGGAGCCACTCGGTTGTCCCATCTGGCTGGGGAGAAGTCGCGCTGTCTGCTGGTGTCTTGCCTTAATGTCTCTGGTGGCGTGATGTTGGAGGATCAGGCAAAGAGAAATTTCTTTCAATGCAGTGCGGGCTTCAGCGTCCCTGAGGTTCTACTGCGCATGTCCGGAAGCCGAGCGAGCAGCGCGCCAAGATGTCACTTCCGTGCGCCTGGGCTACGCCAAGATGGTGGCGATCGGTGTGATGCAGGCCTCGGAGCGGTAAATGGAGCAGGGGTCCACGGTCCTACATCTCCCCCAGCCTACTATACAGGCGGTGATCCTTTGCCTGCGGCGGGGCTGCCTTTGAGCAAGATGGAGGACTGATCGATTCCGGCAAAACAAGTCGCCACATGGGGTGAGTGACTTGGCTGGTGGGGGGAAGTGATTCTGGGGTGGCCCTTTATTCACTCTCCCCCAGGGGTAGCCCATGGGTAACAGGGGTTTCTTGTTTGTTTTTCAGAAACTGAATGCCCTGCCCAGGAGACTAACAGTAAATCTAGGGGCAAGTCTTCTGGTAAATCTAAGCGCTGTGGGAACTGTGGTGATGAGCTCCCACAGGACCATACAAAAACCCTTCTGTTTTAAATGTATTAATAGCAGGTAGGGAGACGGCGCAGGCCATGAACGAGTGCAGAGCTTTACCGACTGAAATGCTCGCTACTCTACAATCCTTTAAAGCCATGGTGGCAAACAGGGATTTAGCCCCCCTAGGTATGGATTCCCCTTCCCTGGAGAGACCCAAACTAGCGTTACGGACGGGTCTCAGGGGCCGTCTTTGACCTATTTGGGTGAAGCGTTAGAATCCTCGGGTCAATCTTCTCAGGAAGAAGGGGAGGATTCTGACCAGAGTAGCCTGGGGGATACTAGGCAGCTTACTGGCAGCTACCTCTTTTCTGCGGAGGATATGGAAGTTCTCCTCAAAGCGATTTATACTTCTGAGGACATCCAGCTGCCGCCCACGCAGATCTCGGTACAAGATAATTGTACAGGGGACTGGGTAAAGCACAAACCAAATCCTTTCCTGTACACCAATCTATTAAAGATATTATCTTAAGAGAATGAAAGGATCCGAAGCGCAGGGTCTTAAGGCTTAAAACCTGGAAGCGTTGGTGCTCCTTCAAAGCAGAGGAAGAAGACAGATTCTTCAAAGTTCCGTGTCTGGATGCTTCATTAGCTCAAGTATCCAAACACTTGGCTCTATCCTTTGAAGATTCCGACAACATTCGGGTTCCAATGGATAAAAAATCCAAAACTCTGCTGCGCAGGGCATGGGATGCCAATGCAGCTGCTATGAGCCCTGCATTAGCCTCCGCATGGGTCGCTAGAAATGCGGACGCTTTGGTCCGCAGACTAATGGACCACGTAGCACAGGACAGCAAATCCAAAAAGTGCTAGACTCCCTAGAAGTGGTGGGGAAAGCAGTGGCCTATCTAGCAGATGCCGCAATGTAAACGGTCAGAACTACCGCCAAGTCAGCAGCTCTGTTAAACTCTGCCAGACGAGCCCTTTGGGTAAAGACATGGGATGGAGATCTTGCATCCAAGTCTCGCCTTTGCGGGATTCCCTTTGAGGGATCCCTGCTCTTTGGTTCTGATTTGGAGCAGGTACTGTCTCGTTCAACAGAGAAAGGAAAAAAGTTCTCTGCTAAGTCCAAAAAAGATAAAGGGAAGAACTTTTTTTGTGGCCCCCCCTTCAAGAAACAGGTTCAGAAGGAGCCAAAGAAAAAGTGGGGATTCGGTAAAGGCAAGGAAAAAGGGCAGGATCCTTTTTTTTTCAGAGCTTTTACTTCCAACAAAGAATCCAAATGACGCCAGCATAAAAGTTGGCGGAAGGCTCTCGTGGTTTTCTCCATCAGTGGGAGAATATCACTCAGAGGCCTTACATTCTAAATCTGATAAAGGAAGGGTACAAGTTAGAATTCTTGTCTCCCCCTCCACCAAACTTTATCCTGACCATTGGATTTCTCGGGCACTGCCCGAGGACCCCATGCCACTAGGAGGCCCCATCAGGGTTGCCAGGTTCAATAAAACCAGTATTAAAAATCTGTGTTTTATTTATTTTTTACATCTGTAACTGATATGTTTGAAACCAACATGCTTTTGATGTGAAAATCCTGAGATTTTAGCTGCCCTACCTCCTGGCATGGTTGCCCTCTGTAAGCCCAGGGGCCCCATAATCTTCTATTGCCCGGGGGCCCCATGAGTTGTCAGTCTGCCCCTGATCCTGACACATCTCCCCCAAAGACCCATTAAAAGCAGGGGGCCTATTGGGGAGTGTCTGGGAGCTAGCGGAACAGCAGGTCATCATTCCCGTCCCAGTAGATCAAATCGGCCAGGGGTTTTATTCCCACATGTGTGGTACCAAAACCATCCGGGAAAATTCCGGCTGATTATAAATCTACGAAAATCAAACCAATTCCTGGTTTACAAAAAGTTCAGGATGGTGCTATTATTCCTACACCTCCAGGGGATAGCCTTGATCCCATACTTGGACAATCCTCCCTAGACCCCGCACAAACCAAGGTGTTTCTAGGGTACCAGGTGGACTTGGTAAACCAAAGGATCTTTCTACCAGAAGATCACCAAAGTGCAAAGAGCAGTCTCTGCTCTGTTTGGTACCAGAAAGGTCGATCTAAGGGCCATGAGTGCTGGGGCTCATGTCTTCCTGCATCCCAGCAGGTCACTGGGCCCAATTCCATTCCCAGAAACTCCAGGAATTCCTTCTCTTCTCCTGGGATGGAAGAAGAAAAGCCCTGGACATGTGTCCGTTTCAGAAGAGGCAAGGAACTCCCTAGACTGGTGGCTCAATGCAGACAACCTGTCAGAAGGTCGGACCTGGACCCAACAGTATCCATTGATTCTGACTACAGATGCAAGCGCCTCGGGCTGGGGAGCTGATATAGGAGATCTCTTTGCCCAGTGCCCTTGGGAGCAGAGCAAGCGCTCCTCCAATGTCAAGGAGCTGTTGGCGGTCGGAAAAGCTCAACATTTTTTCAAAGACCAGGTCCAAGGAAGATAAATACAAATCCTCTCGGACGATGCAGTAGCTGTGTTTTAGGGTCCAGCAAGCTGATGAAACTGACCCAGGAGATCCTGGGGTAGAGTAAGACATTCTCTCAGCAGTACATGTGAGAGGGTCACTCAACATTCAGGTAGACAGCACATTCGTCAGGGAGAGTGGGAGCTAAACAACAAGGTTTTCTTTCTGGTAAGCCAACACTTTGGCAGACCAGAAATAGATTTATTTGCCTGCAAGAAGAACAGGAAAGTCCAAGTACTTCTCTTTCACCAGAGAGCAGGATGCTTACAGGATAGATGCCCTAGCACAAAAATGGGAGTTCACTCTAGCCTATGCTTTCTCTCCTCTGGCACTCATTCCCCGGGTTCTTCAGAAGTTATCCAGGTCAATAGGATATCTTTATCCTGATCGCACCCTGGTGGCCGAAGCAAGCATGGTTCCCCACATTGAGAAGTAGGGGATGCTTGGAAAAGGTGACTGACACACTCTTGCAGAGTAGGAAGCCAGTCACATATAAATGTATGCAAAAGTTTGGAAAGTCTTCTCTCCAAACAATCCCCATGGTCCTGGAATTCCTCCAAAAGGGAGTTCACCAGGGCTTGGCAGTAAGTACGCTCAAGGTTCAGGGTTCAGCCTTATTGGTATTCTTTGACCAAAGGTTGGCCCTGAACCTACTGGTAAAAAGATTTTTGACAGCCAGGGAAAGGGTAACCCCAGTATGGACAGTCAGGTTCCAACCCTGGGATTTATTCCTGGTATTGGATGCTCTAACCAAAGAGCCTTTTGAGCCAGTGGCTCAGATTTCCATTAACCACTTCAATACCCAGCCATAGAAAATTGACGGCCTGGGATGGGATTTACCATCCTAAGTGGCCGTCAATTGACGGCCTGGGCATTGCAGGCGAATATCTGGATGATGCCTGCAGCCAGAGGCATCATCCAGATATCCTCTTCTTCAGCCGATGATTCTGCACAATGTAAGAACGATCATAGCGGCGGTTCCGCCGCTTGATCGTTTTTACAGGCCACGGGAGGGGACATCCCCCCCCTCCCGCCGCCATCCGGTGCTTCTCCGGGCTTACCTGTGCCTTCGGGGGCCCGGAGAACGAATCGTCGGCGGCAGCAGGAAGCATAGAGATGACTGGTGACCAGATGGTCACCAGTCATCTCTATGACCGTCGGAGGACCCGGGCGCGATGTGATGACGTCACGCCCGGGTCCCCGTAAGTAAACAAAGCCGCGATTGCGGCTGTAAGCCCCCATTCATTTTCTTATTGACCCCACATCTCTCCATAAAGAGGACCTGTCACACACATTTCCTATTACAAGGGATGTTTACATTCCTTGTAATAGGAATAAAAGTGGAAAAAAAAAATGAAAAAAAGTGGAAAAATAAATAAAAAATAAGACAAAAAAATAAATAAAAGATAAAAAAAAAATTAAAACGCCCCTGTGCCCGATAGCTCGCGTGCAGAAGCGAACGCACACGCAAGTCCCGCCGACATATGTAAACGCCGTTTAAACCACATAAGTGAGGTATCGCCGCGTGCGTTAGAGTGCCAGCAACGAATCTAGCACTAGATCTCCTCTGTAAATCTAAACTGTAACCTGTAAAAAATAAATAAAGCGTTGCCTATGGAGATTTTTAAGTACCGAAGTTTGGCGCCATTCCATGAGTGATGCGCATAATTAAAGCGTGACATGTTGGGTCTCTATTTACTCGGTGTAACATAATCTTTCACATAATACAAAAAAATTGGGCTAACTTTACTGTTTTTTGTTATTTTTTTAATTCATAAAACAATTTTTTTACAAAAAAAAGGCGTTTGAAAAATAATTGCGTAAATACCGTGCAAGATAAAACTTTGGAATGACCGCCATTTTATTCCCTAGGGTGTCTGCTAAAAAAAACATATATAATGTTTGGGGGTACTGTGTAATTTTCTAGCAAAAGAATGATGATTATTACATGTAGGAGAGAAGTGTCAGAATAGGCCCGGTATGGAGGTGGTATAAAAGCCTGGTATTGAAGCGGTTAAATCTCTTTCACGTAAGATGGCCTTTCTTCTGGCAATCACGACGGCCAGAAAGGTTAGTGACTTACAAGTTCTGACCATAAAAGAACCATTTTTTGTTGCTCCTAGAGGATGGGGTAATCCTCAGACAGGATTTGTTGTATTTACCAAAAGTGACCTTCGAATTCCACAGGTCACAGGAGATTGTCCTCCCCTCTTTTTGTCAGAATCCTAAAAATGACAGAGGCAAGATATAATTTATTAGATGTTAGAAGGTCTTCTAGCCTATTTAGATAGCATTCAGGAGATCAAATCATTGGTTAATTAATTTCTCCAGTGAAAAGAAAGGGCTTCAAGCCTCTAAACCTACGATAGCCAGGTGGATAAAACAGACTATCGCAGTAGCTTATGAACAGTCAGAAAAATCTGTTCCAGCTCACATTAAAGCTCTCTCAAATAGATCTTGGGCGACCTCCTGGGCAGAGAGGGCAGGCGCTTCGATTGATCAAATCTGCAGAGCAGCAACTTGGATGAACCAAAATACTTTCCTGAGGCACTACAGAGTGGAGCTGTTGTCCCCTCAGGACTTGACGTTTGGCAGGAAGGTCCTACAGGCGGTGATCCCACCCAAAAGTAGGCCTGAACTTCTTGCTCATCATCTCAGGTGTGCCGTCCTGGAAGATGACTGGAGAAAAGTACCAGTTACACTTACCGGTAACGAATTTTCTAGGAAGTCTTCCAGGACGGCAGGCCTACTTCCCACCCTTAAATTGTTAGTGATGTTTGTGTTCACAGAGGTGCCCTCTGACACCGGTGTGGGTCTATACTTTGTCATAACTGAGGGACAGAGGGAAGGGTGGGGCCTTTTAAACTCTGTTGATTGTGTTTCCTGTCAGGTGGAGCCCATCATCTCAGGTGTGCCGTCCTGGAAGACTTCCTAGAAAATCCGTTACCGGTAAGTGTAACTGGTACTTTTTTGTTCTATGTTGTGTTTCATATAACCAACATTTTTTAGTTGGCAAAAGGTCCGATCTGAAGCAGCCTAAATTGTGTGCCTTTTAGGTTGGTTAGTTGTTTTTAGAAAATGTTTTTATTGTTTGTTTTTGATGATCCATGTTTTGTCTTTGTGGAGAAAGATTCTAGGCAGGTTTTGAAAACTGCATATGGCGGCCATTTTGTTTTGCTGGCATGGTCATCAGCGGCCATTTTGGAGGCGCAGTCTGTTTGCTCTGTGGGTCACCCTAGGGGGGAGGTACAACCACCTTTCCTTTGGGTGTGGTATTCACTGGCTATTTTGCTGGTGGATTTTAGCAGCCTTTGGGGCAGATTTTGATGTTTAGTGCGAATTGATTAGCGCGCTCTTTTCTGTATTGGGATCGGATGGAGAACATTTTTGTTTTCCTTTATATGTGTGTGTAGTACGGTCTGTCCTGTGGTAAACAGGTGATTTGGAAGCGCAGTTAAATTGTTTTACTACAAGCGTAAATGGCGCCATTGTTGCTTGGCTTGTTGTCGGCCATTTTGAGACTCAGTTTAAGCACTATCCTTTGAGTAGCTTTTTGCAGTCGCATACTAGGGACAATATATACAGGATCTGACTAACCTGTTGGCGGACTTTGCAGTGTAGAAGTGGAGACTTTTTGTGTAACATTTCGTTTTTGAATATGTTACTGGCGCTGACTGCGTTTTTGTGCACAGCGATGTGCGTTGTTTTTGTTTAAATGTTTGGGAGTTGTTCATTGTTTTTGGATATGGTTGGGTCAGGGGGGATCAACTCCCATTCTGCAGATGGGAGGAGATTGTTTTACCTTCCCTGAACCAAAGGTGTTTTGTTTTTAAGAGAAAAAATGCAGGTGATTCGGTTTTGCCTTTGTTTACTACTTTATAATACTTCCAGGGGATATATATGTGGTCCATGAAGTTTTTTGATGTGTTGAGACAAGGCAATGCAGACAGACTTCCCCCTCCCCTCCATCTTCCTGTCATTATGTAAATAAATCAGATTTGGGTTTTTAAGAGCTGAGTATACAACAGGAAGTCCTTTTTCAGCATTTATATATAAGCAGGAAGTCAGTGGGAGGAGTTTTGAAGTCTTCTGAAAGATGAGCAATGAGATTTGTGTCCTGAAGGGACAACAGAAATATTTTGGCATTTGAAAGTGTTTTAAAGTTTAATTTCAGTTGTTTTTGTGAAGTTTTATATTGTAAATACAGTTTTGGGTATGTAAGAGGAAACAGAGGGGCGTCACCGTTATTGTTGTAACATGTAGACGCAGTTAGAAAGAAGCCATAAAATTGTTTTGAAAAGTGGAGGATTTCATGGTGCTTTGTAGGTTGTCTGACGAACACATTTTAGGAGGCTTTATATCGTGATACAGGTCAGGCCGTGTATAATAATCGGAGATCTTTTGAGCGATTATATTAGCATAAATGTGTAGGAGTAGTACGCTAGTGCCCTGCTAAGGCCGTGTAGAATAATCGGAATGCAGGGATCGGTTTTGATGATAAAGGCGCAAGTCATAACCGCTTCGAAAATAAAGCGCGGTGTGTTCTGGACGCAGAGCTCACTAAAAAAAGCGATTCGAATCGTCATGGGGTGTGCCGCCCATGCAGTGCACCAGTCAGACAGCTGCACCGCACATGAGGTCTGGGTTTGGGGCTCAGGACATGAAACCCCCTAAAGGATGACATAGATGGTCAGAGGGTACAGTAAGGTGTACTCCTTTGGAAGGTACTCTGGCTGGAGGTACGAGACCTCAGGATAAAGTTACCTTGGATGTAGATCGGATGTGGTTTCAGAAATCTGTAATGAGTGTGGATGGAGGTGTGGTACGCGCCTCAGGAGAACTTTGTATGGCTGGTCTATGCAAGTCTCTTGCGCTGTTCTCGTATTTTTCCATTGTATTTTCTTGTATTGCGGAAAGAGTGAAGACAGAATTCCGGCTGGTTTTTGTTTTTTTCATTTTTGTTTTGAAAGCTATGAATATCTCCCCCACATTTGTATTTGAATGTTTGTATGTAGTAATGTGAATGTTTTTTTCGAACTTACCGCGGCGATCTTCTGTATTTTTGTAGGAACAGGAAAAGTAAGGGTTAAGGGTTACAAAGGGTTTTTGTTTGAATCGGTTTTGGGAAGAATGTAATTGGCAATGTACAGGAATGTCCTTTTTGTTTGCCATTCTCTGCAGGATAAATATGAAGGATGGAGTAATGATTTCTGCTTATAAGTATTTTTCAGGTCCAAGGAGTTTCTGGAAGTGTTTGTACATAGAGAGCAGGTGTATGTAGACAGCTGTACACATGGATAATTACGGGTCTAAGGAGGTGAAAGTATCATAGGCTATTTCATTGTTTCTTTTTATCTTCACCACACGTTTCTTCCTCCAGTCTGTAATGAGGAAGAAAAGGGGGGGATGGTAAAATGTAAATGTGACAGTTCTCCGAACTAATAACACTAATCTTTCTAATTTTAATCAAGTTTGTGCCAAGATTGTCTTTCTTTGATAGAATTTGAATCGGCAAGCAGCAGTCTGGTGAAGTAGGTTCCCATTTTAGTTGCTAAGAACCTGTCAATGGTTCTGGGTATTACAGGCAATGGTAAGCGATTACAGGCGACGGTGAGCCACGCACAGGTTAGGCAGCGACCACAGTCCCGAGGTCTGGGTTGTTGTCATAAGGTTTGTTTGGTGGTCAACCAAAACCAGGGTCATACTCCCATCTGCTGTCACTCTCATTCTTGGGTGATGGGGTGGGTACGATCCCTGTAATGTGAACTTCACAGGGTTCAGGAGTCTCTCCTGGACCCTGACACGGTAATTGGTTTTCATTTTTCCCAACCAGGTGACTGGGTCGTTTGTAAAGAAGCTTGATGGACGAGACCACGCCAGCCACTGCAAGAAGCGGCTCAACCACATCAAAGAAATGAGGAGTATCTTTGTTTATTTTGTATTAGTTTGTTTAGTAAATTTTAGCAAGAGTAAATGGAAAGCATCCCAAGTTATTATTTAAAGTATATTCTATGACTAATTAAGAAAACGAACGGGACCAATTGCTGGGTCTGTTTTGAGTCTCCACCGAGCTTTAGTCCCCAGCGATGACAGCGGTACATGCTATTTATGATGTTATTATTGGTATGCAGATTGACAAACTAGTGAACACTCCAAACGGACACTTGTCAATGGAATTTATTAATATGTTTTTAGAGGGTAAAATTGATTATTCTTTTTATGGCTCCGCCTCTTGTCGGTTGGGTATCAGGACTGGGTAGTCCACAAGTGTGTAACTTTAGTTTGGTGTTTATGCAGATCTACAGCTTATAAGGTAATTCCCCCAATGCAAGAGGTTCATGCGTGGTAGTGAAGCTGTCCCTGTCCTATGTCACGGCTGATTGCAAGGATCTGATGGCGCAAGAGAAATTGGGAATGGCGGGGACAGCTATAAGGGAATTGTTCACCAACCCGGACCAGGTCTGGGCACGGTTCCCTGCATATACAAGGTGGGGGGGCTTGAGCTTATGATACGATTGAACAATTCACACCTATTGAGGATGGAATGTTTCATGTAACTGTTAAAGCTACAAGGAAGTTCTCACAGCCCAAGGGGGGTTTCTGGGAATTTACAAGTAAATATTGTTATATCTGGATCGGGGATACTGGGAATTGGAGTTCAAGCCCATATGGATAAGGTTTGGATCCCTACAAGGCAAAGCCAGAGCTGTAACTGAGTGAAGATTGGGAGTCCTTTGAAGGGTCTGGGAATCTGAGGGGATTTAATTCTTATTTTTCAGAGGATCGTGGTTGATTGAAATGGGAATATATATACTCATGTCGTTTTTATTTCTATTCTTTCTATGTCGTGATGAGCACTCCTGTTGCCTGATTGGACGCGTGACCAGAGCCGGAGCAGATGACCACGTACCAGATGAGACGTCCCGAAGCCCAACCCACGTACCAGATGAGACGCCCCAAAGCTGGACCCATGGACAAGACACATAGGATCCCTACCCAATCTGCGATTACTACAGCTCAAGTTGTGTCCTCCTTATGTCATGTCTCCTGAAGAACAGAGTCTACATGTCAAGCCATCCTTTTTATGGACTGTAAGGACTGATTAGTTTCTAGGTGTAAGAAGACTATCAAGATTTGAAGGACAAGTGGGAGCAATATGACAAAAAGGGAGGACTGTGGTGGAAATTTGAAGATGTATTTAATATGTATTGTCATATTGTCACCCAGTCTTGACACTTCCCCAACCCGCTCTAATTAGAACTGATTGGGGCAGTCTGAGGCTGGTTGAGATGCACTTCCTGACTTGGAGATGGGTGCTTGAAGAGTGTGAGTGTCGCCGGCGCGAGGGCCCCTGTGTGATGCACAGATATTCGCCTGTGTGACGCGTCACTCTCCGGGCACACTATTGGTTTAGCGGATGTGTGCTTTTGTCATTTCTGTCTGATCAACATGAGTATGATGGTATGAGCAAACAGCTGCATATAGGCTCCCCTTATCAGGAACTGTGTTCATTAGTTATTGTATTATTTCTGTATCATACTGTGTTATTGTACTATCATATTCTGTTATTATTGTGTTATAACTGTAATGAATCCCTGTTGGAAGGGTTTATCTGTGCTGCCATTCCCTATATCTGTATTGAGCTCACATGCTGTGATATCACTTCCCCTAGAGGTCACATGCTGTGTCATCACTTCCTATGGTCACATGCTGTGATCTCGTCCAATCAGAGGTGGTCTGTGAAGACAATTGTGTTAATAAAACTCCAGTGAGGGCGTTGGCAGCCAGTTATGCCTGGTGAGCGATGAATGAGAGCAAGCTGTTGTGATGTCTCTTGACTTGTATGGATGGGCATAGAATGGATGGTGAGTAAATCTTTTAGCTTAAACATGGCATTATTTCATATAAGGTGGAGTATGTGCTTCTAGCACAAGGCATAATGGTGGTGTGCTCTGCGCACCCCCAAATTGCCACCACACTTTCCATGAACTTTGGACACACCTGTTTAATTAATTGCAATTATCGCAGCCAACCATTTGTTTTTGGTTTTATGAGCATGATTATAGTATATTTTTGCACATTGTGAGTGGCTGCACACAGCACATTATACATATTTATAAAAATTAGGGCTGTTACTGATTAAAATTTTTGTGTTCGATTAATCATTTTTTTAAATCGATTATTCAACTAATTTTGATTAATTATAACACACATACATTTTTCGGATTACCACCATATATAGTCCCCACTGTAATATCCACAGACATCTCCCCCACTGTAATATCCACAGACATCTCCCCCACTGTAATATCCAAGCAGCTCCCCCACTGTAATATCCACAGACATCTCCCCCACTGTAAAATCCATAATTACCCCCACTGTAATATCCACAATCACCCCCACCATAATATCCACAATCACTCCCACTGTAATATCCACAGACATCTCCCCACTGTAATATTCAGACATCTCCCCACTGTAATATCTACAGACATCTCCCCACTGTAATATCCACAGACATCCCCCCACTGTAATATCCACAATCTCCCCCCACTGTAATATTCACAATCTCCCCACTGTAATATCCACAGACATCTCCCCCACTGTTAAATCCATAATTACCCCCGCTGTAATATCCACAATCACCCCCACTGTAATATCCACAATCACTCCCACTGTAATATCCACAATCACTCCCACTGTAATATCCACAGACATCTCCCCCACTGTAATATCCACAGACATCTCCCCCACTGTAATATCCACAGACATCTCCCCCACTGTAATATCCACCATATATAGTCCCCACTGTAATATCCACAGACATCTCCCCCACTGTAATATCCACAGACATCTCCCCCACTGTAATATCCACAGACATCTCCCCCACTGTAATATCCAGACAGCTCCCCCACTGTAATATCCACAGACATCTCCCCCACTGTAAAATCCATAATTACCCCCACTGTAATATCCACAATCACCCCCACCATAATATCCACAATCACTCCCACTGTAATATCCACAGACATCTCCCCACTGTAATATCTACAGACATCTCCCCCACTGTAATATCTACAGACATCTCCCCACTGTAATATCCACAGACATCCCCCCACTGTAATATCCACAATCTCCCCCCACTGTAATATTCACAATCTCCCCACTGTAATATCCACAGACATCTCCCCCACTGTAAAATCCATAATTACCCCCGCTGTAATATCCACAATCACCCCCACTGTAATATCCACAATCACTCCCACTGTAATATCCACAGACATCTCCCCCACTGTAATATCCACAGACATCTCCCCCACTGTAATATCCACAGACATCTCCCCCACTGTAATATCCACAGACATCTCCCCCACTGTAATATCCACAGACATCTCCCCCACTGTAATATCCACAGACATCTCCCCACTGTAATATCCACAGACATCCCCCCACTGTAATATCCACAGACATCCCCCCACTGTAATATTCACAGACATCCCCCCACTGTAATATCCACAGACATCTCCGCCACTGTAATATCAACAGACATCCCCCCACTGTAATATTCACAATCTCCCCACTGTAATATCCACAGACATCTCCCTCTCTGTATAGGAAGATTAGTGCTTGCTTAGTCTTACCAGAGAAGCTGGCCAAACACGAGCAGTTGAGGCTGGGTGATGACGTCACCTAGGTCGCCGCCGGATGGACCAAGATGGCCGCCACTCTGGGAGCTAGGCCAAAGCTGCGGCCTTTCCTATGGCCGAGGCAGCAGCGGAGCTTCGTGGATCACGTAGTGTGCCGATCCGCATATAGTGACCCGTTTACGATCCGTTGCACCACTAGCACCAATTGAGGAATTAATCTTTAATTTCCACAGCCCTAATAAAAATGTATATATTCTATTTTATTTGAGTCAAGTTTGAGTTTGAAACAGCATAATTGACAGACACACATAAAGAAAACAAAGCAAAACTATAGCATGATACTGTATGTATTCATTTTATTTTCAAATATATATTGAGCACTCACATAAAAAAAACTCCAAGACATGTCATGTAGTGTACCTTTCCTCCAGACAGATAGAGCAGACCCAGCTACCAAATAACTCAGTGTACGTCATGACGTCACACTCGTAGGCCCCTTCCTATGTGTTTCATTACAAATGACGTTGTCAGGGGGACACTCTGAGAATTTGGAAAGATGGTACCTATTTTCTTTCACTGTTCTCCACTCAAAAGATAAGGGACTATAATCTCACAATGTCCACAGTGTTCCCTTTCTGCCTGTTTCCTAGATGATCCTCTTACAGTCCGCAATCTCTCCTGACAAACAACATCGTCTAATACGGTGAGTACAGGCAAAAAAAATCTTAAAAAAACTGTAAGATTAGGGGGTCGTCTTATACGCCCGGTCGCCTTATACACCGGCAAATACGATATATCAGCTTTTCTGATCATCACTCACTGTGTACAGCACTACTCATAGCCACTATATATTTAAAAATGAGTACATACAGTATCACACTATGGTTTTGTATTCTTCACCTTAAAAGATAGTGGGGAGGCTTACATCCTGCATGATGCACGGGCATAGGTGTGCGCAGCCCATTGCATTAGGGTGTGCACCCCAAAGCTCCAACACATATTCGTGTGTATGTGTATATATACTGACGGTGTCATTAGAGCAGTGGACGGTGTCAGTAGTTTTTATTTGTATTATTTTGTTTTATATTATTTTTTACAAGTTTATTTGCTGAATTTTTTTTTTTACCATTTTTCCAAAATAGGGGAATGTGTGGCACATGGGGTGATTAGGGTTTGCCCAGGCACATCTGGCACTCCCTGTGCGCACGCCTATGTGCACGGGGGAGATACAGTGACTATTGGGAGAGATTAGCTTCTTAGGTGCTTTTTGACCTCTTACTATACAGTATTAACCACTTAAGACCCGGACCAAAATGCAGGTAAAGGACCTTGCCCCTTTTTGCGATTCGGCACTGTGTCGTTTTAACTGACAATTGCGCGGTCATGAGACATGGCTCCCAAACAAAATTGGCGTCCTTTTTTCCCCACAAATAGAGCTTTCTTTTGGTGGTATTTGATCACCTCTGCGGTTTTTATTTTTTGCGCTATAAACAAAAATAGAGCGACAATTTAAAAAAAATGCAATATTTTTTACTTTTTGCTATAATAAATATCCCCCAAAAATATATAAAAAAACATTTTTTTTCCTCAGTTTAGGCTGATACCTATTCTTCTACGTATTTTTGGTAAAAAAAATCGCAATAAGCGTTTATCGGTTGGTTTTCGCAAAATTTATAGCGTTTACAAAATAAGGAATAGTTTTATTGCATTTTTATTGATTATTTTTTTTTTACTACTAATAGCGGCGATCATCGATTTTTTTCGTGACTGCGACAATATGGCGGACACTTCGGACAATTTTGACACATTTTTGGGACAATTGTCATTTTCACAGCAAAAAATGCATTTAAATTGCATTGTTTACTGTGGAAATGACAGTTGCAGTTTGGGAGTTAACCACAGGTGGCGCTGTAGGGGATGTGTGACCTATGTGTTGTGTTTACAACTGTAGGGGGGTGTGGCTGTAGGTGTGTCATCATCGATCGTGTCCCCCTATTACAGGGATGACGCGATCGATGCTGCGGCCACAGAGAAGCACGGGAAAGCCGTGTGTACACACGGCTCTCCCCGTTCTTCCGCTCCAGGGACGGATCGCCGCACTGCAGCGGCGATCGGGTCCGCGAATCCTGCGGTCCCGGTCCTGGAGCTTCGGACTGGGTCGCGGGCGCGAGCCCGCGACCCACGGCTGGGTACTAAAATCAACGTATATATACGTTGATGTGCCCAGCCGTGCCATTCTGCCGACGTAAATGTGCAGTAGGCGGTCCTTAAGTGGTTAATAATGGTCAACATAAGCTGGTAAGAAGCTGGGGTGTTTTCTTTTAGTTTGGGAGCACCTTTCTTGCTTTATCACATATTAAGATATTGTGACTGCTTTCCTTTCATGTTGAATTATTCTTTCATACGCTGCTTGACCATCTATAAAATGTAATGGTCAACAGGATTCGGTAAGAAGCTGAAGTTTCTCTTTTTGGATGCACTGATCTGTCCTATTACACACTGGTGAACAAGGTTCTCAAGATTGGATTATCAAATTTTGGATTTTCATTAGGGATGTTACTGATTAAAATTTTTGCGTTCGATTATTTTTTTAATTGATTAATCGACTAAGTTTGATTAATTATAACGCACATACAGTGCCCCACTGTAATATCCACATCTCCCCCCACTGTAATAACCACATCTCCCCCACTGTAATATCCACATCTCCCCCCACTGTTATATCTACATCTCCTCACTGTAATATCCACATCTCCCCACTGAAAAATCCACATCTCCCCACTGTATTATCCATATTTCCCCCACTGTAATATCCACATCTCCCCACTGTAATGTCCACATCTCCCCCACTGTAATGTCCACATCTCCCCCACTGTAATATCCACATCTCCCTCACTTTAATTTCCACATCTCCCCCACTGTAATATCCACATCTCCCCCACTGTAATATCCACATCTCCCCCACTGTAATATCCACATCTACCCCACTGTAATATCCACATCTCCCCCCACTGTAATATCCGCATCTCCCCCCACTGTAATATCCACATCTCCCCCCACTGTAATATCCACATCTCCCCCCACTGTAATATCCACATCTCCCCCACTGTAATATCCACATCTCCCCCCACTGTAATATCCACATCTCCCCCCACTGTAATATCCACATCTCCCCCACTGTAATATCCACATCACCCCACTGAAAAATCCACATCTCCCCACTGTAATATCCATATTTCCCCCACTGTAATATCCACACCTCCTCCCACTGTAATATCCAAATCTCCCCACTATAATATTCACATCGCCCCACTGTAATATTCACATCTCCCCACTGTAATGTCCACATCTCCTCCACTGTAATATCCACATCTCCCCACTGTAATATCCACATCTACCCCACTGTAATATCCACCCCCCACTGTAATATCCACATCTCTCCCACTGTAATATCCACATCTCCCCCACTGTAATATCCACATCTCCCCCACTGTAATATCCACATCTCCCCCACTGTAATATCCACATCTCCCCCACTGTATTATAATATCCGCATCTCCCCAACTGTAATATCCACATCTCCCCCACTTTAATATCCACATTTCCCCCCACTGTAATACCCACATCTCCCCCACTGTAATATACACATCTCCTCCGCACTGTAATATCCACACCCCCCCTACTGTAATGTCTACATCTCCCCCACTGTAATATCCACATCTCCCCCCACTGTAATGTCCACATCTCCCCCCACTGCAATTTCCACATCTCCCCCCACTGCAATTTCCACATCTCCCCCACTGTAATATCCACATCTCCCACCCACTGTAATATCCACATCCCCCCCCCCACTGTAATATCCACATCTCACCCCACTGTAATATCCACATCTCCCCACATCTCCCCCACTGTAATGTCCACATCTCCCCACATCTCACCCACTGTATTATCCACATCTCCCCACATCTCCCCCACTGTATATAGCCCCACTGTATATATAGGAATTGTCTGCTTTCACCAGAATAGAAACGACAGCAGGCAAACCCATCCACAGACGACACAAGCAGCCGGGTAATGATGATGTCAGCGTGCCGCTACTAGGCCGCCGTCGGGTGTACTAAGATGGCCGCCGCTAGGCTGAAGCCGGGGCCTTTACTATGGATGGACTCCCTGAAGACCCGGAAGCTGGTGAGAATCGATCAAAATTATTTTGGTCGATCAAAAAAAATAACGATTATACGAGGAATTAATCATTAATTTCCACAGCCCTAATTTTCATACATGTGGACTTTATATGGACTTAATAAGATATAATTAAAGCAGTCTAGCGATCACAAATAATTTTGTTTATTTCAAGTGGATGTTTTTTGTTTGCTTTTTCTTCTTTTCAGTTTTAGCTTTTATGATTCTGCACTGTTTGGTATTACTACTTTTGTAGCGCTGCACGTTTTCTTACACAACTATTGCAAATTTGGTATCACAAATTTATGGCGTTGACAGCTTATTTATATTACCTAAGCGCAGTGATGACTTTTGTTTATTTAAGACTAGCTTAAGGCTGCCTGTTTTCACACAGTAGAAGTTGGGGAGGCTATTGTTTATGGTGACACAGGGAATGTCTGATATTTCATGCCTGCACGTCTATTGTTGAATCAGTTGTACTTTAATTGGGTACTTCACACCACTGTGAATCTGGAAATCGTTTTTTCTTTCTTTGCTAAGTGATAATATTGCTAAGTGATAATATTTGCTAAGTGATAATATAGTGAGTTTGCTAATCCATTTTGTGTCTAATTTTAAAGAAGTAATGCGTCTTTCCGCACATGTCCCTCGCTAACCTGTGAAGCTGCCGGATGTACCGTATAGAAAATAATGAAAAAGTTGCGCTAGACTTAAAAACAAATGTAGGATTCTAGCAGCCAGCACCAACAATGGACCATGTTGTGTACAGAAATAAAAAAGAAAAAAAGTGCAGCGCTAAATAATATCTGGAGTGAAACCAAATATGTGATCAAGGTATTCAAATCAGAAGCCCCAATTATGGAGCAAGTATGTGAATCTATAAAATTGCACTAGACCAATACATGTAAATATCAAATAGTATGCACAAACATTTTTATAAATGCTAAAAATAAGTGAGATACCAAATAGTACCACCAGGGTGCTTCACACTGAAGTGAAAATGAATAATATCACAAATAAATGTCCCGGAAAGATACGTCAAAAGATAAAAGATCAAATGCTAATATATGTTGTAAATAGCGATATAAAAAAGCAAGAACTGGAAACTCTGGTGATGAAAAAGTCCCAATATAAAATGAACAGAATCACATTATGGCAAACGGAATTGCAAAAACGTGTAGGATAAGTCCATCAACACAGGATTTGGATATTTCAGTGATTTAAACAGGTAGTAAAAAACCCCATCAGCGGTCAATCTCATAGGATCCACAACAACATCCAATCGATACAGATAAAGTTGGGTACTCTTACCGGATGGCGTGGACACACACGTCAGCGACGCTGTGTCAATCAAGCGTGTACGAACTCCTGGAAAGCGATGATGTCAATGGGAGCCCGTTGAGCCAATAGACAATCGATCATCAGAAGCCGAGTGGATCCAAATGTGAGAGAAAATCCTTCAGAGGAAACTTATGGATAATGGCATTGTGGCAGGTAGACCCATCATAGAATCATGTAGGGAAGAAAACACACACAACTACGCATAGTGTGGTTATTTCCAGTAAAAAAGGCCTTTATTAGGCATAAAATGGTATACAGAAAAATAGGCAAAAAATAAATAAAAAATAAGCTAAAAAGTACAAGACTGCGGGAAGACCAGTACAGGTGATCACATGGGTAAGTAGCGTGGTAGGCAAATAGCATATGGGCTTATGTACCCGACATGTTTCGAGCCATGAGCTCTTCAACTGGGGCATGAACCCATACAAGTTCCCCACGCCATATATTTATACTACTTCTATGAGCAATGATGACATTAAGTCAAAACAGCTGTGAATGGCAGCCAGGATGTACCGTATAAACTGTGTATAGTTGCGACTACATACAGTACTGTGTTTTGGTCATACCAAGAACACAGAAGACTCTAATGCAGTGGCGCTCAACCGCTCAGAGCAAGCAATGTATTCTATCAGTGAATGCAACGCTTCCTCTGATTGGCTGAGTCAAAGGTTGTGACATCATCAGCCCACCTCTCTGACTCAGCCAATCAGAGGAAGCTTTGTATTTATTGAAAGAATACATTGCTTGCTCTGAGCAGCTGAGCACCCTACAGCAGACTCTTCTGTGTTCTGGGTATGAGACAGGAAATCTCAGCTTGCACCCGGAACACATTGCAGTATGCTGTATGTAGTCACAGCTACACACAGTTTATACTGCACATTTAACAGCCTCACAGGTTAATGAGGGACATAGTTCGTTTGGGCCAGCCTGACCCAAACAAATTATGTAAAGTGTGTGGAAAGATGGAGTTCTTCTATAAGGTTTGACCACTCAGTGCCAAAAAGCTTATGAGTTACTACCTGATTGTGTGTAACCTGGAGTGTCAGCAGGGTTGCGACAGATACAGAGGACCTAACACAACAATGTCCCCTGTGGGAGTAGATCTAAGAAAATGCTTCCCTATGCCTATTAACCACTTAAGGACCGCCTCCTGCACATTTACGTCGGCAAAATGGCACGGCTGGGCAGATCCACGTACAGGTACGTCCTGTAGTACTACCCAGCCGTGGGTCACGGGCGCGCTCCCGTGACCTGGTCTGAAGCTCCAGGACCAGGACCGCGGGACTCGCGGACCCGATCGCCGCTGGAGTGCGGCGATCAGTCCCGGAGCTGAAGAACGGGGAGAGCCGTGTGTAAACACAGCTTCCACGTGCTTCACTGTGGCGGCTGCATCAAACGCATAATCCCTTTTATAGGGGCGACACAATCGATGACGTCACACCTACAGCCGCACCCCCCTACAGTTGTAAACACACATTAGGGAACACATAACCCCTACAGCGCCCCCGGTGGTTAACTCCCAAACTGCAACTGTCATTTCCACAATAAACAATGCAATTTAAATGCATTTTTTGCTGTGAAAATGACAATTGTCCCAAAAATGTGTCAAAATTGTCCGAAGTGTCCGCCATAATGTCGCAGTCATGAAAAAAATCGCTGATCGCCGCCATTAGTAGTAAAAAAAATAAAATAATTAAAATGCAATAAAACTATCCCCTATTTTGTAAATGCTATAAATTTTGCGCAAACCAACCGATAAACGCTTATTGCGATTTTTTTTACCAAAAATAGGTAGAAGAATACGTATCGGTTTAAACTGAGGAAAAAAAATTATATATTTTTTTGGGGATATTTATTATAGCAAAAAGTAAAAAAGTAAAAAAACATTGATTTTTTTTTCAAAATTGTCGCTCTATTTTTGTTTATAGCACAAAAAATAAAAACCGCAGAGGTGATCAAATACCACCAAAAGAAAGCTCTATTTGTGGGGAAAAAAGGACCCCAATTCTGTTTGGCAGCCACGTCACACGACCGCGCAATTGTCAGTTAAAGCGACACAGTGCCAATTTGCAAAAAGGGGCCTGGTCCTTTAACTGCATTTTGGTCCGGGGCTTAAGTGGTTAAGGGCAAAGTGACATGGTCAATTGAAAGAACAAATTTCCACCATCCAACACTGAGCATTCACAGGCGCTGGACTCCCAATTCCAATAGTGAGGGAGCATGAGGAAAGCATAAGTGGTTGAGACATTGTCCTTTCAAGAGAACCTGCTACTCTGACTGAATGAGACCCTCTTTAACTGCTTGCTGACCATCTCACGACTATATAAGTCTGCAGCAAGGCAGTTGGATATATATACGTCCCCTTTAAGATCGCGGCATTGTGGACGCGCAAGCTCTGTGAGCCTGACCGCTGGTCCCGCAGACTCGATCACCACAGGGATACCCGCGATCGTCTCACGATAAAGAAGAACGGGGAGGTGCTGATGTAAACAAGCATCTCCCCACTCTGCCTAGTGACAGTGACAGTGATCACCGCTTCCTGTAATCGGAAGCGGTGATCACTGTCTTGTCACATGTAGCCCATCCCCCCCAACAGTAAGAATCACTCACTAGGGCACATTTAACCTCGACAGCGCCACCTAGTTGTTAACCCCCTCACTACCAGTGTCATTTTCACAGTAATCAGTGCATTTTTATAGCACTGACCGCTGTAAAAATGACAATGGTCCCAACAATTTGTCAAAAGTGTCCGTCATAAAAATATTAATAAAACTGCCATAAAACGATGCCCTATTTTGTAGACGCTATAACTTTTGCGCAAACCGATCAATAAATGCTTATTACAATTTTTTTTTACCAAAAATATGTAGAAGAATGAATCAGCCTAAACTGAGGAAAAATATGTTTATTATAGCAAAAAGTAAAAAATATTGAATTTTTTTTTAAATTGTCGCTCTATTTTTGTTTATAGCACAAAAAATGTAAACCACAGAGGTGATTAAATACCACCAAAAGCAAACTCT
This sequence comes from Rana kukunoris, assembly GCA_029574335.1. Classification (NCBI taxonomy): domain Eukaryota; kingdom Metazoa; phylum Chordata; class Amphibia; order Anura; family Ranidae; genus Rana; species Rana kukunoris. The sequence continues at coordinate 62,691,162 of CM056059.1, forward strand.
ATTTGTGGAAAAAAAAGAACGTAACTTCTGTTTGGGAGCCACGTTGCACGACTGCGCAATTGTCAGTTAAACCGACGCAGTGCCGAATTGCAAAAAGTGGCTGGGTCTTTGACCAGCAAAATGGTCCGGGGCTGAAGTGGTTAAAAGAAAAATATATATATATATTTTTAATTGGTTTGATTGGTCCTGATTATAATGAAAAAATATATATATATATAATTAAAAAGAGATCTAGAAAAACACTAAGGGCCAGATTCAGGTAGATCAGAGATCTTTGCTCTGGAGTAACGCTTCTCATTTGCGTTACTCTGCCGAAATTTTAGGAGCAAGTGCTGTTATTCAGGAAGCACTTGCTCCTAAAGTTGCGGCAGCGCATCGCAAATGAGCCAGCGGAATTCAAATTGGGCGGGTACGGGGCGTGTAGTATTCTAACTATGCGCGATCCCGCGGCGAACGTACTGCGCATGCGTCGAGTGTCAATGCATCCCAGTGCGCATGCTCCAAATTCTGTCAGTGAACGTCAATGACGTCACATTCCCATTCATGAATGTTTTACGCAAGCGACACAATTTGTTTTTTTTCCGACGCGATGACGACGGCTATACTTAACATAGGATACTCCACTAGGGGGCTGCTTTATCTATACGCCACGTATCGCTTCCGGAAACGTCGTAAAGTCACTGCGTCGCGCCCGAAAAAGATCGTGAATTGCCGATTCCCGCTCATTAACATATTTTTTGAGCGTAAATCGGCAGGAACTCCCCCGGCGCCATTTTTAAGTTGAAGTAACGATGCGATGGCGAAATTCAATTACGCCGATCGCATCGGAACTCCAACCCGGCGTTTCTTGTTTTCTGGTTATAGAAAACAGAAACGCCGGCTTAAAGTGACAGTTAGGCTGGCGGATCACTGGATCCGCCAGCCTAACTCTTCATGAATCTGGCCCTAAGCTGCCTTTTAGATAATATATTTGGTAAGTCACATGTTTACCTGCTAGCTATAATATCTTAGCTACTGTATTACATTGCTCAGATGATAAAATTGATACAGCTCTTGGAATACAACCAGGCGATGCTACCAAGCATTATTTATGTCTATAGAGAGGGGGGAGCGCACACACTCCTAGCAGCAGCTTTTCTTGAAGAGGTATTAGTGATTGGAAAAAGTTCTCTAACCTGATTAAGAGATAATAGCTTAAAGTGGTTCTAAAGTCAAAAACGTTTTTGTACCCTAACGCATTCTCTGCATATAGGTAAAAAACTTCCCACTACTTGTTCTCCTCCTATCCCTTACTAGCCTCCTCTCATCATCCCAGCAATCCTCTGGCTGTAGCCCCACTCTCCTCTCTTTCTGGTCTCCCAGGAGACACAGGCAGCAGGGGGAGTCATAGGCGCCTGCTGCTGTCAGTCAAACGTCTGTGAGTTAGAGGGGCAGGGCTTAACAGCACTGTGTGTGTCCATGGACATACTTAACCCAGATCAGGAGCATACACACGCAGGTACCCCCTTATGGAAAAAAAAGTCAACTTTTACAATCACTTTAATCTCCTCAAAAATATTTTCCACCGGAGTTTCTGAGTATGTTATTGACCTGATTTTTGCCTTATCTAATCAAAAAATGCCAGATAAGTTGACTGTCATATCACATCTATGGATATATATACCAACATATACAGATCTATAGAACAGACACAGAACAGATAAACAGAACATAAACATATACAGATCCTAAAGCGTGCTTCCAGGAGCTCCGCGGCGATCTACCTGTCAATCACAGACAGTTGACAGGTTGATTGAGTATAGCCGACATACAGAGTAGCACGGGAAGCGGCACAGAGTATGAGGCACATCAGGGCACTGGTTACAACAGGGAACAGGGTAGTGGGCACATCAGGGTACTGAGCACATCAGGGAACAGGTCATGGGGCACATCAGGGCAGAGGGTATGGGGCACATCAGGGTAGTGGGCACAGGGTGCGGGGCAGAGCAGGGTACTGGGAACAATGTACTGGGCACAGGGTATGGGGCACATCAGGGTACTGGGCACAGGGTATGGGGCACATCAGGGTACTGGGCACTAGTGAGCAGCGGAATACGCCATATTCGATTTCGCGATATTTCGCGAATATTTCGAAGAATATTCGCGAATATTTGTTAATATCGAATATTCGTGATATTTTATAAAAAAAAAAAAAAAAAATGCGAATTTTCGCCAATGCGAATTTTCGCTAATGAGAAATTTCGCGATTTTTTTATAAAATATCACGAATATTCGATATTTACGAATATTCGGTATATTTTATAAAAAAAAAAAAAGCGAAATTTCACATATGCGGTCGCGAATATTCGTTAATTATTATTCGTGATATTTTATATAAAAAAAAAAATGCGAATTTTCGCCAATGCGAATTTTCGCTAATGAGAAATTTCGCGATTTTTTTATAAAATATCACGAATATTCGATATTTACGAATATTCGGTATATTTTATAAAAAAAAAAAAAACGAAATTTCACATATGCGGTCGCGAATATTCGTTAATTATTATTCGTGATATTTTATATAAAAAAAAAAATGCGAATTTTCGCCAATGCGAATTTTCGCTAATGAGAAATTTCGCTATTTTTTTTGGATAAAATATCACGAATATTCGATATTTACGAATATTTGCTATATTGTATAAAAAAAAAAAAATTGCGAAATTTCGCTATTGCGAATGCGAAATTGATTGCGAATTTATTGCGAAATTTATTGCGAAATTTGAAAAATACGAATATTCGAAATAGCGAATATTCGCCGCGAATATTCGCCGCGATATTCGCGAATACTCAAATATGCAATATTCGTAGCGAATATTCGCAATGCGAATATTCGTGAGCAACACTACTGGGCACAGCAGGACACACTTTCCTTTCAGTTTTCTTTAAATGCAGAGTAGCACGGGAAGCGACTGTAATAAGTCCCCACTGTCCTCTCTCATATCACGCTGCTCTTTAGCGGCTCCTCCCCTCCTCTTCTCTCATTGTATTTTTTGTGACATCACCAGGGATGGATGAGAGGGGAGGAGAGGAGGGGAGGGACCACCAAGGAGCAGCGCAGCATTTAAAGAAAACTGAAAAGAAAAGTGTGCCCTGCTGTGCCCCATACCCTGTGCCCTGCTGTGACCCGTACCCTGATTTGACCCATACCCTATGCCCTGCTCTGTTGTTCCCTGTACCCTGCTGAGTGCCCTGTACCATGCTGTGTCCTATACCCTGCTGTGCCCTGTACCCTGCTATGTGCCTTGTTATAAGCCCTGCTGTGTACCCCATGTTATGCTGCTTGCCCCATGGTGTCCCCCATGCCCTCCCATGAGCCTCTTGGTGTGCCCCATGTTTTGCTGTGAGCCCCTTGATGTACCTTCATGTTTTGCTGTGTGCCCTGTGATGTGCCCCATGCCCTGCTGTGTGTCCTATGCCCTGTTGTGTGCCCCATGATGTGCTCCATTTTCTGCAGTTTTACCCATAATGTGCTGTAGCGTCACCCCCGAAAGGGCCGCTGGTTTGATGATGGGATCTACTCTCTTTCTCTTTTCTGATTGAACACACCCCTATTAACTTGCTCGAACCCTCCCTTGACACACCAGAAGTCTGAGGGATGTACTGTGACCCCCTGCTGAGCGAAGGCACAATGACAGGCATACAATATTCAATGACAGTGTTGAGAATATTACCTGAGTAGTGGATGGGCCCTCAGACTTTAAGAATACACCTCACACAATGGTATACTTGAATAAAAAAGAATGAGTTTACTCGATTAGTACTCAAAGAAACACACACAGTAATTCACATCATCAAACAAACAGGTGCTAGGCAATAATACGGTGTGATTACACAAGACCCTTGTGAGAATCACAAAAATAAAAATCGCAGAGGCGATCAAATACCACCAAAAGAAAGCTCTATTTGTGGAAAGAAAAAGACGGAAATTTTGTTTGGGAGCCACGTCGCACAACTGCGCAATTGTCAGTTAAAGTGACGCACTGCCGAATCGCAAAAAGGGGCCTGGTCATTTACCTGCATTTTGGTCCAGGTCTCAAGTGGTTAACGTGCACCATCCGGCCGCAACGTGACTGATGCTGTTTGCAGGATCACCCTATAGGGGAAAGCTCGCGAGCACAGACTGTCCACCAGTTAGCTGAATGGTACCATTCTTTAGTATAGATTTTATAGTAATCATAAATGCTATTTTTTGCGCTATATACAAAAATAGAGCGACATTTTTGAAAAAAAATCTATATTTTTTACTTTTTGTTATAAGAAAAATCAAAAAAAATAATTTTAGTCAAACATTTAGGCCAAAATTTATTTAGCCTCATGTCTTTAGTAAAAAAAAAATCACAATAAAAAATAAAATAACTACCTAGCAGGAACAGCGACACTAATACAGCGATCAGAAAAATGATTGCTTAGTGACACTGGCAATAGGGAATGAAAGGGTTAACTAGGGCGGTGATTAAGGGGTTAAAACTTTATTAGGGGGGGTACGGGGGCTACCCTGGACCTGACACTAACTGCCTGTCACACTGACACTAACTGCAGTGATCATACATATAATCACTGCATTCAGTGACACTGTCACAGGGGGGAGGGGGTGGGGCGATCGCGGGGGTTAAATGTGCCTATGTGTAAAGTGTGTCAGTGTAGTGTTGTGCAGGCTTACTGTGCAATGTGATCTCTCCTCAGCGGTGGTTGAAAAAACCGCAGAGGGAGAGATCACATCACTTCCTCCTTCCTGTGTTTACACAGGAGGAGGAAGTGACACTGCAGGGGAGCGCGCGGATTGGCTGAGAGCGATCCAGAGGGGGCGGACAAAAACAAACTGCCGCCCCCTCTGCACGGATCGCTCGGCCAGGTAACCGGACCGCCGCATGTACGGGGGGTCCCGATCGGACCCCCGAACCCCCTCAAGGCACCAATGTATATATACGTTGATGTGCCTGTCGGTGCCATTCTGCCGACGTAAATGTACATGCGGCGGTCCATAAGGGGTTAAAATTGTAATCCACAAATGAGGAAAAGTAAGGGGAAGTTAATCCATCAAAGTATGGTCAGCACCAATGGTGGTGGGCTGATCATTAGCCAGCGTCAGTCACTTCTGGAAGGCCACTATAGGCAAATAAGAAAGGGGTATAGGTTCAGGGCGAAAAACCAACAGGGCAGCGGGAGGCCTGTGAGGTGGCGCTAAAGTATCTGTCTGGAAAGAGAATTGAAGGCTGAGCGTGTGCTCTCTCACCGAGCAGGCTGATCCGCCAGGTCACCTCCCGGAAAGCGCGTTGAAAAGTCACCGCTCCGCAGCACAAAGGTCCCGGACGAGGGTGCTCTACGATACAGTTGTCAGCTAGGCTTCCTCTCCGACCTCTGGATGTAAAGGCTGGGTGTCGGAGTCTCGCTTCCTTCTCTATGGCCGACCTCTAAGGATAATTTAGGCCCAGGCTTCTGGGCCTAACAGCACGGCTGTCTCTGTCAGCAGCTCCGCAGAGGAGAAGGGCTGGTCCCGACAGGCCAAAAAGTGCTCCTCCCTCTCCTTAAATAACCTCCCCCACAAGTCTGTGCGGAGGTGTCACATGCTCCAACAGGGCAGGGTGTCCGGGGAAATGTAGTCTGCTTCTCATAGGAGTCAATGGAGTCCATATCTCCGGCTACTTTCTATCCCACAATGCAAAGCTCCTTAATGGGTAATGTACATATTTACAGGTGTGAATATAGTCTCAGTGGGGATGGCTTGTCATTAGACTTCTGACAAGGGGACCCCGCTACAGTGCCCAATGTTCTGATGTGTGCCCCATGATGTGCCTAATGTTTTGCTGTGTGCCCCATGATGTGGCCTATGTTCTTCCTTGTGCCCCATAATGTGCCCTGCTGTTCTGCTGTGTGCCCCATGTTCTGCTGTGTGCCCCATAATATGCCATGCTGTTCCCCATGTAATGTGCCCTATTGTGCCCCATAATGTGCCCTGCTGCCCCCCCCCCCCACCCTGTATTGTGCCCTGACCTCCTGTACTCTGCCCTGCTGTCCCTTGTAAACTGCTTATCTCAAGTTAAACCCAGAACTAAGCATTTGTGGGAAAAAAAACAGCACAAGTTTCACATAAAATAAGTAAGTTCTAAGATTTGCTTCTATTATTTAATGCTATTTCTTAAAATAATTGTTTTTATATCACAGTTCACTGATCACGCCATTGTTCTGTGAGCTGTAGATCTGAAAACTATGTTTTACAGCACATCTAAATTGTTAGCTCCACTCCTGAACCCCCAAATGGTTGCCTTACCCATACCCCGGTAATTTTTATTACTGTAGCAAACCACCGGGGGAGTTGCTTTTGTTTGTTCAGTCTGTTACTCTCCCAGCCCCTCTGGCACACCTAGCAATGTGATCAATGGAATAACTCAGCAAGAATACACAACACAGTTTTTCTTGTAGTTTACTTGAAGAAAAGTAATGTTCAGGTTAACATTAGTCAGCCAGGACCCAGGACTTGGTTGAAACAGTTTAAAGAAAACAGTCAGGAACACTATGCAAACAACGAAAGCAATAGGTAACACTATGTACAGATTAAATAGACTCCCCAATAACTTTTGATGTGTGTGGGATGCTGTGGCTAAAGGGGAACCCCCGGCCAGCCTATGATACCTCTAGTACACACCCAGTGAACTGATCTCAATACCCGTGGTGTGTCCCCTATAAGAGCAACTGCAGTAAAGTCCTGGAGGCAAAGCTTTGCATTTTATTATCTTTAACGCTATATAGGAGCTTTGTGGACAATATTTGGATGTGGTGTTCTATTTTCATAGAACACCACATCCAAATATTGTCCACAAAGCTCTTAAAGGTTCCTGGGCAAAGCCCCCTCACCAAATCCTGTACACAGTCAGCGGTCTTTCCCAGAGTGACCGATCAATCTTAGATGCAGGTGTGTCGCTGTGGCATCCAGTCCTTGAGCTGTTGCAGGGTGTCCTTCTTTAGAATGGACAGTCTGTTCCTCTGGCCTGGAGCTGCATGAACAATCTTTTCCTCTGGGCTGCAGCTGCATGAACAATATGTTCCTCTGGGCTGGAGTTGCAGGCTGTGTGTCCCTTGGTAGGCCGCGCTTCCACACACACATTGAATGCAGATGCTCTCCTGATGGGGTGCAGGCAAAAATAGGATCTGGCCTAGTTCTTCTGGCTTTTTATCTCCTCCCCAACAATCCTTTGCTGCTCATGATTGGCTCAGGCTCTTCCAATAGGGACTTTACAGACAACCTCCAATAGGGAGTTTCCAAACAAGCAATACTGAGTGTCTGTGTGTGAGGAGAGAAAGGGGGATGTAAAAAACAGACAGCTGTCCCCTAATAGATTAGATCAGTCTAGAGTAGTACCTGCTACACATATATTGTAGAAACATATGCCACAAGTTTACTTTAACGGGAGCTCCACAAGTTTCACATTCTCACATATTTGATTCAATCCCCAGGAGTATGATGAAGCTACACATCTTGATTTGGAGCTTACACAGGGCTGAGCACCCTCTCCCCAAGACTGGCTGCCTAAGCAGCCAATGGCTAATCACTTATGCTGTCTTGTGGGAGGAAGGAGCACTGAGCACTGCTCCCCATTATACTTGAGTATATTTTGTTTTTGCTGGAGGCAGAATGGAGCAGCAAAGGAGGAAAGAGAAAATAAATCGCGCTGTTGGAGCCAGTAGAAACCTGTTGTGTTGCCTTACCTGGACAAAGCACACGTTTGCATCAAGCTTAATAATTTACATACTGTATATTGCATAAAGAGACTATACATTCCCTTTTAACCCACCCATGTCTCAAGCTGAGCTAATAGACAGGAAAGCAAATCACTTCCATATCTATGTATAATGTGAAATGTTTCGCTGACAGTTTGCCTTTCATACGCATTTACTTAAAACAGTTGTAAATAATACATATGATTAGTGAATTAATATTTTTTTACGTGAAAACATATTTTAGTGCACAAACATAGCAGAGTAAATCTAATGGGCTTTGAATCACATATAGGAGCAACATCCAGCAATTACAGTCAGCTGCTACCCTGAGGCAAACAAGACAAGCGCTTAGAAGGGCAGACGCTGCGGAATTAAACAGACGTCAAGTAAGCTCCACGCCTCCTTAACTCTTTAATGCTGGGGAGGGTAGCAAACCAATGCAGAGTCCTAATCTGACAGTGGTCAGGGTAAATGTATTTGTGTTTGGGTCAGAAAATGGGGATAACCACTTCAATACAGGGCATTTTCACTCCCTTCCTGCCCAGACCAATTTTTAGGTTTTAGCGCTGCCACAATTTGAATAACAATTGCGCGGTCGTGCGAAGTGGCTCCCAAACAAAATTGATGTCCTTTTTTTCCCCACAAATAGAGCTTTTGTTTGGTGGTATTTGATCACCTCTGCGGTTTTTACTTTTTGCATTATCAACAAAGAGCGACAATTTTGAAAAAAACACAATATTTTTTACTTTTTGATTTAATAAATATCACAATTTAAAAAAAAAATCCTCAGTTTTGGCTGATATGTATTCTTCTACATATTTTTTGGTAAAAAAAAAAAACATTAAACATATATTGATTGGTTTGCGCAAAAGTTATAGCGTCTACAAAATAGGGGGATAGATTTATAGCATTTTTATTATTTATTTTTTTTACTAGTAATGGCGGCGATCTGCGATTTTCATTGTGACTGCGATATTGCATGGACATATCGGACACTTTTGACACATTTTTGTGACCATTTACATATATACAGCGATTAGTGCTATAAAAATGCATTGTTTACTGTGTAAATGTGACAGGCAGGGAAGGGGTTAACACTAGGGGGGGATCAAGGGGTTAAATGTGTTCCCTAAGGAGTGATTCTAACTGTGGGGGGAGAAGACTGGCTGGGGGAGGTGACCGATCGGTGTCCCTATGTACAAGGGACACACCATCAGTCTCCTCTCCCTGACAGGACGTGGAATTGTGTGTTTACACACACAGATCCACGGTCCTGCTCAGATGCTGGTCAATCGTGGGTGCCTGGCAAACATCGCGGCCGTCGGGCACGCTCATCGGGTCCCCTCCCCCAGTCAGTGACGGGGCACGAGCGAGGGCCCCATAGTGGCCTGGGAAGGAGAAGATGTCATATGACGTCTACCCAGAATGAAAGCCTCATCGTCCCGTCGTCATATGACGACGGGCAGTAGGCAAGTAGTTAAAGAGCACAACTGCACTAGATTGGGGTACATGTAGCTTTTTGCTTTAAAGTGAAAGCCCAGGTAAATCATATATCTTTCTGTCAGTGAGACCCTGTGACCAGGACAACTAGAACTTACCTTGATGGGGACACATGTAGGCAGGTTGCCCATACCTCCCAACATTGTGAGACAGGAATGAGGGACACCTACTAGCAAATGCATGTAGGCATAGGACACGCCCCCTATCACACCCTCTTAAAGGAGACTTAACTGAAAAAAAATTACCGCTACTATTCCTTTATATTGGCTTTTACAATTTACAAATGCAGCAATTTAGAAATTGGATAAAAGGTTTAGCACCGGGAAACACTTTTTGAAAGAACGTACGTTTTATATACATCTATATGGATCAGACCAAAATGAGGGACAATTGAGGAGGAAAGAGGGACAGAGGGACATTGCTCCAAATCAGGGACAGTCCCTCCAAATCAGGGACAGTTGGAAGCTATGAAGTTGCCTAATGTATTATATGTTTAGTTAGCATTTGGCTGCTCAGGTCAGGGGAAAAGGAATATTTATTTTGCTGCCTTCCCTAATCTTGTTTGTGGTCTTTCTCTGGGGTTCAGCCTCTCTCCTGTGTATTGTAACGGAAGAAGTTTAAAGAGCAGGCATGAGAACAGGAACATTGCTGAAGCTTGCTGGGATCTGTGATCCACTTGAGGAGCACCGACTCTTCGGGACATCCATGACTATGGACATCTCCACTCGAGTTCTTCCAATATTGGACATTTCTTAAAAAGTTTTTTACCTGCACAGGTATGCTGGGGCAGCCGCAGTTAGGTGTAGTTAGGAGAAGGATGTTTATTTGTGTTATAAAGTTGTTCCAGTGCTCTGAGCCTGGTCTGAAGTTATTCAAGGGGTGCACGTTGGATCATTGCATATTTATAAATAACCAGGGCCTGTAATAGCACTATTGCTCAAAAATGGCAAGCACAGGCCCCTCCATCGATAGATAACTGGCTACTAGCTATGAATCAAACAATTTCAAACGAAAAAGTGTACTACACCAAGCAAGGGAACTATGGCAAATTTGCCAAATTATGGGGGCTATGGTAGCAGGCGACCATGAACCCCAGGTAGCGACACCTAATGCCATCACCCCAGGACCACTGTGAATTTTATTATTGAAGCCTAACCCATGTCGATAGCCCAGTAGGAACTCCAGTTTAGGGAACAGTCTCCCTTTTCTAGACCCTAATACCTCCCGACATTAATTGCCACGACGCATGATAAATCTGCCAAATCGATACCACCAATGTATGCTCCCACGGGGAAGGGAAGGGTGGGGGGGAAGGGGAGATGGGAAGTACGATATATACAGCCAACTCGATCTATACCAGGTTTTAATTTCTCACAGTCTGATCTAATAGGGAGGTGTATTATCTTGTTATCTTGTTTACCACCTTTGTACCTCGAGTGTGAATTTATTGTATAACTTATTGTTGATCTTTATTATTTTATAAAATAGAAATAAAAATAAACGAATTAAAAAAAATAAAAAATAAAAAAAAAACACCACTGCAAGAAGTTAAGTTGCAGGGCAAGGAAGAGAAGGTGGTTGCCATGGGTAACTGAAAGGAAGAACAGCTACAGCAGGGGTCCTCAAACTACGGCCCTCCAGCTGTTCAGGAACTACAATTCCCATCATGCTTAGTCATGTCTGTGAATGTCAGAGTTTTGCAATGCCTCATGGGATGTGTAGTTCCACAACAGCTGGAGGGCCGTAGTTTGAGGATCCCTGAGCTACAGCAACCAGTCATTTGGCATGGTAACTGGTTAAGTGTCAGATCCTCCGATAGCGAGGAGGTTGGTGCTCTGACTCCCTCCCTAGATGTTTGTTTCCTCTGGTTACCAGGAGCAGACTAGCACTACGGAGATCTAAAGCTTGATTACTAGGTACCGAAAATGAAAGAGTTAACTTAGGACACTGTGAGACCTGCACTATTTGTACGGTGGGGTTTAATTCCGTTACTGGGAATATGGTAACGGAGGTCTGCTGGACTGGTGAAATGGGCTAGGGCTCTGCATGTCCTTCCAATTTCAAAGCATGCATCAGTTACACGTGTGTAGTGACATGGGATAAAACATCTTGTGGCGATACTCTGTATATTAGTGCTGTACACGCAGTTGGGGGCTGCCTTAATCTTCGATTCTTCACATGAACGCAGCCTCCGCCTGGTCCCGGCCATTGGTGAGCACGCCTTAAGGGAAGTTGTCCCCCCACGTGCACGGGCATGGTAAGACACATGCCCACACACAGGCATCAATAAAGGATCAGTAGAGATACTAAACATTCCACTCTATTTATAAAATATTGTCAGGGGATGAGATTTATTATCTACACTTTACAATCAGCCCAGAGCTACACTTTAATGGTACCCATGAAGTTCCTTTTTTTTAAATCTTCTTTGTTTTAAGCGTGGTGACGTCCACTACGACGGCACTATAAAGGGGACGTTCCATTTAAATGGCGCCACCCTTTGGGCTGCTTTTGTTGACCCTTGTGTTAGTAAAAGTTTAGTAAGAGACAATTTGCGCTTTTCAGTCCGTTACAGCGTGACGAATGTGCTATCTCCATTCCCCTCGGAAAAGCATACACCCGAGTGGTTTCGTGACGAGATAAAAACTGACGGGAAACATGACGGGAAAAATTAGAGCAGATTCTAAGTTTGTTTTTTGGTTATGGTGCTGGGCTCTGACAATCATGTAGAAGTTACCTGATCATTTATACATGCCAGAGACACCTACGTGCTATCCCTACTACACCCTGGCTCTCCAAGTCCCTGGGTTTACCTTTCTATTCTGTGAGACTGGGATCACTGTAGACCAGGAGTAGTCAATTGTTGGCTTTTAAGTTGTTATGGAATTATGAGTCCTATGAGTCACTGCAAGACTCATAGAACTCATATAGCCCCAGACAATATTTCCAGAGGTGGAGGCATGATATGGTATGTGTAATTTCAACACAACTGGAGTGCCAAAGTTTGCCCACCTATGCTGTAAATAAATTAAGACTACTAAGTGATAGAGAAGATTTAGTGAACTCCAGTTCACCGAACTCCTTAGCTGAGAAATAACCCGGAAGCACTCAGCTCTGAGCACTTCCAAGGTTAGAGCACATTTAGCATCCTAACTGCACCTCAAATCCTAACTGTACCAAATCTGTATATGTTACTAATACAAGAAGCATCAGGGGGTCTAATACACCTCTAAAGTCCCTTTGTGATAGTAGTACATTAAAAAAAAATTCTAAACGTACAGAGAATTCTGAAAGGTTTAAAGTTTCTGCCCTACATACTAGTGTTGAGCGGAATACGCCATATTCGATTTCGCGATATTGCGCGAATATATAGAAGAATATTCGCGAATATTCGCTAATATCGAATATTCCTGATATTTAATCCAAAAAAATGTTGCGAAATTTCGCTAATGCGAAATTTCGCTAATGCGAAAATGATTGCGAAATTCTCATAAACGGAGATCATTTCCTGTATTACTAAACTAATATGCACTAAACACTAACTCTACACTAACTCTACTTAAAAGAAAGGAGAATAAGGGGGCAAAAGAAGGGCGGAGATGATAATCGCGCAATATTCCTATTGCGCGATTATCTTCTCCGCCCTTCTTTTGCATCAGAGCCAATCAGAATAACTTGAATATTCGGCAAAAGGAATATTGCGCGATTATCTTCTCCGCCCTTCTTTTGCATCAGAGCCAATCAGAATAACTCAAATATTCGGCAAAAGGAATATCGCGCAATATTCCTTTTGCCGAATATTCGAGTTATTCTGATTGGCTCTGATGCAAAAGAAGGGCCGAGTAGCTGATGCGATTCTTTTATGTTGCCGAAAATTCGCAATGTGAATTTTCTGCAACATAAAAGAATCGCATCAGCTACTCGGCCCAGGGTCTCTCTCTAATCATACCAGCAATGCTTTTAGACGTCGATGGAGATCACTAGGATGTGATCTGTTTTAAAAATAAATTTGAAAAAATACGAATATTCGCCATAGCGAATATTCGCCGCAATATTCGAGTTATTCGCGAATACTCGAATATGCAATATTCGTAGCGAATATTCGCAATGCGAATATTCGTGAGCAACACTACTACATACTTGCTTCAAGTCAATGGTTTATTATGCATTAAAGCCAGGAACAGGAAGACAGGCCAATTCTGTAGATATCTGTACTAGATAAAGGGAAGATATCTTATCCAGCTAATTAATCATCAAGTTTTGATCAAGTGCACTCATACTTCTGAGCCAGTGCCATCACAAAATGATGACTTTATGAGGGGTAGCAGATCTTTGTTTCAACAAAAATGATACCTATATGACAGATACATTATGTCATAATCAGAGCCTGAGTTATGAAGATAGGAACAGATGACACTTTAGTATTGTACATGGTACATCACTATGAACCCTTTGCTGCTGTACCAATTTTTTTATTTTTTTTTACATACTGTACATTAAACTGCACAACGTGTTTGGCTTGAAAATTACTCTTAACCACTCAATGACTGCCTACCTCAGATATAATGCGGCAGGGTGCCTCAATTAAATGAAACAACATACCTGTACATCATTTTGTGCAATAAACAGCAGGGGCACACGTGTGTGCCACCAGAGGTGCATGTGCATGCCGATTGGCCAGAGGGGGGCCAATCAGTGGGCTCTGCGTACATGATGTCCAACGGGACCCGTTGATCTTCCCCCACAGAGGCAAAATGGCGATCTTCCTATGCAAACAAGAAAGATCGCCATTCTGACAGAGGAGAACACAGTAATCTTGTGTTTCTGCTAAGCAGGAACACGGATCTCTGTGTCCCCCAGTCAGTTTATCCCCCACACAGTTAGAAAGCACCTCCTAGGGGCACACTTAACACTTTGATCAACCCTTATGTTAGGCCCCATGTACACAGGATGATGCTAAACGTACGTTCAGTGGCAGTTAAACGCTTTTTTCAACTGCCCCTGAACTCATTCAATGTTATTCTATGTGACCATGTACACAGTCTAGTTTATTGCCGTTTTTAGGCAGTTGCGTTTAACAGCGTTTCTTTGAAAGCAAAAAATTGGTTCAGACGCAGAAGATTTCCATGTTTTAGACGCCAAATGCAAATAAATGCGATAACCCTGTTTAGCAGCGTTTCGTTTATAGGTGTTTTTCATTTTTGGCAATTAAAAAAAAAAATATATATATATATATATATATATATATATATATATATATATATAATATATATATATATATTAAATGCTTCTAAACGCAAACGCGGCAAAACGCGGCATGTAAACACGGCAAAACTGAAGTCTAATAATTTAGGAGCAGTTGTAAAAACGTCCCGTGTACATGGAGCCTAACCCCTTCCCTGCCAGTGTCATTTACACGTTAACAGTGTATATTTTTAGCACTGATCACAGTAATAATGTCACTGGTTCCCAAAAAAGTGTCAAAAGTGTCAGTTAACCTCCCTGGCGGTATGATTCTTTCAGATTTTAGGTACTGAAAGCGGTACCATTATTTTGCAAGGAAATTTGGCGTTTTAGATTGCAGGCCTGCAATTCTTAGGAATAACTCACCTAAATCTGTCCAAACCAGAGTCTAGTAGACTATGATAAAGTTTGAAACATAAAATCATAAATTATAATATAATAAATAATAACAATTAATAATTTAATAATAACAATACTTTTTATTCAATAAATCTTAACAAATAATATATTCAGAAACTCTGATTGTTTGGGGGGTCAAACAAGGGTGTAAAATCATTCCCAGCATCGTCGCTTATATCACTTTCTGCGTCTGATGACGATCTTTCCCACGTGTTGCTGTTACTCAGCTCCTCCACAAGTGATTCCGTATCGCTGTCGCTGTTTTGCAGCAGGTCGCATAGCGATTTTGAGGTAGTAAATCTGCAGACAGGGTACTGGAGAAAGCACCGGGGGCAATCAAAGGTCACTGTATATTATTTTTAATTTTAATCCAATAGTATCAGTGTGTTTTACTTTGTTTCTACTTATACTTTTTGAATTTATGTAATGGCAAAATATACATACAAATATAAATACCCAAAATTGTCCATAGGTACTACTTCAAAAACGTTACCAGCTGAGAGCTCATCAATTTGAAGTACTGTATATACTCGAGTATAAGCCAAGATTTTCAGCCCTTTTTTGGGGGCTGAAAATGCCCCCGCTGCTTATATTTGAGTCAGTGTACCTAAAATTATTGAGAGGCTGCGGGCATCCATCGTTTAAAACTCGCGGTCTCCTCCTGGTTCCTTCCGTGATAGGCGGAACTGTGTCTGCTGAGAAACACCTAATGCGAACGTTCTCTCATCCGCACCCGTCCCAGCAGACACTGTGTTCAATGTTCTGCCAATTCCGGATGCCTTTTCTTCCTCAGACAAGAGGACGTCAGTGATTGGCGGAACACTGAACACAGTGTCTGCTGGGAAACTGAGTCAGGGGTTGAGAGAACGTCCGTGATAGGTGGAACTGTGTCTGCTGAGAAACGCCTATCACAGAAGGGACCAGGAGAAGACCGTGACTTTTAAACAATGAATGGATGCCCGCAGCCTGTCAATTTCAGGTACACTGACATTGGGCACAGTGACGATGGGCACGGTGACAATTGGCACAGTGACGATGGGCACAGTGAGGATGGGCACAGTGAGGATGGGCACAGTGAGGATAAGCACAGTGAGGATGGGCACAGTGAGGATGGGCACAGTGACAATGGGCTCAGTGAGGATTGGCACAGTGAGGATGGGCACAGTGACAATTAGCACAGTGAGGTTGCAATGGGCACAGTGAGGCATGCAAATGGGCATTGTTGACCCTCTTTTCCGCTTACAGTAGCTGATGCATTCTCACCCTCGGCTTATACTCGAGTCATTGCACACGTCATTAGCAGCAAAGAGGATTAAACATGAATGTGTCTTTTTTTTTTTTTTACTGTCTGCAAACAATTTCGTTTTGAACAGGCGATCAGATTTGAGAGTAAATTGCAATAGTAAAATATGCGGTAAGAAACAAGTGAGCAGAATGTTTGAACTCTAGAAGGGGAAAAAAAAACTGCTGAGAATTTCCAGGCACACTACAAGATCTCTGCGTAATCCATTCAGTAACATACCACACTGGAAGAGAATTATCTGGGCAAGATCTGAACTCAATAAATCAGCCACCGTAACAGACTATTACTGTATCTTTTTTCCCATCTGACAAAAAGAACTACCCATGTATAGCCAGCATATTTCTACAAATTTGTTACATTTTTAATGCTTTATTTCAGCCCCCTCCTCTAGTATTACTTTCCTAAGCATAGCAGTGTGATCTGCCCTTCTGTAACACAACCTGGACATTATGCATGTGTTATAGATTATTGATTGTAAGCTCAGGTGGCAAAATAGTCCTCTACATGCTGTGTCTTGTGGCAGACAAAATAGCAGCTAAGCCTTTGGGAACTTTTTGCTCAGCAAAGTAATCTCCCGGTACAGCGCACAAATCTAGCCGAGAGTCGATGCTGAGAGTGCCTGATTATAATTGTGTCAGCTACTGTTTGTAGTGGTCTCCTTAAGAGCAAAGGGAGGGCAGGGAAATGAAAAAGCCAATCACACTAATGCCCTGTTGGCA
This sequence comes from Rana kukunoris, assembly GCA_029574335.1. Lineage (NCBI taxonomy): Eukaryota > Metazoa > Chordata > Amphibia > Anura > Ranidae > Rana > Rana kukunoris. The sequence continues at coordinate 62,708,082 of CM056059.1, forward strand.
TTATTAGGTAAATCAAAATCCACAGCAACCAGCAGATGGGTGAGATTCAGCTGTAAAAGGAAGTAAGTCCATAGGGCTGCTTATTAATTTAAGTCAGGAGGTAGGTGGGGTTCCCACAACACTGGGTCCAGACACCAGGGCTACCAGGAGACACTATGTAATGTGATGAAAGTGGGGCTGGAATGTGTGACTAGGGCCAGGCCAAAGATTATGCAATTTACCACCACGGATGGAAGAAAAAAAAAAAGTGCTCAATTCCTTTATGAACAAAATCACTGTAGATGGGGGAATCTCTACCACAGCATGAATGTGGTCTATGCCGATTGAACACAATGATGAGTGTTGCCGACTATAGCTGGCGGCACAAATTGGTAGTAAAAATCCGTCAGGCTGGTTGAACGCAAGTTGACCGATAGACTTGTGACAGATATTCTTGCTACTGGAGCAGGAAACTCAATCCACCACGCTCAACCAATAACTGAAAAGAATGAAAGGTGTCCCTACAATGAAACTACATGGTTTACCACATAACTGTAGTAGGTTTCACATCATTAATAGTCGAGAAATATACACTGCTCCAAAAAATTAACACTTTGAAAACATATCACATCTCAACGAGCAAAAATCTCATGCTGGATATCTATACTGATATGGACTGGGTAATTTGTTAGAAATGAAAGGATGGCACATCATTTGATGGAAATTGAAATTATCCACATGCAGAGGGTTGAATTCAAAGATACCCCGAAAATCAAAATTATGCAGTAAGCTAGTCCATTTTGCTGAAATTTCATTGCAACAATTCAAAATGGTCCTCAGTAGTTTGTATGGCCCCCGAGGGTTTGTATGCATACCTGACAACATAATGGCGTGCTCCTAATGAGACAGATGGTGTCCTGGGATATTTCCTCCCAGATCTGGACCAGAGCATCACTGAGCTCCTGAATAGACTGAGGTGCAACCTGGAGGCACCGGATGGACCGAAACATAATGTCCCGGAGGTGTTCTTTTGGATTTAGTTCAGGTGAGCGTGGGGGCCATTCAATGGTATCAATTTCTTCATCCTTCAGGAACTGGCTGCATGCTCTTGCCACATGAGGCCAGGCAAAGTCTTGCACCAGGAGGAACCCAGGACCCACTGCACCAGCGTAGGGTCTGACAATGGGTCCAAGGATTTCATCCCGATACCTAATGGCAGTCAGGGTGCCATTGGATATATATGTGTAGCGCTTATACAATGTGAATCACAACAATAAACATTATAGAGAAAAAATATAAATAGTACAATATGCAACAAGTGAGTGTTGAATCAAATAATTGTATAGTGAAAATGTACGACAGTGTTGATATTCAAAAAAATATATATAATATATCAAAGTTCATATATAGAAAGAGTTTTCCACCAGGTGAATGGATGAATAAAAAAGATAAAAAAGATTTCTAAATCATAGATTGGTGACTTCTTCCGTGAAAAGAATTAACCCGTCACCGATAGAGGTGTGCGCTTACCGGAACAGGTGGACTCAGGGGGACATATGTCTCCGAACGTCAAACCAGGCTTGCATGGAATAAATCCAACTAAGGCAGATGAATGGATCCTGATTATGTAAACATCACGTCCTCCGATAAATGGTGGTATGAATACAGCAGAGTATATAGTAGAAACTGGATCTCAGAGTATGTCGCTTAAATTGGTATTGATGTTTAAGAGGAGATAAGAAGAAAAAGTGGCCACATAGCATAATCTTGTTTAAATAAATAAAATAATTTATTATTACAGCAATTGCACTTACATGTAGCTGGAATGTCACACTTTGTATATACAAATGGGGCAGCAGTGGAGTCACCCCGACGCGTTTCGTGTCACAACACTTTGTCTGGGGAGTCAGGGTGCCATTGTGTAGCCTGTAGAAGTCTGTGCGTCCCTCCATGGATATGCCTCCCCAGACCATCACTGACCCACCACAAAACTGGCTATGCTGAACGATGTTACAGGCAGCATAAAGTTCTCCGCGGCTTCTCCAGACGTCTGTCACATATACTCAGGGTGAACCTGCTCTCATCTGTGAAAAGTGGCGGACCTGCCAATTGTGGTGTTCAATGGAAATGGCAATAGAGCTCCACAGTGTCTGGCAGTGAGCACAGAGCACACTAGAGGACCCCAGGCCACCCCCATGAAGTGTTTCTGATTGTTTGGTCAGAGACATTCACACAATTCACACCAGTGACCTGCTGGAGGTCATTTTGTAGGGCTCTGGCAGTGCTCATCTTGTTCCTCCTTGCATAAAGGAGCAGATACAGGTACTGCTGATGGGTTAAGGACCCTATACGGCTCTGTCCAGCTCTCCTAGAGTAACTGCCTGTCTCCTGGAATCTCCTCCATGCTCTCCAGACTGTGCTGGGAGACACAGCAAACCTTCTGGCAATGACACGTATTGATGTGCCATCCTGGAGGAGTTGGACTGCCTGTGCAATCTTTATAGGGGCCAAGTATCGCCTTGTGCTACCAGTAGTGACACTGACCCTAGCCAAACTAGTGAAAAAAGTCAGAAAAGATGAGTAGGGAAATAAATGTCAGACACCTCCACCTGAAAAAACATTCCTGTGTTGGAGGTTGTCTCATTGTTGCCCATCTAGTGCACCTGTTGTTAATTTCAATTAACAGCAAAGCAGCTGAAACTGATTAACAACCCCCTCGGTATACACCCCTCCCCCTCTGCTACTTAACTGACCAGATCAATATCCCAGGAGTTCTCATACAAAAGTGTTCCTTTAATTTTTTTGAGCAGTGTGTATGTGCAAGACATATGTCCTTCTTTGACATCTTATACTTTATGACTTCAAAGAACAGACTAAGATCTTATGTCTTCTTAAGAGTATGGCCATGTGAGTGCTGTATTTGCCTACACAGGGGTGAGCAGTAGTGTTGCTCACGAATATTCGTATTGCGAATATTCGGCTCGAATATGGCATATTCGAGTATTCGCGATATATTCCGAATTTCGCGTTGAATATTCGCTATTTCGAATATTCGTATTTTTTCAATTTTTTTTTTAGAACAGATCACATCCTAGAGATCCCCATCGACGTCTTAAAGCATTGCTGGTATGATCAGAGAGAGACCTTGGGCCGAGTAGCTGCAGCGATCATTTTATATTGCCGAAAAATCGCAATGCGATTATTCGGCAATAGCGATATCGCGCGATTATTTTCGAGAAATTCGCAATATTGTTTTTAGCTAAAATAACACATATATTCGATTTCAGAGTGTTACTGTCGAAATTCCGCAATCAATTTATCATTCGCATTTTTGCGAAATTACGATAAAATATCAAGAATATTCTGAGCCAATCAGAGTGCTCCATTCCGCATTTCTCGAAATTTCGCAATTATTTTGTATTATAAAATATCACGAATATTCTGAGCCAATCAGAGTGCTCCTTCCGCATTTGCCGAATATTCGCAATTATTTTGTATTGTAATATATCACGAATATTCTGAGCCAATCAGAGTGCTCCTTCCGCATTTGCCGAATATTCACAATTATTTTGTATTGTAATATATCACGAATATTCTGAGCCAATCAGAGTGCTCCATTACGCATTTCTCGAAATTTCGCAATTATTTTGTATTGTAATATATCACGAATATTCTGAGCCAATCAGAGTGCTCCTTCCGCATTTGCCGAATATTCGCAATTATTTTGTATTGTAATATATCACGAATATTCTGAGCCAATCAGAGTGCTCCTTCCGCATTTGCCGAATATTCGCAGTTATTTTGTATTGTAATATATCACGAATATTCTGAGCCAATCAGAGTGCTCCTTCCGCATTTGCCGAATATTCGCAATTATTTTGTATTGTAATATATCACGAATATTCTGAGCTAATCAGAGTGCTCCATTCCGCATTTCTCAAAATTTCGCAATTATTTGGTATTATAAAATATCACAAATATTCTGAGCCAATCAGAGTGCTCCATTCTGCATTTCTCTAAATTTCGCATTCGCATTCGCATTCGCAATAGCGAAATTTCGCAATCATTTCATTGCCAAAAAATATCACGAATATTCGTATTTAGCGAATATATCTCGAATATTCGACTATATATTCGAGATATATCGCGAAATCGAATATGGCATATTCTGCTCAACACTAGTGAGCAGGTGTTCCATGCATTCTGCACATGCAGTCCCATTCATGTCAACTGGGATGCAACAGATGCATGGACACAGCCGCTACTCCCAATCTGACAACAGTGTAGGTGTGCAGTCCCAAATGCACACTGTTCGCGTTCAAGGCCATACACAAGCATGACTATTAAATTTAGAGCAGCAGCTGTGTCCATTCTGCCGCTGTGTCAAACTTGGACAGAATGGAACTGCCTGCACAGGGATGTATGGAAAACCTGTAAATCCCCATACAGGTAAACACAGCACGAGCATACGCTATAGTACACCTGTGTGAATGAGGCCTTATTGGAAACGTTTTATCTGTGCTTGTATGCTTGGGCTCTATGTGTATTGGTACTTGCTTTGCATTTAGTTCAGAACACTACACTATAAGAACTAACCCAGAGATGAACTTATGCTTTATTGAAATTTAGAGAGTCAGAGCTAAGCTACACAGACAAATCCTATTGCTTGCCAAGACAGGCATTAGAAGCTAGAACAGAATCCAGCATCTAGTTTATTTGAGTGGCATTCCTCCCGTGATCCAAGCACTATAACCAACTGAATTCAGCTCGGTTTACTCTTGGACACCCAGCATTGGAGGGTGCACTATGTTAGGCAACCATATATTTTTTTTTTTAACCTGTGGGTTGATCAAACAAAAATTACTTGATTCACCCACCCACACATTTGAGGTTAAAGGGTAAATCCTCCTGTTTTGTCTTTGAATTCTGGCAGTGGGGAGGCTCCCCTGCCATCAGAATACACAGGTGATAACTAGGGCTAGCCATAGCCAACAGAGCTGATTGAGTGGAAATTTTCCAACCGTATGGTTGTACAAAAGTCAATTGTTACATTGACTTCCATGCAACCACAGTTCCCATGCATGGATCAAACTTTGACTGGTCTCCGTTGAACAGGCTTAACTTCAATCAATGCATGGCCGGCTAAAGTCAAAATTGTTCCCTAAAAACCCACCTTTACCTTTTCTGTCAACAGGCTCTTTCCATGCTTCAAATGACAAACTTGCCTACGCCGCCGTATCGTGGGTGCATAGTTACGCTGGACGCATTCGGCGATCCCATTTTAAATATGCAAATGAGTAAGATACGCCGATTCACGAACGTAGATGCACCCGGCCGCTTCATATACGCGATTTGCATAAGGCTTACGCTTACGTCCAGCATAAAGTTACCCCTCATATAGCAGGCGCAGGTAATGCAAAGGTATGGGCCAGGGAACGACGCCGTTGAATTTTACGTCGCGTACGCCGTTTATGTAGTACTACATGAATAGCACTGTGCGTAGGTTACGTTCATGTCGTAGGCAGTGTTCGATGTATCTTAGGCAGCTATTTTGACGTAACTGTAAGCATGCGCACTGGGATGCGTCCAAGAGACGATGCATGCGCAGTTCGTTTTTTGAAGCTTTGGCCATCATTTGTATGGGGTCACGCTTCATTTAAATAGATAATGCCCACTTCCAGCCCACTTCCACCTACTTTGACTTACGTTGGATTACGCCGACAACTATACGCTACGCCAGCGCAACGTGGAGCGCATATTCTTCGTGAATAGCATGCTTGCTTCTCTACGTTGTGCCGGTGTAGCGTAAAGACGGTGCGCTACGCCGGCATAAATATACTCCGCTCTACGTGAATCCGGGCCATAATGTCTAACAGAATGAACAACACCTTGAAACTGCCGCTGTGGTATTGACCTCACATGCCTGATCCTATTGCCCAGCATCCATAAATGCTATCCAAGGGGCAGAAGGCTGGAGAAGGTGGTGGATTCCTTTCTTAATAGCAGCGGGAGTTATACACACGATCGGTTTGTCTGATGAAAACGGACCGATGGACACGAACCGATCGTGTGTGGGCCCCATCAGTTTTTTTCCCATCGGTGAAAAAAAATAGAACCTGTTTTAAAATTTTCGCATGGTTAAAAAACGATCGCCTGTGGGGAAATCCATTGGTCAAAAATCCACGCATGCTCAGAATCAAGTCGACGCATTCCCCGAAGCATTGAACTTAATTTTTCTCAGCACGTCGTTGTGTTTTTTACGTCACCGCGTTGGACACGATCGGATTTTTAACTGATGGTGTGTAGGCAAGACTGATGAAAGTCAGCTTCATCGTATATCTGATGAAATCTGAAAAATCTATCTGAAAAATCCATCGGTTTGTTTTCATCCGAAGAACTGATCGTGTGTACAGGGCATAAGACCTACTTTATTTGCTCCGCAGATAACGGAAATGCAAACTTGCATAGCTAAATTGACACTGTTGGTAAGAAAGAAAAAATCCTCCACTTTATGATAAGGGAAATATTTCTAAAGCAATGACCCTGACATCCACCAAACATTCACTGTGAAATGTTCAGGTGCGTGTTATTGAAAAACTTAAGCCCCGTACACACAGTCAGACATCCAACAAAATTTCCCGTGGATTTTTGTCCTAATTGATTTGTCCGATCACACCCATAGCATACACACGCTCGGACTTTTCTGCAAACTTTTCTAAAACTTTTCCATCATCACGTGGTTTTTCTGCTCTTTACTGCCACCCTTTGGTTAGCTTCTGCTATTATTGGTTGATTTTAACATTGGCTCTGAGCATGCGCATTTGTAATTTGTCCAAAAGTCCGATGGTTTGCTGTACACACGATCGGACTTTGCACCATCGGACTTTTGTTGCCTGAAAGTTGGTCCGTTTGCAGACCCAACTTTTTGTCCGATGAAAGCCAAAAAAGTTGGTCCGATGGAACGTACACACGGTCGGACAAATGTGAAAAGTGTCGGATTTTGATGTTGGTTGGACAAAAGTCTGACCGTGTCTATGGGGCTTTACTCATTGGGGGAAAAAAATCCCCTCTGGGTGATCTGTGTACATTGCCAGGATTTTAACAAACGTTGTTGCAGATTCCTACCTTTTCTTTATTCTGAAGAAAGAACTGTTTGTTTGTCTGTGTCCATCTTTTGATTGAATATGTATTGGAGTGATTTTATAATTATCAGTCAGCTGCTGAAATAATTTGGCAGGGTCTGCATCCCTTTAGACATGATTTCCCCTTTGGAATATCTCACCAAAAATTACATTTATGTTGTAGGGGATACTCAAAATCTGACTTATGTCTTAGTGCAGATTTCTGGGAAAATCAGTGAGCCGATCACACAAGCAGGAAATTACATATCTGTGGGGTGTTTTGTATACCATCTGTGTACAGAACGCCTCCAGGCTGCCATATTACAACGCTGCAGATTGAAAGGAAAAGGTTTTTATTAACATTCACATATATTATGACTTGTGTTGCAATTGTTTACGCCAGCCTTTTTCAACCAGAGTGCCCAGGCACCCTGGGGTGCCCTGAGTTTTCTTCAGGGCTGCCTTGGCAAAATGCCTAAAAATTGCTTAAAAAGTGTATACAAGCCAGTGTGTGGATCAATGTTCCCTTTTTAGTTTTACTAAGTCACATGTTTTAATTTTGCACCATTACAGCCTTCTAGCTGCCAGCATCCCAATGGCCAACGGCATCATCAGTTGATGAAGAGGATGTCAGTCACTGGCATAGCATCTTTGTTTGACCTTCCTCTGTCTCTCTCCATGCAGTCACACTATTTTAGTGATGGAAAAAACTGAGGGAGACGAGAAACATTGGAATACTAGTCAGTACTAGTTTGCAAAAGTGTATTTTCTTTGGAAGATTAAATCCTATCTAAGGTTGGGTGACTTGTGGATGTGTCTGCATTATGTAAAACTATAATGCCGCGTACACACAACGGAATTCCATCGGAAAAAAATAGGACATGTTCTATATCTAAACTATGATGGAATTCATCGTAATTTCCAATAAAAAAACTCTGATGGGGCTACACGCAATTGGAAAATCCGATAGAAAAAGTCCATCAGACTTTTTCCATCGAAAATTCTGATTGTGTGTACGGGGCATCAGAATAGCTTTTACATTTTAGAATGGGGTGCCTCGAGACTGTGCATAATTTTGAAAAGGGTGCTTCGAGAGCGACCATCATTTTTAAAGGGTGCCTTGACTGAAAAAAGGTTGAGAAACACTAGTATACGCTATATAATTTTTTTTTCATTTGTTAATTTTGTTTCCCACAGAAGTGGAGTTACCCTTCAAATGGCAATGATTGACACCAGTGAATGTTTGGCGAAAGTCACTCACTGCTTTATAAAAATACAAAAAAAATTATATATATATATAAATAGATATCTATCTATCTATCTATCTATCTATCTATCTATCTATCTATATATATATATATATATATATATATATATATATATATATATATATATATATATATATATATATATATATATAGATAGATAGATAGATAGATAGATAGATAGATAGATATTTATATATATATATAAAAAAGGAGAGAGACAGAGTGAAAGTAAGTTATAATGATTTAGCAGTGGTGTACTGTACATGCATAGTCAACATTTACTTAATGTATTTTTGTTGGCTGCTGGAGTGTGAATATTAAATAGGAGACATGTGAAAGTTTTTAATTACAGATACTACTATGTAAGCCTTTCTGTACAGGCACTAATTAGGTAAGTCTGGTGAGAACCAGACACAGAGTTTACTAATAATTTCCGCAATTCAGAATTTCCTCTTCTATTGACTGATGTTATGATTATTGTATTACTGTGGAACATGCAGTCTGCTGTCACACTTCTGGACATATGTGCGGGACTTAATGAATACACATACACAGCTCCATACAACTTACCACAAGCAGAGAAGAAGGAATTATTTCTGCTTCAAAATCTGCCCCCCTCTCTTGTAAATTGTATAACCCGATTTCCCTCCTCCTGTCACTTGCTGATTGATCTATTTTCTATTAGGCGTATAAAAAGCACAATTTATGATATTTTCTGCACTGAAAAATTGGAAATTAGAGAGGACACGAGCAATTTACAGTTGTCTCAATTGGGTCAGACTTTATTAGACATTAGCAAAGGAAATAACATCAATACGTACGGAAAAACGCCTTCAATCTTCCCTTTAAACAGGCTGCACATAAAAGAACCGCTTTGTTATACTGTTAACACAGAGCGTTGTTCTCTTTCATTATTAATGTTATCTTGACTCCGGAAGGAATTATTGTAGTGTGTTAATATTTCACATTGTGTGATATGATAACGTGTTTTGTACGCAAGCTCTTTATATAAAGAACAGCTTTTGAAATGAAAGAGCCCAAACCAGAAGAAATGCTGGAAAAGGAGCCTACATGTGACCTCACAGACAGAAAAGCCCTGGAGTGGGGGTCAGAGTGACTTGTGCACAGTCTACCTGGTGGCATGGGAGAGTTCCAGCCTCCTGCTGCGTGCTCGTCTCCATGGAAAGGCTGCTCAATCATACAACACCTAACAGACCTCGTATCAGCTGCTCGTCCCTGCAACGTTCGTAAGCTGCTGTCCATCAGGAAAAGTAATTAGTGGGTTTATTATGTATGGAAGCAGCAGCCTATCACCGAATCCTCACATTCAATAGCTTCTGTAATGCACTTGTCTGTGCCTTCTGCCGGGTGCTGTCCACGCTGCTGCTTTTCAGGGATTTGCCCATGTACACTCTACACTTCCAAGAAAGAAAGGAAACAAGAGGAAGCACATCATCTGTGCCTGAGAGCTACCTCCAGCGCCAGGGTAGGCAACCTTAAAGAATGTGGGAAAAGTTCAAGAAGAACTGTGCTTACACATCTGACAATGACATCAATCTTGTGACCAATGCATTTTCTCCTTATAACCAATTTCGTGCTAGAACTGCTGGCTCCACATTTTATCCACATTGACCTGCTATTTAGTTGGTAAGCCAGAAGTAAGGAAAACCAGAGGAGGGAAGCTGCACATTCCAGGAGCATTATGTGTTTAATGAAATTTTAATGTGTCCTGAATGTGATGATGTGGGGTCAGTGCTTATCCTTTTGATCACGATAAAACAAACATATCTGGATTTTCTTATAAAAGACAATGGATTTAAGACTCTGCTGAAACCTTTTACACAGGATTCTTGACAGGCAACTCTGGAAGCAAAAAAAAGAAAGACAATTAACAAAACCCTAAACCAAGCAGAGAATGTGCAACTACAAGGAGTGGGATGCTGAGAAACAAGAAAGAGAGTGAATGTGCAGGAGCCATTGTGAGAACTCACCGCTTACCTGCAACATTGCTGCACCGGCTGTCAGGAACAAGACAAATGAACTGCAATCCGTATCCTTTAGGGTAAGTTTGATTTTCATACTTTGACGGGTGCGTTTTGGATGAGCCTGGGGCCGTGGAAACAGAAAACCTGTGCTTGCTTGCTTGCTTTCAAAGCAATTTACTATACATGTGATGCTAACTTATTCAGCTTATTTAGGCATGGGAATAGCTTCCAGCTTATTGGATTTGCTAAACTGCACAAAGTAAGCACAGACTGTTCCCTAAACAATTTTTGTCTCACTAAGATATACACAAAATCAAATTGTGTGCTGTAATAAAAAACTTGGAACGCAGACCCTGCTGGTATTCTGAGCTTATGAGTTTATTTCTACTTGTGTGTTGTGATTGAAAGCATTTTATGGGCTTTGTGTATTAACTGATGTCTGCATAATCCTGACAGCTAAAGAGGTCGAGCAAGAAGAAGAATTTTTGTATTTTAGTATTATATGTTGTTGGTTGATAGCTTGAACCCAGCATTATTTGTTTGCCCGTGGGACTTTAAATAAAGCACATCACCAACATACAAATTAAAAAGACATAATTATTAAAAAAGTACAATAGGCACATAAATAATGCAGGGTACCCATTAACCAGGGATGGTGGCACATCATATCACAACCAAATTGTTGTTAGCTTGATAGCTTGTCATAGAAAAAAATAAGTGGTGTCTGGAGGTTCAGGTGTAATAAATGAATACACAGAGTTTATTTACTAAAATCGGGCAACAGTGGGGCTGATTTACGAAAATTGTGGGAGAGCAAAATATGGTGCTGCATAGAAACCAATCAGCATCCAGCTTTTATTGTCAAAGATGAATCGAACAAGCTGAAGTTAGAAGCTGATTGGCTGCCATGTACAGCTGCACCAGATGTTGCACTCTCTCGTTTTTAGTAAATCAGCCCCAATGCATTTAAAAAACTGGAGTTTGATGATGCATGCTTCTAATGATAGAGTGTATAATTACCTGAAAATAAAATGAGTGAAGCACTAATACTTAGAGACAAGCTCCCAGAGGAATGTGTTAAATGCGACGTCTTTCATTTAGAAGCTGGTGTAGCTGTGAGCTGGGGGAAAACACAAGCAGCAGACAGAAAGCCGGTGAGCGGTGTGCTTTACTCAATCTGAAAGCCGGGTTTTATGCTTTTGGCGTGACAACCAGAGACTTTCCTTCCCCCGTTTAAAATTTTAATGAAGATGTTAAAAGCATCCAAGCAGAGGCTGCCAGGTCTCGATTGATGCCATTCATACAGATGTGTGGCACTGCACCCAGGCAAAGCTTAGAATCTGACCCCAGTGGAACATCCCAGGGGAACATGCTTGTGACGTTACAATGATCCAAATGCCAAGAAGCTCCGTGTGCAGCTACCGTGTGCATATTCTATGTGCACTTAAACATAAGGAATGAATCAAGTCCCCTCACAAGGGGCATTAGAATATTATGAACATTGATTGTTTTGCTGTAGGATAACTAAGCATACCCAGTTTATTTATGGAAACATACCGACATACTATTGTCCTAGATAGATACTACCAGGGGATTTATCTTTTTTTTTATAAAATCGACTTTTAAATGTAAAAAATTAAAGATGTAATTATGTAAAAAAAAAAGATGTTCTTTGTTTCATATTGACAAATGCATTATGTAGATAAATAAGTGGAAGTGCTGTTACAATAACATCACGGATATTGATGTGCACTAGGGTAAGGCTGGGAAAAGGAGGAGATGTCACTACTGACAGCTGGTAGGTAGTGTCACCACTGACAGTTTTGGTGTAAGGAGTGATATGCTTCTCTATTTTAATGGAAATCCCTGCTATTTCTGTCTGGAGGATCAAATAGGTTAGTGGTTTTCAATATAGGTCAAAGTAACCATCTGTGCGCGAGGTGTTACCAGGAGGACTATGAAGTTCGGATTTGAACACTGATTTAAACGGAGGGGGGTCAAGTTTAGTATGAGGGGAAATTCTAGTTGCTTGTGTTAGGCAATTAAATTGAAGGATCAGTACAGGAGACCAGCACTATGACTCGGAGGATTATGCTACAATACATTGTGCAACTTTTTAGCTGGGCTTTAAGCATCAATGGAATCTTTCAGATTTTCCAAGAATAAGCTATTTGTGTTGTGAAGGGTTTCCAGGGATCCTGGCAGGCCTAGTTTCTGATATATATTAATGCCATTTGTGAGGTCATTATAACAAGTCTGACCCCACAAACCATTTAAGAGTGAGTTTATGTCACACAATTGCAGTATACTGTACATCTAAATTCAAACTGTGAATACTCTGAAGCACTTCTGTAAAATTATTTATTGCAATAAAAATATGACTAATTGCATACACCTGTACAAGTGCAGCACCAACACTTAGATGATATAAACGTGATCTAACACAGCAAATTCAGAATCCAAAGTACCTGGATCTATAATTATATTTCAGTTCAGAGACATATCCCTTTCATGGCTGCATGCTATTTGCACTTCGGCATTTTATAACTCAATCAAGCATTAAAGGATAGACATCGTAAATGTATGTACTGAACTTGCTGCTGTGATGACTACAGGTTAATCATTTAACTGTCAATCTACTCTGTCAGCATAGTAGGAGTTAATAAGCATCCTCTTGGAAAGTCATGGTAAAGTGTCTAAACTGCATGTTTTTCTAATGTCAAAAATAGATTATTTTTCCTGCATTGCCTGTTCACCAGGAGAAAGATTTATTCTAACTCTTGATAACATGTTTAGAAATGAAATTATTCCATCCTGATTAGCTGTTTTCATGGTAGCAGATGGCTTATTGAATGCTGCAAAGTCCACTTTACAGGGACTTGTGAATTCCATAGACATTTCCCTGTTTTATGAATACTACCAAAGAGAAGATTAAAGGTCATAAAAAGGACGAGGTTAGACCTGAAAAGTCACTGAAATACAGTGGTGATGATATCTGAAAACAGGAGCAAACTCAATGGTTCTGATTGCGCCATCCAATCAAGATTTTGTTCTCCTACCTGTACAGCTACGACATGAGCTGAAACTGGTTTTCATGGTCAAACACGTCTGTCTTCTTTTCCAAAGTAGTGCTGTGGCAAATCTGCAAGCTGGAGTACTTTTTACCAAACCAGACATGTATAGTCTCTTTTCTTTTCCTATGTACAATGGTTGACATCCAAGCTTGTTCTTGGCATGCCAAGAATAAAGCCATGTGTATGGGGCAATGTGGCCCTTGTGCGCATACCAAGGATTTACATCGTTAGTTGTTGTCCAATGGCCAAAGAGAGGCACTATGGGACTAAGAAGAAAAAGCAGGGGTGGTGTAGACATAACAGGAACTAGATGTTGGACCTGAGATCACTGGAGGAAGGGGGTGAGGCGACCCAATAGGTAAGTATGCCATATTGTGCAAGTATGGTAAGAGCCCACCCATCCTGTGCAGAATTTAGCTCCAACATGTGTCACTTTGGCCTAGTTTTATGAAGATGCAATCAAGTTTTCTGCATTGATTGTAACCTATGTACACATGCTGAGCCTCAAAATATGGTTTCGGTACACAAGGATGCTTCTGGTGGCCTCCACACACCTCAGTTCACATTTTGGAGCAGTGTGGCTCACTAAAGCCCTTGTCAGATACATACATGCTATTAAACTGTTTGGAGCTCTGAGTGTAAACCGATTCAGCTTTAGGGCATGGTTGCTGCTGCAGCCCCTAAAACTTAGAATCCCACCAATAGCAAAATACAAGAAGCCTCTATGAAAAAACCAAAGCCTCACTTTGACCCTAAAGGGGGTTTAATGTGACAGCTAACAATAATTAAAAAATATCCCTTTGAGAAGAAGACTTTACATATAGAAGTGAAGACTCTTCAGCCCAGAAAGCAAGGATAACTTGCCACAAATGTGTTGCACTGTTGAATTCTATGACCCCTTTCACACTGGGGCGGTTTGCAGACGCTATTGCGCTAAAAATAGAGCCTGTAAAACTGTCCTGAAACAGCAGCTGCTGTTTCTCCAGTGTAAAAACCCGAGGGCTCTCACACTGGAGCGATGCGCTAGCAGGACCACTCCAAAAGTACTGCTAGCCGCGTCTTTGAAGCGACGAAAGCAATGGGAAACCGAAGCTATACCACCGGCAATACGCCTCTGCAGAGGAGCATTGCGGGCGGTATTAACCATTTTTCAGCTGCTAGCGGGGGGTAAAACCGCACAGAGATCGGCCGAATACCGCCACAATTCTGACGGTAAAGCGCTGATAAAAATGTTGTCGCTTTACTACCGCCACCGCACCTCCCACCCCAGTGTGAAAGGGGCCTAAGTCTTGTTAACTTGCTGCACATTTTCACTGGCAAGTTGTACACTTGCAGAGCACTTGAAGCACAAGTTCTAATTGACGCTTTTCCAATTTGTAGCAAATTTGCATGGCAAGTAGCAAAGTTGCAGAGGTGAGTCTACAGAAAGTGCAGTGACCCCTGTGGTGGGATGACTATTGCACAACATAACTGAACCAGAACTTGCAGCAGACATGCAGAATGTTTGCAAAGAAAGTTGATCTGGAGTCATGCAATGTCGACTTGCTACAATTGTGCAACAAACTTGTGAAGCCTGGCAAGTCTAGCAATAGCTTAGCAAGTCATTATCAAACTTGCAGAACAATTTCTTGCTATCTGGGAGCATTAACACTTGCCAGGGTGTTGGATATCCAGTCCCCCTTTGTAGTTCTTTTCCCTTGACAATACTATTTCTGTAGTGATGCAGGGGTCTGCAGGAGAAACTACGCATGTAGGGGGCCCTGACGTGCGACACACATGGAAGTTTTGGATGCAGAAGATACCTCACTATACACAATTCGCTACGTGGGTGACCCTGCCAGCCATCTTCCACCCAACATCCTTTGATTGAATAATCGAAGGAGCCAGGTGGAAATTTTTCAGCCAAAAACGCAAACAACAATAATCAGAAGCACCCGCTATTTGGGTATTCTGAAACACGCCGGCTGCGGCACTGTTACAAACAACAGTAGGCAGTTGATGTAGACAATAAAGTAAACGGCATGGCTCTCAATCCATAGACAGCTTCCATTTGCTTTGCCAAATAGAAACAATCAGTATCCTAGATTAGTTATTACTCTGTTCTCCTTACTATAGGCAGCAAGTTGAAAGCATCTTTCGTGTTATCAGACAGCATTTGTCTTAGTTGATGAAGAAGCAAATATCTTAATCGCTTGCTAGAATGTTTGAGGAACAATTGCATTTGATTCTGCAGGAAGATACAGGTCTAGTTTTAGACAAATGTAAACAGAATAACCCCGATCAATAAGAAAAACTATCTATGTCATAATTGTCTATTACCCTTTAGTCAATAAACGATTTATGGGAAAAGAAAAAGTCTGCTTTTACATCTTACTACATTACAGTAAGATAAGACTGTACAAAAGAATAAGGCATACTGGGATCATAGCAAAGTGCTTCAGGTCCAATATGATTCACTTCCCAGGGGTAAGCTGGAATCTTATAATATACATTGTACTGTCGTATCGCACCAGGCTAAAGAAGTGACATCTGAAATCAGTTTTAACATTTATCCCCTAGAGGTGCTATTATTTGCAGTAGGTGTTCCACTGACATCTGTGTGGCTGCCTTTCTTTCCTGGCATGCTGATGGCTTCACATTATGGGAACATGGACAAGAGCAAGTCACAAACACAGTTCATCCCAACTCTCCTACTGTCACATGTAATTTCCCTCGTTTGTGGTGAAAGCTATTGATGTGTGTGAGGAAATTCAACTACAAGTCTACCAGTCATTTAACCCCACCATTTAACAAGCTGTCAGTTTGGTACCATTACCATGTATGATTTCTACATAGAATCAAAAAATAATAATAAAGCTACTAGTGCTTTGAGATATTTGCCTGATTTTACTTAGAAACCGTGTCACACTAACACAGTGTTGCCAACCTACCAGATTGAAATTTACTGGCAAGAAACCCGAAATTTACTGGCATTTTTACTGGCATTTCACAAAAGTTACTAAATGACATTTTTAGGTGCAAATTTCAGTATTTAGGCAACAAACAAGTACGCTAGGCAAATAGCAATGTGATTTAAGGTAGATATTAACCACTTAAGGACCGCCGCATGTACATTTACGTCGGCAGAATGGCACCGACAGGCACATCAACGTATATATACGTTGGTGCCTTGGGGGGGATCGGGGGTCCGATCGGACCCCCCCCCCCGTACATGCGGCGGTCCGCGCGGCTGCAGGAGCGATCCGACAAGTGGGGGCGGCTATCCGTTTTCATCCGCCCCCTCCGGATCGCTCCCAGCCAATGCGCGCGCCCGCCCGCCCTGTCACTTCCTCCTCCTGTGTAAACACAGGAAGGAGGAAGCGACGTGATCTCTCCCTCTGCGTTTGTTTCAAGCGCCGCTGAGGAGAGATCACAACACACCAAGTAAGTCTGCACCAACAGCACACTTACACACAGACACAAACACATTTAACCCCCGCGATCGCCCCCCCCCCTCCCCCCTGTCACAGTGTCACTGAATGCAGTAATCATACATGTATGATTACTGTATTTAGTGTCAGTGTGACAGACAGTGTGACAGTCAGTCAGTGTTAGTGTCAGGGTAGCCCCCCCACCCCCCCCAATAAAGTTTTAACCCCTTGATCACTGCCCTAGTTAACCCTTTCACTCCCTATTGCCAGCGTCACTAAGCGATCATTTTTCTGATCGCTGTATTAGTGTCGCTGTTCCCGCTAGGTAGCTAATTTTTTTTTAATGCGATTTTTTTTTTACTAAAGACATGTGGCTAAATAAATTTTGGCCTAAATGTTTGACTAAAATTTAGTTTATTGTTTTTTTATTATAACAAAAAGTAAAAAATATAGATTTTTTTTCAAAAATGTCGCTCTATTTTTGTATATAGCGCAAAAAATAAAAATCGCAGAGGCGATCAAATACCACCAAAAGAAAGCTCTATTTGTGGGAAAAAAAGGACGCAAATTTTGTTTGGGAGCCACGTCGCACGACCGCGCAATTGTCTGTTAAAGCGACGCAGTGCCGAATCGCAAAAACCCCTTGGGTCATTTGCCAGCGTATTGGTCCGGGTCTTAAGTGGTTAAAGGGTTTGTAAAGGATTTTTATTTTTTTTTATCTTAATAGCTTTCTTTACCTTAATGCAGTGCTGTTTTCATGTCCTCATTGTTCATTTTTGCTCTCAAGTTGCTGTAATTCTTCTCTGATCTCCACACTTCCTGGTTGCCTGTTTCCTGAGGACTACAGTGCTGGGAGCTTTCTCTCTGTGGTCACTAATCAAGGAGGTGTGATTATTGTGTGTCTAGTTTCTAGTTTAGTTTTCCAAACCATCATTGCCCTGTATTGGCTCTGTGGCTCTGTAAGTCAGAGAGGCAGGAAACAACATGCAAAAACGAAACTAGAAACTGAAGTACATTATATGATTGATTTTTATCTATTTTTAATCACTTTTAAAAGGAATCAGTTAACTATTATGTCTCTATACCCTGTAAACTGTCATTTCAGAATTTTTTTTATTTTTATTTACAACTCCTTTAAGGTAAAAAAAACATATTTTTGTTAATTTCGATATAATAAGGGCAAATTATTTAGTCACATCTCCCCCTGCCTCCATCCCCCTCTGCCACCAACACCCCCTGCATTCACCCGCCTCTGCAGTGACACAATTTCCCCCTGCCTCCAATCTCCCTCTGCCTCCAATCTCCCCTCTGCCTCCAATCTCCCTCTGCCTCCAATCTCTCCTTGCCTCCAATCTCCCCTTGCCTCCAATCTCCCCCTGCCTCCAATCTCCCTCTGCCTCCAATCTCCCCCTGCCTCCTATCTCCCCTGCCTCCATTGCCCCCTACCTCCATCCCCCTCTGCGGTGCCACCGCAGCCACCATCACCCCCTGCCTCCAATCACCCCCTGCCTCCAATCTCCATGCAGTTTCAAGCCAAACCAATCTCGGCTATCTTTACTGGCACATTCCCGAAACCACAGACATTTACGAACGGGGAGGGGGGGGGCGACCGTTTTTACGAATTGTCCGTAAAAATACGAACGGTTGGCAACACTGCACTAACAGCTTGTTAAATAATGGAGTTAAAAGTCCAACTGAACCTTCTAGAAAAAATAAACTCAGGGTGATGAAAAAGATCAACTTATAATGGCTGGAAGCTGTAATAATACCAAAACTAAAAATGTAATACATTACAGCTTACCAATCATTAGATGTGATGGCTGCATTATTTTTCTTGTTTTAGGTCTTTTCCCCTCTGTTTTTTACCTGGTGATTCGGCCAGTAACACACCACCTGCATTAGAGTGCCCCCACTCTGGATGAAGGAGTACAGGGGCACCTTTGGACAGCAGCATTGTCAGTCTGGGGGCAGGGGAGTGTTAGATGTACTAGCACTATTTGTAAGTAAAATTGCATTTAATCAAGTATTAAAGGATACAAAGCTTATTTGTGCATTTTATATTTGTCTGTAGTTCAGCATTAAAGGAGTTGTAAAGGAAATGCAATCTATGCATTAAGGTGAAAAAACATCTGATGCTGCCGCCCCAGAGCCCCCGTTATACTTACCTGACCCCTCGAAAGTCCCGTGCGGTCCCGATATCCTCTTCGCCGCTCAGCCTGGCCGCTGATTGGCTAGAGTGGATGGATTGAGAGCAGCGCAGCCATTGGCTGGCCCTGCTGTCAATCACATACAGTGACGCGGCACGCCGAGGGGGGGGGGGGGGCCGAGTGATACAGTGAGCGGCTATGGCCCCTTGCTGTATGACAGGAGCGCGCCTGCAATTACTGACCACCATACGAGCTCTTGCATGACTGTGGTGACTAATTGCGGGGAGGACCAGAGACATCCGCCGAGGGACCCCAGAAGACGTGGTTCGGGGACAAACCGAAGTGGAGGTAAGTATAACATGTTTGTTATTTAAAAAAAAAATCCTTAAGTGACCCTTTAGGCACGGCATACTAGCTCATTCTGAAATACTTACCTTAGAATGAAGCGCTGGTATCGCCCTCCGGTCACCGCTGAGGGAGCTGAGATGTTCGCTCTGCGTTTCTTCCGGGTTCACGGCTCCAGCGCTGTGAGTGGACGGAGCCGTGATAACGTCACGTCTGCGCATGTGCGCGGGAGTCCTCTTTTCGGCAAGGAGCTCTGATTTTACGACAGCATCCGCCGGACCTTCAGAGCGTATGCGTCGCTGACGTCAGTGGCTGCATGCAAGGTGAATATCTCCTAACCCGTACAGGTTCAGGAGATATTTATTTTACCTACAGGTAAATGTGAAAGTGGGGTATACAATTGCTTTAAGCAATAAAACAATGGCAAGATATAGGACTGGTAAATGACTACTGTGGTCTTTAGGCCTTAAGTCATAAAGCCTACTTTAGTCTGGTCAATACTGCCTCACATGATCTTCTTTGTCTGGAAGTATGAGCTGTTTAGAAGCTATAAAAGTCAGTGCTTGCTAGCGCACTGATTTGTTAATGATCTGTGAGAGATCATTGAATGATCACTGAATGGTAACAAGTTTAGCAGCAATGGGGGTCAGGTTTAATGATGCTCAATAAGTCTGTCTCAAGATACCTACCTACAACCAAGCAAGAAAAAGACAAACCTATTAATGTAATAAAAACGTGAAATCTTGAGCTGCAAATATCCAGATGCTATGTTATTCATTACTGAATCTCTAAAGAACTTAATGTACACTGTAAGTATTAACAGGTTTGCTAAGAACTGTCTTGCCACAGTAATAAGGCCATTATGTAACAGGTATAGAGAGGAAACACTCCTAAACCCTGCAACCTGTAGCAACCAATAATACATAAACATAGTTTAGTTTTAACAAAATTGTGACCTGATTTAAAGCGGCATTAAAGCTTAATTTCTTTAAATTAAAATAGCAAACATGTTCTGTTTCCTGCTCTGTGCAATGCTTTTTCACAGAGTAGCCTCGATCCTTTTCTTCTGGGGTCCCCCCCACCGGCACTCCAGGCTTCTCCTCTTCAGCAAGTGCCCCTCACAGAAAGGCCCTTTTGACACAGAGCCTGTGGCTAAGGCCCGTTCACGTGGCACAGCATTTGATTGAAAGCAATGTGCAGGGACCACCCTGTCAGATCTCCGCTCTCCCCGATGGGGGGGATCGGATGAACACAGACCATCTGTCCGTGCTCATCCGATCTGCTCTGCAGACGGATGGAAATATAGGATTTTCCTCCGTCGACAGAATCGGACCATAGCGTGGGACCTTCCGTGGAACATTCATCCTCTGACACCCGCTATCCCATAGGGATACATGTATGTCCGTATTTTATCCAAGAAATGGATGGATGAAATACGGACATACTGTCTGTACGTGTGAAAGGGCCCTTAGGCTTTAGAACCACTAATGCTCATTTTTGTGGTATAGGCAGCATTAAATTTGCATTCTGGAGTAACTGTTATACAATAAAGCAGACTTTCTCCACCTTTTTAACATGGAGAAAGCCTTGAAATAACTTTCAGGTCTCAGGGAACCCCTGTTAATTATTAATTATTGATTATTAGCTAGCATTAGTGGGATGGTCATTGAGAAGAATGATGTTTACATTTGTGGTCATTGGGAAAAATCTGACTTTTAGGCGGCGTACACACGACCGAGAAACTCGTCGGGCGAAACACACCGTTTTCCCCGTCGAGTTCCTAGTTCGGCAGTTAAAAAACTCGTCGAGCCAAATTTTCCCATTGCCCAACGTGGAAATAGAGAACATGCTCTCTTTTTGGCTCGACGAGTTTCCCGATGGGTTTCTCTGCGAAAAGTGTACACACGACCGGTTTTCTCGGCAGAATACGTCTCCCATCGAGTTTCTTGCTGGATTCTGCCGAGAAAACCAGTCGTGTGTACGCTGCCTGACAGATAGCTAAAAGATCATTGTTGTCAGGGTTGTTATTTACTTTAAAGTGTAAGTAAACCCCCCTATCGTTTTCAGCCAAGGAAGCTGCCATCTTTGCCTCAGTTTAATCTACAACTGCCATGATGCTGCACATGTGATCAGCTATAACACCAGCCATTGGAGGGTTTGACAGTTTGGTTGAGAGCACAACCAATAGGAGTGTTACATTTCTGGCACGTGCCGGAAATGAAACTGTTTTATGGATGGGTTTACTTCTGCTTTAAGGAACAGTCAACATATCTTGCCTAAAACAACAATTGGGGTTCTTTGAGAAAGTTATGGGTGGCGTATCCAAGGAGTCAAGGTTGGGTAGGAGGAGGGTGTAGGGTTTGCCACTGGGGGCCTGAGATCTCCACAGCTCTTCCACAGAGCACAGCCCTGTATAGCAGAACAGGAAACACATTTTTTTATTGACATCGAACAGTACATTAGTGTTATGGTCATTGGGAAGAATCTCCTGATATTTGTGGTCATTGGGATGAATTCCCCCATTGCAAATAGGTAAAAGATCTTTGGTGTCAGTGCTTGCTCACTGCTCAAGGAACCCCTAGCATTTCCAGGAGGAACCCTAAGATTACTAAAGCCAAAGCATTTATTTTTAGTTGTGCATGCAGAAAGGTTGCAATTCTATGACCCTGCTGAGAGGATTAAGGTCCGCCACACACACATTTCTTTCCTGGGTTGCAGGAAAGAAATATGCTCGATTCCCCCATCAGCACAGACAGGAAAATCACTCCTGCCGAGCCTTCTTCAGAAGACAGTGGTTATTGCTAGCTGCTATAGCAGCCGCTAGCGATAAGCACAGGTAAAACCCAGCAGGTTGGTTGTACCCAAGTTGATCAATCTATCAGATTGGTAGATTCAGGCTGCCAATACATGATTCAAATCTTGGCTGGTTTCTACTAAACTGGCCAAGATTCTTATAATGTATGGTATGCCTTACTCTCTGTATTTGTGCTGGTGTCCATTATCTCCAGGAAAGAAAGTGAAAGGAAATCTAACATTTTACCAAAAAAGGAAAAGAGGTGAAATCTTATAATGTGGACACCTGTTCTACTGGCAACTGTCTTAAAGCGGAGGTTAACACAAAAATGGAACCTCCCTTTTTCGGAATCCCCCCCCTCAACCTCCAGTGTCACACGTGGGACCTTTCAGGGTGGAGGAGGGTGCATATACCTGTCTAAGACAGGTATTTGAACCCAATTCCGGGCAAAAACTCCAGTGGGGGTCATGCCCCTTCCCTACACACAGGCTCTAGAAGACAGCGGGGACCAGTTAGGATGCGCAGCGCGAGTTGCGCATGCGCAGTAGGTAACCGGGAAGTAAAGCCGCAACGCTTCACTTCCTGATTCCCTCACCGAGGATTGCGACAGCAGCATTCGAGGACCTAGGAACTGGTCAGTCTCGGCTGCCGACATTGCAAGCACCCTGGACAGGTAAGTGCCCATTTATTAAAAGCTGCTGGCTTTAAAAAAATCTTTTAGGGGGACCTCCGCTTTAAGAAGGGATTTCTCCTCACTTTAGAGAGATTTCCTATTATTTCATGTTGAAACTCACAGTGGTTTTTACAATTCCTTTGTCTATTCACCCGGCTCCCCACACAAAAAGGCGAAGGTATAATAGAAGAAGCCCCAGTGTTACTGAAGAACACGCTCCAGAAATATTCAATAACTTTTCATTATTTCTATATATTAATTATATAAAATATATATTTTTTTTGCAAATGTACTTATTGCAGAATGTCTTTGGGGCACAGAAACGTAAATGTTATTTATATTATGTACAAGTAGAACATCAGGGGATGTAGGGAGCTGGATGGTTGCTCAGCAGCAGTGTTGTGGTTCTGGGTTTAATCTTTACCAGGTCTCTCACTACTACATTACCCAGAGTTTGCACATATGAATATCCCTGTGATTGTGTCAGTTTAATCTATGTGCTCTTGATACTCACCTCAAACAAAAAATAAATAAAAAAAAACAAGACAATTAATGAGAATATATAGTCTTTCCATTATGTATTTAGATGTATTGTAAAAGAGATTAGCTGAGTCAGGTATGAACATGATTAAATGACCTTGTTTTTGTGTAGTTCTTGATCTTTTTTGTACATGGGGTATAATAAATCAATGTCTATGCAGGTTCATCCTCCTGCAATGTTGTACTGCACAATGGTCAGCATGACTGCTATTTCTCCCAATGCATGTATATGAGTTTATTTAGTGTAGCACCCTCCTAGGTAGGTGCTAGAAGAGAGTATAGTTTTGGATCTTTCTGCTTACCAGGAAGATGGTCAGGTTAAACCAGGGTCGTAACTAGAATCTTCAGGGCCCCGATGCAAGAAACCATGAAGGGCCCCCGACCCACTCCCCCTTAGGCCGCGTACACACGATTAAACATGTCCAATAAAACTGGTCTGCAGATCATTTTCATCGGAAATGTTTGATCGTGTTTACGGGCTATCGGACCGTTGTTCGTCGGACAAAAGTCTTAAAACATGCTTTAAAACCTGTCCGATGGAAACCTGTCCGTCGGACAGGTTCGATGGTTAGTACACAAAAGCTTCGGACCAAAACCCGCGCATGCTCAGAATCAAGTCGACGCATGCTTGGAAGCATTGAACTTTGTTTTTTCATCACGTCGTTGTGTTCTACGTCACCGCGTTCTGGTCTGATCGGATTTTGGTCCGATGGTGTGTACGCACATCAGACAAGTTCAGAGTTGTCTGATGAAAACAGTCTGTCGGACAAGTCTCATCAGACATGTCTGATCGTGTGTACAGGGCCTTACATCACGGTCTGTAGTGTTTCCCTTTATATCATAGTATGCAGCATTCCCCTTTACTTTAGAGCTCTTCCTTACATCATGGTTTATAGCATTCCCCTTTACATCAGAGTTCCCCTTTACATAACAGTCCACAGAGATACCCCTTACATCAGACTACATAATTCCCCTTACGTCATAGTCCACACAAAATTATCCCTTACATCAGAGTCCGCAGGGTTCCCCCTTACAGTGTACCCTGATGAAAAGGAGAACTCTGTGGATCCTGATGTAAAGGGGAACTTTAATGTAAAGGGAAATGTGGCAGACCATGATGTAATGGGAAACGGTGTAGACTCTGATGTAAGGGGGGCTCTGGTGACCTTGGTTCCTCTTACATCATGGTCCGCACATTCCCCTTTACATCAGAGTTCCCGTTCCTCCTCACAGTGTAAAGTAGAACTCTGCAGACCCTAATGTTAAAGAAGGACTCTGACATTAAGGGGAATGCTGCAGACCATAATGTAAGGGGGAATGCTGTGGACTCTGGTGTAAAGAGAATCTCTTATGTAAGGTGGCCCCTCCCAATACATCAGAGTCTACAGCATTCCCTTTTACATCATGGTCCACAGCATTTCCTTTTACATCAATGTTCCCCTTTACATCAGAGTTCCCCTTTACATCAAGATCTGCAGAGTTCTCCCTTGCCCTTGGGAATCCTGCAGACTTTATTGTAAAGGGTATGATGTGGAGTGGAGACTCTGGTGACCACAGTGACCCCTCCCCCCATCGACCATGTGTGGCCTGGCTGGAGCTGCCAAACTAACCTCACCTCTTCCATTGCTCGGGTGCAGGGCAGGCTCAGTCAGATCTTGGCTTTAAAGTATCATCTTCTTCTCTTCTCCACCCAGCTCTCCCACTCCTCCTTTTCATATCACCCACCCATTCCATGTGGTTTGTCATCTCATTCACAAATAACATTTGTCCAATACTTGTGGTTTTGGGCAACATATTGTTGAAGACCTACTCCATTTTGTGTAATTGGGCAGACTTCAACAAAATGGTGCCGGCATTGGAGACATTGTCTTGGCAGGGGGCTGGGCTCCTGCTGATGGAGAGCTGAGGGAGAGATGTTCCGTCCAGGCCAGCTGGAGTGCGGCTTTGCAGACATTCTGCAGGATTGGTGCGCGCTGACCTAACCTCCTCCTCTTTATAGAAACATCCCCATGCAGCCATCCCGCTCCCGCGTCTGTCATAACCCAAGCACCATTTGGCTGTCTTGGGGCCCCCCACAGTGGCGAAATGCCAGGGCCCAGTCACGAGTGCAACTGCTGCAACCCTGGTAGTTCCGCCACTGGGTAAAACTTAGAGTGCTCTCTGCCTACCAGAGAGCAGGATCTATTGGTTTGGTCTGCTCATTGTACTCAGATGCAGCTCAGCTTGTTCTGGCTGTCCTCCACTGGTCAAATAGGGAGGCATATTGGACAGTGGGAGGAGACCTGACAAGTGAGTGCACAGGTTTTTTTACAGTCCTGGGAATTGGCAGAAGGAAAGTGTTGCATTCCATTGTCGGATACTGTATATAAGGCCAGAGTACATGTGCTCAGGGAAGTTGAGCCAGGGAACAGAGACCAGGGGTTAGAGGGGTGGTTGCCCTCTCCTCCACGGGAGAGGCCATGTGACCCTGGGTGGTCACCCTAGAGAGAGAGAAGCAGAACCCAGAGGTTCTGCAGAGCTAACTGGATGGGAGACACCAGGAAGGATCTGATTCTGCTTACTGTGAGTACAGCTCTGTCTTTGGGGCCTGTCAAGTGAGAAGAGTCAGTGGACGAGTGTCAGTAAAGGGGAAGCTAAAGAGTGTCCTGAAGATAATGTAGTTCATAAAATCTGCTACTAGTGAAAACAAGAAGACTTAATCCTTCCATACATGTGGCTGTATGGTTCCAGCAGTGTGTCTGCTTCCACAGATAATCCGGTGAGGCCAAGGTGTCCTCATCTATTGTGAATAGTTCTAGTTGGAGTATCGCACTCATCTCTTCTCCCTTCCAAGTTCAAAAATAATACAAAAATACAAATACCTTGGAATGGTCTTTGAGTAAAGAGCAAACATGAGTAAGGGTGGAACAAGTAGGAGCTCTCAGCAACTAAGCGGGAATCCCTAGCATCATCATGGAAAACCCTCTGCACCTAAGTGGGAACCCTCAGCACCTAAGTGGGAACACCCTGCATCTAAGTGGGAATTATTGGCACCCAGCTGCGGGTAACCAGGGGGAGACCTATGAAGTCAACACTCAGCAGGCCCTATGGAGACAGTTCTACATTAGCAAGGAAGGTAAGCGAGGAGGATTCAAATAAAAAGCCCCATCTAGTGAATGTAATATTTAATATAATAGGAACAATATTGGAGAAGA
Organism: Rana kukunoris; assembly: GCA_029574335.1. NCBI lineage: Eukaryota > Metazoa > Chordata > Amphibia > Anura > Ranidae > Rana > Rana kukunoris. The sequence goes on from CM056059.1 coordinate 62,734,612, forward strand.
AGCTTGTAAAAGTGTACCTATTACATAAAAAATTATTTAAGGTAAGCAGTACAATACTAAAGTAGGACCCTGGGGTTTAGTCAGGGAGCCCCTCACCAAATTCCTTGTCAGGATTAGCTACTATTGTTAATTACTGGGGATCTATAGACTTCTACCTAAGTTTGGCCTGATTGTACTTCCCTCTTCTACCACCAGGTGGCCGGGCACTTGGAGGTATTCGATTGAGAAAGACAACTCAAGGTCAGGTTATGGGATTTTTTTTAATCCCTTGGCCTGCCGGGAGAGCCTATATAATCGGGGTAGGTCAGGTGATCCAGGTTCTTGTGTGCCACCCGGATCGCCATCTGGGTGGACGTATGTTGTTTTCCCCTGGTTGCTAGGCCAGATATTGGGCCTATCCCGAGGGCATCAGGCTGCCAGACTATGTGAGGGCCTCTCCTGAAGTAAGAGGGCAGCGCAGGGTTGGGACTGTGGCTTGCAGTCCAACCAGAATTAACAGTTCTGCCGGCCAGAGGACCTGTCAGTGGTAAGTGGTAGAAGGGAAGTTGTCGCCATGAAGGGACGCTTTTACCAGGGACCATAGTGAGTAACTGAAGCAAGTATCGGAGCAGTATTCTCACCAAACAGGCACGGTGGAGAATCTGGAAACTTCAGGCTGGTCAGGGACCCAACCAGCGGAGGTGATGCCTGCAGAGCAGCCTTGTGTGCCAAGCTAGGGACCAAGCCGGTTAGCAGGGGTTGAGCTTGAAGGTATCTGGAGTGCCAAGCCAGGGACCCTACAGGGAAGCATGGGTGATACTTGAGGGAGATACCACTGCAAAAGCCTTGAGGAGCCCACTGGATTCAGAGTAGTAAAACAGAGTCTAGTGAGAGACCAGGAGCTCAAGGGGGCTGAAAACTACAAGGAGAAGTTGTAGTATAGCTGAGAGAACTGTTGTTTTGAGTTAGGAACTGTTTAAGTACTGTTACCATAGGAGACAGCAATCCTGCACGTGCAGAAGTGACACCTTGCTGGGGCCTTTTTTCTGTACAGCTATCCTCCTAATAAAATTTTGGAGTCTGCCAATTGAAATTGCAACTACTTAAAGGATCACTAAAGGAATTTTTTTTTAGCTAAATAGCTTCCTTTACCTTACTGCAGTACTGGTTTCATGTCCTTATTGTTCGTTTTTGCTTTGAAGTTGCTGTAATCCTGCTCTGATCTCCACACTTCCTGCTTGTCTGTTTCCTTATAACCACCATACTGGCTTTCTCATGATGGTTTAAGCTGTCATTACTGTGTGTCTAAAACTTCCCAGAACCAATCAGATTTATTTTAAAAACAAAACACTGCCCTGGATTTGTTTGTTTTTGTTCTGTGTGTCTATTTCTACTTTGCAGAAACATGAAGCCAGTTCAAAAGTGAAACTAACCTGCAGGCACATTATATGATTGATTTGTATCTATTTTTAATCATTTTGAAAAGGAATCAGTTAACTTTTATGTCTCTATACCCTGTAAACAGTCATTTCAGCAAAAACATTTTTTTCCTTTAGTGACCCTTTAAGGGTGTCCTGGCCCTAACCCTCTTTCCCTTGCAAAATATAAAAAGTACTTTCAAAGAAACAAAACCTTTTTTACATCCAAGAAGTGTCTGGTGCCCAATGACTTTTATCAACTTTGCACCCACTTTTCCTTACAACCCACCTCAGTTATCTTTGGCCTTGGAGGTTCTCATTAGACTGGAAGAGGTAAGAGATTATGCTACACTACGGTCATTCAGAGAGCACTACACTGTGGTTGCGCAATTGGCAGTCTGAGAGATCTTTCGCAGCTCACAAGCCATCAGTTCAATGTAGAGTGGCAGCTGGGTCCTGAGTGCTAAAATGCTCTCTTAGTTCCAGCACTGCCTGTCGAGTGGAATGAACTCCTGCTCAACAGGTATAATATCGTTTAGACCAAATAGGGGACAAAAGAATTCAATGTGTTCAGATAAAGTACCATTGAACATTAATACTGACATTTAATATAATAGCCACAGACACTAGTGAGGAGGGCAGGGAGGGTGTTATTTTAACCTCTGACACCAATGAAAGAGGGATGAGATTTTCTTTTGTACCTACTACTCCTAAGTGAAAGGGAGGGGGTTTTATTTGTGTATGCACTAACACTAATGAAGGGGGGTTATTATGGTACCTATTGACACCAGTAAAGGGGAGAAGGGGGTTAATATTGTAGCCACTGATGCAGTGAATTGGAGTTTATTATTGCTGCCATGGTCACTGATACCAATGAAGGTTGTTTTATTATTGCTACCATTGACAACAGTGCTGAGTGTTCCCGCTGCCCCTGGCCCCAGCAAGGAGGGTTTATTATTGCTGCCTCTGCCCTTTAATGTGGTGGCACATTACTTGAATACAGGCTGGTAAGAGACAGGGGCACAATATCAAAAAAAGTTGACCCTCCACTTGCCTTGTTAATACAAATGTGGCCCTTGGGTCCTTTTAATTTGGACATCACAGAACTATATATTCATAAATATTATATATATATATATTAATATTATATCATTATATTATATCATTATTATCTGATTACATTTTTCTCTACTGTCATAACTTACTAATCGGAATGCTTGTTCTATGCCAGTGACTCAAAAGGCATTGAAGACAAAGACAGGCAGTAAAGAAAGATGAAGATGAGGTCAGAAATGGAGCCCTTGTTGTGCTTAAAGAAGAGCTCAAGGCTCCTGGGAAAAAAAAAATTAAAGTCGGAAGCTACAAATACTGTAGCTGCTGACTTTTAATATTAGGATACTTAGTTGTCCAGGAATCCAGCAGTGTCTTCGCCCGAGCTGATTTTTCAATCTGCTATTGGGTGCTGCTGCCACCGCCATCTCCACTAAGGGAATCCGGCAACTTCACAGCCGGTTCCTAACTGCGCATGCACAAAGTGCACTGCGCTCTCTAATTGGGTTAGCTGCTGGGGAAGGAGGGGGGCGAACTATCAAAACCGGGTACCCGCCCCCCCCCCCCCCCGAAAGGTGTCAAATGTGGCAGTAGAGGGGGGGCAGGCAGATAATCAGAGCTTCCCCTTTTGGGTGGAGCTCTGTTTTAAATCCCCTTGAGTCCCAATGTTTTTTTTTAGTTTTGCCAATGTCATGATTTGACCTGCTATATCTTTTAGCACTTTTCTACTCTAACAAAGTTTGTTGATTAAAATGATATCACATCAGTGAGATTTTTATGTAATGTAGCTCAAGGTAAAAGTATGGGTCAGATTCAGGTAGCTTTACGCCGGCGTATCTCCAGATACGCCGCCGTAATTTCAAATGTGCGCCGTCGCATCTTTGTGACGATTCACAAAGCGAGATACGCCGAAAAACATGGCTTCAGCTGTCCGACGTAACTTGCCTACGCCGGCGTATCGTGGGCGCATAGTTACGCTGGACGCATTCGTCCAGTATAAATATGCAAATGAGCAAGATACGCCGATTCACAAACGTACGTACGCCCGACGCAGTAATCTACGCCGTTTACGTAAGGCGTTTTTCCGGCGTAAAGATAAACCACCGAAAAGGTGGCGCATCCCATGCAAAGGTATGGACGTCGGAACAGCCGTCGTTCTTTACGACGTTTACTTAAGTTGTACATGAATGAGGCTGTGATGTTCACGTCGTAGGCAGTGTTTGACGTGTATCATAGGCATTCTATTCGACGTGATTCTGAGCAATGTGCACTGGGATACGTCCACAGACGGCGCATGCGCCGTTCGTTTGGCCCATCATTTGCATGGGGTCACGGTTCATTATAATACAACACGCCCACTGCCTTGCTACTTTGAATTACACGGGCTTACGCCGGCCAATTTACGCTACGCCGCCGCAACTTACGGAGCAAGTGCTTTGTGAATACTGCACTTGCCTTCCTAAGTTGCGGCGGCATAGCGTAAAGAAGATACGCTACGCCTGTACAAAGATACGTGGCTGTACCTGAATCTGGCCCTATGTGTTTTACTTTAGGGTAACTTAAATCCCCTTTATACACTACATTGCGATACATGTGTAGAATAAGCGGTTTGCATAAATTGGTGGCCTAACATTAAGATAAGATAAGGCCGGGTTCACAAGTATAAAAATTAGCATGACGGTGACTTTTTCACAGATTTGTGATCTCTAAATATTTGAAAGACATTGCATTCAGTTACGTGAGCATCTGATGCAGTAAAAGTAAATGTCACCGAGATCACCTGACAGCTCCAATGTGACCCAGTAATTATGTATATGTTATATATATATATATATATATATATATATATATATATATACTAATGTATTTTTTTCTTCATAGGGGTGGAGACTAGATCCAGACCCCCATGCAGAAATCTACTTCTGCAGAGAGAGGCTAGACAAAGCTGCACCAGCTCTGCCTTAGCCTCTGTACTAGAATGATGTACTGTGATGTCACTGTATTAGGGCCCATTCAAACCATATACTGTATGTTGGGCAGCATTGCCCTATGTATAGGCAAGGCAGTTTTTGAGTGTACAATAAACAATACAATAAAATCTGCTACAGTGAGCACTAGGTCTGTTTTTGCTTCTACGAGAGCCTGAGCTGGAGGAGCTTGTCTGTAAAGGCTTATTCGCTGATCAATCAGAGAAGCTACATTTTTGATGATTCCTGATGGCAGGAGCAAGTGGAAAGTGTTTTTACCGGTGTTCGATCTATCCAAATATGCTTATCTTGGTCCTTGTTTATACAACAGGCACATATACTTTAGGGGGGCAGTTTTAGAGGTGAGTATATTCCCCTTTGGGTGGTTGGTAGAAGTTGTTCCCTTACTAATGCACAGCATCAGATTTACAAGAAAGGACTTTATTTTAAAATTTTAATTTGGTGACTGTTCACTATTTTGCACATATGCATATTGAGTTTCCACTTCAAATGTATCATATGTTTTATGTTTATGGCCGCGTACACACGGCAGAGAACCTCGACGGGCAGAACACATCGTTCCGCCCGTCGAGGTTCCCTGCCGGCCGTCGAAATCGGCGACCCGCCCGTCGGGAATGGCAACCAGCCATTCATCCAGGTGGGCCGTCGAGCAAATAGAGAGCGTGCTCTCTATTTCTGCTCGACGGGCTTCCCGACGGGATGCTCGCCGAGAGCGTACACACGGCCGAGGTCCTCGCTGGAATGCAGCTTCCAGCGAGGTTCTCGCTGGTTTCCAGCGAGAACCTCGGTCGTGTGTACGCCGCCTAAGCCTTCGAGAAAGCCCACTGGGTGTAACGAGTCAGTTGGGCAGTGACGTCATAACGTTGGGCGGAGTCTGAACGCTTTATTCAATAGTGTCATGAGATATTCTTCTTACTTTCTTCTGTGAGTGCTATTCTTATTTTATAATGAAAAAGGAGGAACGATCTACACTATTGGGTCTTCTACTTCCTTCCTATACACTGTATTTATCTTCTAGTACTGATGAGGATTTGATAATGGGGATATAAAGTGAAGCAGTGTTCCATGTATTAATAAAGCGCATTTACACTCCTGTAGTATAGTGAGGTCCTACAAAGAAGGTTAGAGGACACCCATGAGGTGGGGTGAAGGGCACTGTGATGTGTTTGTTGGGGTGAAGATCATCTTGTGAGAAGATATTTACATACTCCTTTTGGGACTACTCATTCACTAAATGGTGTATAGGCAGAGTACACACGATCAGTCCATTCGATGAGAACGGTCTGACGGACCGTTTTCATCGGTTCACCGATGACGCTGACTGATGGAATTATGTGCCTACACACCATCAGTTAAAAAAACGATTGTATCGTTAACACAACAACGTGCTGAAAAAAACCGAAGTTCAATGCTTCCAATTTTAACCACTTGAGGCCCGCGCTATAGCCGAATGATGGCTACAGCGTGGACCTGAAAATCCAAGCCGCCGTCCTTTGACGGCCGCCCCTTAAGGCGTTCCCCGCGCGCGCTCCAGAGCGCGCAGCGGGGAAGCTCTGTGTTGCCCGTGTCCCTTGGACACAGCCAATTACAGATCGCTGCGAACGGCCAATCAGAGTAAACATATAAGATCATCTCTCATTGCCGTTTTACACAGAGACAGCGTCCTGTCTCTGGAGAGGAGGAGACCGATCTGTGTCCCGTGTACATAGGGACACAGATCGGTCACCTCCCCCAGTCACCCCCCTCCCCCCACAGTTAGAACACTATGTAGGGAATACATTTAACCCCTTCCTCACCCCCTAGTGTTAACCCCTTCAATGTCAGTCACATTTATACAGTAATTAGTGCATATTTATAGCACTGATCGCAGTATAAATGTGAATGGCGCCAAAAATGTGTCAAAAGTGTCCGATGCATCCGCCATAACGTCGCAGTCCCAATAAAAATCACAGATCGCCGCTATTTCTAGTAAAAAAAAAAATAATAAAAAAATAATAATTCTGTCCCCTATTTTGTAGGCGCTATAACTTTTGCGCAAACCAAAAATATGTAGAAGAACACGTATTGGCCTAAACTGAGAAAAAAAAAAGTTTTTTTTTTTTTTTTTAAGATTGGGATATTTATTATAGCAACAAGTAAAAAATATTGTATTTTTTTTCAAAATTGTTGCTCTTTTTTGTTTATAGCGCAAAAAATAAAAACCGCACAGGCGATCAAATACCACCAAAAGAAAGCTCTACTTGTGGGGAAAAAAGGGAGCCACGTCGCACGACTGCGCAATTGTCAGTTAAAGTGAACCAGTGCCGGAAGCTGAAATTTCACCTGGGCAGGGATGGGGTATATGTGACCAGTAAGCAAGTGGTTAAAGCAAGCCCTCTGTTTTTTGACCGAAGGATAATGGACCGATGGGGCCTACATACGATTGGTTTGGACCAATGAAAACGAACTTCAGTCTGTTTTCATCGGTTTGAACCGATCGTGTGTACGCAGCCTTTTATAATTTTTATCATTTATTTACTCTATATTATTTGGATATTATATATATTTATTTTTATCCCATTTTTGTATGATTATTGATAACTATTATGCACTAATATATTGGAAATTGTTTATGATTAATTAAAAAAGGTAGTGCTGCACTACTAAGGCCCTGTACACACGATCAGACATGTCCGATGAAACATGTCCGATGGACCGTTTTCATCGGGCAAGGCTGAAGTGGTCTGTTGGTCTGATGTGCGTACACACCATCGGACTAAAATCCCCTTGGACCAAAACGCGGTGACGTAGAACACAACGACGTGATGAAAAAAACGAAATTCAATGCTTCCAAGCATGCGTCGACTTGATTCTGAGCATGCGCGGGATTTTGGTCCGATGATTTTGTGTACTAACCATCGAACATGTTCGATGGACAGGTTTCCAGCGGATAGGTTTCAAAGCATGTTTGGAAACTTTTGTCCGCTGGAAAACGGTCCGATAGGCTGTACACACGATCGAACATGTCTGCTGAAACTGGTCTGTGGACCAGTTTCAGTGGACATGTTCGATCGTGTGTACGCGGCCTAAGAGTTTTATATACAGTATGTATCTTTGCATTTTAGCACAGGTTGGTGTATACAATTTTTGGTGATATCTGCTTCCTTTCTTTTCTGATATCACTATCATTTATTTTTTATATGATTTTGATTATTTTGGTTTGTGTACCCCCTGTAAGAATTATTTTGTTGATAAGCATATTTTTTGGGAGGGTATATGTTTCATTTTTATTTTGCAGGTCATGATTCTTATGTTTATAATCTTTTAAGATATTTTAAGATATCAGCGCAGTACATCTTCACTGAATTTTTTGATAAGTATTAACTTGTTAAAATACATTTCTAAAGCAATTTTCATTATTTTCAAATGTACATCTTTCAAAGAATACCTGGTGAACCTGGCATAAGCAGGCATTTCCAGTTACAGCGTAACATTCTGTTTATGTCTCCTAATTGTATTACTGTGTTGTCATCCTGTCACACGCTTTCCCGATGGAGACTACTGTGCAAGCGACCATGTCGATGCACATTGCACAAACATGTTCCTCTGTTCTTACCAGGAAAAATGCCACCACTGTATAGAGATAGGAAAATTCTGCAAAAAGGCTGCAGAAGATCAGAAGAGCTGGCTTGCAGAAAATAAAAAAAAAAGATGAAAATATTAATGTATTTATTGAAAAAAGCAATTGTTTATTTGTTTATGGTATACCGTGCATTAGTAAACTAAATGTAATTTGTAATTGAGTTAGGGGTTAAGTGTACTCTAAGTACAAGGATCTGTCTACTTCGCATATAACTGACTAATAAGAACCACTACCGTTTTTATATATTTTTTTTTCTAAGGAAATAGAAAAAAAAAACATAAAACAAACGCTAAATATTTGTTATAGGAAAGATTAAGAGGTTTAATATTTTAATTCTATTTTCAGCTCTGTTGTCGGTAACATGATGTTGACCCAGGAGTGAATGATTAAATGTCATCCGAGGGATTGATAATGCACTCCAAATATGGATATTTTTAATGTGCTGCAGTTTCACAAAACTAAAACAATATCTGCTTAAAAATGAAAAATGTATAATGTGCAATATTACTGTAATTTGTTTAAAATGACGTACACAAATAAAACCCAGGCTGCAACGCTAAACCTTTTGCTTAAAAAATAAGCTGTAAAAAAATTCTTTACAGTTATTAGATTTTATTGGTTTTGGTAATAAGAATATCTTACCTAATTGAGCTCCATGCTATTTGATGATATTGGCATGCTAGCCACCGGGGGAAAAGATAATGCGTGACATTTGAAGAATGTTCCTCTCATAAAGAATGCAGATGATTTTATCTTTGCTTTACACTCCATGTTCTTGGTGATTTTATTCATTATGAAGGTCCGGGTCTTTTATTGCACAGCTGAGGAATGATTAGAGAGAATAGTCAGGTACTTTGAGGCATTTCTTGGTGCTTTACACTGACCTCCCACTTGATCAGGCCACCAAACATGATTATTACCTGTACTCATCTAGGCTAGCAAGTCTACAATCTACTTATTTAAGTGACTTTCTAGGGATTGGCAATGGTTTATTGTCAGCTGCATGGTGCTCTCTAATCCAGCAAAGGAAGTCTGATGAACCTTGTCTAAACAAAAAGCATGTCTTTAAAAAATATAGCTTACAAAATGGGACCTGTCATAAGAGAAAAATCTATAGAAAAACAAACAAGGCGCCTCTGTGCAGAAGTATACAACTTTTAATATCCCTTAAAGGGGTTAAAAACACTTACAAGATATGGGATGAAACAGGCATGTAGCAGGTACGTGCATCCAGGAGATGTTCCAGTGGCAGGGCAGTCTCAGTCTGTGATGGTAAAGCTTCCAGGGAAGTCCACAAGATAACAGCTGACTTGTGCTGTGAATGTTTAAAGGACACAATAACGCTGGATCCTGGGGATGACGTCAGAGGAAGCGAGACAGAAACCAGCATGGAACACAAAAAGGAAGTGGACAGGAAGTGTGTCATAGAGTCAGGACACGTTTCGGAACAGCTCATTAGTTCCTTCTTCAGCCGGTGACTCCAGCGTTATTGTGTCCTCTGAACATTCACAGCACAAGTCGGCTGTTATCTCATGGACTTCCCTGGAAGCTTTACCATCACAAACAGGGACTGCCCTGCCACTGGAACATCTTCTGGACGCACTTACCTGCTACATGCCTGTTTCATCCACTATCCTGTTAGTGTATTTAACCCCTTTATGGGGATATTAAAAGTTTTATACTTCTGCACTTAGAGGCGCCTTGTTTGTTTTTCTGTTTCCATTAGAGATTGCCTGTCTCCCTGAGTGCTGCCTAAAGTGTGTGAAGATTTGCTACCCTCTCCAACACAGACTTTATCTGTCAGGATTTAAATGCTTGGAGGGCCCTGGATATACACATTTTTTTAGAGATAAAATCTATGCTTTCCTTCCCATCAAGATAGAGACTTTGCCAGCGACTGTCGGGATGGTGCCTTCACCAGTGTAGACTCTTTTACCACACTGCTCAGGGTACATAACGTAGATGTACTTGAAATGTGCTGGCCAACAGCAGGTTCCCGAGAAGCACACAAGAGCTGAAAAGAGTTGGAAATTGGAACTGTAGAATGTAGCTCTTCCTGGCTCAGCGTCTCACCCAGGAGCTTGAGGATGATCCCAAGGATGTGCAGATGAAGCAAGATCCTCCAAGGCGCGTCTAAGGGCTCATTTACACTTGCTTCGACTTCAACACACATTAAAGTATCTACAGTACTGATTCGGGAATGCCTTTTTGATGTTCTTTTGATGCTTCTGTGATGCTTTGATGATGCTTTAATGATAGTTCGGTGGTGGCCGAAGCATCATTGAAGCATCATCGAATCAACACAGAAGCACCACCAAAGCATTGCAGAAGCATCAAAAACACTGATATTCACCAGGGACCTCTTTATGGGGGTTTGCGCTTGGTACCCCGTGTTCAGTTTGCAAGGTATATAGATCACAATTTTACTAAATAAAACCAGATCTGAGCAGACAGGAATTCTGTGAATCACATCAAATCAGTCAGTAACCAGGATACTGGACAGAGATCAGACCAAGCACATAACCGGGAACAAGCAAAGGTCAAGGCAGGCAACAAACACAGATCACTAGGCTTCAAAGCCTGCACACAGAAGTTACATAATAAGAGCACCGGCGAGGGATACCAGCAGAACCCATTTCAGAGAAACAGGGAATAGCAGCTAGCTACAAGAAGCATTTCTTCAGCAGTGAGCTAAGAGCTGCATTGGGTTTAAATTGGCTTCCCGGGAGGGAAGCACTGCACTGACTGGCAACAGGCAGAGGAGGGAAGCTTTGCTGATTGGCCATCTTTTTACCGTTTTTATTGTTTCACCGATGAAGCTGACTGATGGACTGATGTGCCTACACACCATCGGTTCATGAACCGATCGTGTCAGAATGCGGTGATGTAAAACACAACGACGTGATGAAAAAAAATGAAGTTGAATGCTTCCAAGCATGCGTCGACTTGATTATGAGCATGCGTTGATTTTTAACCGATGCTCGTGCGTACTAACGATCGGTTTTGACCTATCGGTTAGCCATCCATCGGTTAAATTTTAAAGCAAGCCATCTGTTTTTGGACCGAAGGATAACGGACCGATGGGGCCTACACACGATCGGTTTGGACCGATGAAAACTAATTTCAGTCAGTTTTCATTGGTTTGAACCGATCGTGTGTACGTGGCTTAATACATCACTTCTGTCATTCTCTGGCTACTGTAGCCGAGGAAGCAGATAAGCAGAAAACATGATCTGTGCTTGATTAGCAGCAGTGGAAGGTATAGGAGATGTTAATCTCTTCATAAAGATGACCTGTCACCTGCCAATGCTAATATGGGGTGGGGGTGTTAGCCTCATTGTAAAATAAAAGTTAATTTAAGTTAAAAAATTATATTAAAATAGACCTAAAGAAGTAACAGAGGCAAAACTTTTTTCATCTTGGATAGAGCAATGGAGGGTTACAATGTCAATTTTCTTTCTCGCTATCTGTGTCCCGTTTAAGAGATTGCCCTTCACTTTCTTCCTAGCCAAACAGGAAGTGAGGGGAAATCCCTGCAAATTAAGGTAATTCCAGGTCACCAGAACTGGTTTCTCTATTGGAAGATTTCCCTCTATTTTCTGGGGACAGCCGAACATGAAACATGAAATAGGTTAAAAAACACTGCTCTAAATTGATAAATCTGTAAAAACTTTTAAAGCATAGCCTATGGACAAAATTGGGTACTATGATTTTTTGTGATTTTACAGGTTTTTGGAATTTAAAGGCTTGACATCTATTTAGTATCTATTTACTTAGCACAATCCCATTTTTTAAAATGTCACCAAAAAGTTGAGTATAGCATTGTGTTTGTCGGCAATTAAATAAATGTTATTGTATTCTTGTCACCATGTAACTGCCACCATGTTGTTCTACAGGCCCTCTTTTTAAAAATGTGTCCAGTGATGTAGTATAGTGCACAGTCAGAGATAAGGTACAGGGATGCAGGATAGTGCACAGTCAGGGATAAGGAAGAGAGGTGCAGGATAGTGCACAGTCAGAAATAAGGTACAGAGATGCAGGATAGTGCACAGTTGGAGTTAAGGAACAGAGATGCAGGATAGTGCACAGTCAGAGATATGGAACAGAGATGCAGGATAGTGCACAGTCAGAGTTAAGGAACAGAGATGCAGGATAGTGCACAGTCAGAGATAAGGAACAGAGATGCAGGATAGTGCACAGTCAGAGATAAGGAACAGAGATGCAGGATAGTGCATAGTCAGAGTTAAGGAACAGAGATGCAGGATAGTGCACAGTCAGAGTTAAGGAACTGAGATGCAGGATAGTGCACAGTCAGAGATAAGGAACAGAGATGCAGGATAGTGCACAGTCAGAGATAAGGAACAGAGATGAAGGATAGTGCACAGTCAGAGATAAGGAACAGAGATGAAGGATAGTGCACAGTCAGAGATAAGGAGCAGAGATGAAGGATAGTGCACAGTCAGAGATAAGATACAGTTATTTTTTATTTATTTTTTTGCCCTTGTGTATATCTTAAAATAAGGACAGAGAAACTGCTATAATATGTATAATTTTATAATTCCAACGCCCATTAAATTACTGGAAAATTATCTTTCAAGTGATCTCTAAGAATGTCAATATCAGATTAATGATAAAATATATGTTTAATTATCTCTTTGTACTCATGAATCTTTGCAGATACCGGGGTTTCCAAAAGATTTTTGCTGCCATATATGGTTCACCACTAAAAGATTAGAAACACTCCTTCAATCATTATGCAAATCTTCCAAAACTCATTATGCAAATCACATAACATAATGTCACTACCTCCGCTCCATTCATTCCTAATTACAATTTTTAAAGGATGATTAAATTCCTGAGATATCTAAAATCCAGAGGTATGCTTGGAAGCTTCACGTCTGCCAAAACAGGTGCAAAGATGGGAACAGGGATGTAAAGCACACTGATTAAAAGAGATAAACTAAAAAAATAAAGAACCTGGTATCTGAACCAGTTATCATTAATTTGCTTACCAAAAGCAAATGTAACAATAACAACCAAGAAGCCCAAGAGTAATGCTATCATTCCCCCATGATGTAGTACAAAGTGCTTAATTGATACCACCAAGCTCCAGTTGACTGGTTTGCTCTGTTCTCCTAATTGCTCCCTAATCCACAGCATGGGCTTTAATAACTGGAAATCCTTCTAATTGGTGGGATGTGTGGCCAGTGATAGAGTTTTCCCACATCAGATGCCTACTGATAAAATATATGCATGGTGGCCATTTTTGTGTTTCCCGTTGCCAGTGATGGTTCTTGGAATGATGTAATACTAAACTAAAGACAATTCCCAGCTCAACTTGCCAGCCAGTCTGCAACCAACTGAATTAGCCTTTCTCAAAGTCTGCATTAAAAACCGTGGTTTCATTTGCACACATTTGCAAATACATGTGTAAGCTGCAGAAGCGTCACAAAGCACCCCAGTATTATCTGCAGTCCTAACTCTATACATTCATGAGAGCCTCCATAGTAGAAGCACATGCATTATAATGGATAGGCAGAGGGAAGGTGAGCCTGGATGGAGCCCACTCTTCCTAAAAGGCAGCATAGGGGCATACTGGACACCCAACTCATAGTACAATGGCAGCATGGGTACCCAGTTTGCCTCTGTGCCTTTAAGGAGGAGTGGGCTCCTTCCAGGCTCACCAACCATATGCCTATCCATTATAATGTGCTTTTACTATGGAGGCTTTAAAAAATGTACAGTGGAACCTTGGATTACAAGCATAACCCGTTCCAAGAGAATCAAAGCAAGTTTCCCCACAAAAGTCAATGGAAACTAAAATAATTTGTTCCACATTGACTTCTATGGCATGCAATACCGCATGTGGCAGAGGTACTCAGAAATACTTGGAAAGGCTCGGGGGAAAGTTCAGCTGAACTTGGAAAACCTTGGAAAGGTTTGGATACACTCGACAACTGAGTTTTTATGAACTGCTCCAAACGGCTATAATCAGCTCCTCTCTGCTCCGGCACGCCTGCACCTCTGACCAAATGCGGCATTGCACACTGCTGTGGCTTGAATCCTGCTCGTTTTGCGAGACAACACTCTCAAACCGAGTCAGGATTTCCCCCCCAAAAAATGCCCGTATTGCAAAACACTTGTTACCCAAGTTACTCGCAATCCGAGGATTCACTGTATAGCGTTAGGACTGAAGATAATTTTCTATTTTTTCTCGTCGTTCTTTTTCTGATCGCGAAAACCACTCGTGTGTATGCTTTTCCGAGGGAAAAAAAAACATGCATGCTCAGAATCAAGTATGAGACAGGAGCGCTCGTTCTAGAAAAATTATCGTTCGTAATGAAGATAGCACATTTGTTATGCTGTAACGGACTGAAAAGCACAAAAACTGAAAAGTGCGAATCGTCTCTCACCAAACTTTTACTAATACGAGGATCAGCAAAAGTAGCCCAAAGGGTGACACCATTTGAATGGAACTTCCCCTTTATAGTCCCATCGTACGTGTTGTACGTCACAGCGCTTTGCTTGAGAATTTTTTTCATGAACGTGTGTATGCAAGGCAGGCTTGTGAGGAATCACGACGAATCATGTCGATAAAATCGTTTGTGTGTACGAGTCATAAGATTTACACTTGTCTATAGCAAAAAGGCACTAGATCTAGAATAATAAATTATTGCATTACCATGATATTTCAAATATCAGTTTACATAGAAGACACATGAATCGAGCTTAGAGTGTATTTGTACGGGTTATTGGTCATACCTTATAATGTACAGTATGTAATTACATTATATATTTTGAGATTGTGGCAACGATGAGCCGCTGTACTAAATAATTTTGGCAATGAAGGGACAAGTCTACTTTTGATGTGGATGAGATAACAAAGACAGGGAAACTTCCTCGGGCCATCAGTAGCCACTACATTTCTTTTCTGCATATCTGCACAGACTTGTACAGATAATATAAACCAGTATGGTATATGTTAATCAAGAAAATGAATTCAGATTAAGAACCATCACAGCATTAAGTAATAGTAGTTCAAAGATTAATTAAACAAGGTATAATTTAGAAGATTATTATACTTCAATATTTACATTCTGTTTAAATATTCATGTTACTGCTGTTATCCTTAGTTACAGTTCCTTTAAGTCTTAAGCAAAAAAAAAGCAAAGCACACGACACGCAATTTCCCTTGTCAATGCCAAAAGCTAGAAAAGATCTCTCATTTATTTTCAAAATTAGGTTACAGCCCCCGAGTTACTGCATTAAGGAAAGTATGTAGGAAGAATTTAAAGATTGGCAGGTGATACTTATCTTTCATAAAGAAAGTCAGAGGAACTCGGTGTTCTTTCACTAGCTATAATATGATTAGTAGTCTTTAAACTTAAGGTTACAGTGTGATGGTAAGCTGGGAATTCATTAGGCTGTTATAGCACCTTCTGATGTCTCCATGTAGGTATTTGCTGGTTAACCACCAACACAGAAACATAAAACTTGAAATAGTCCTATAGACATGAGTTGCTTGCTCTTATCTCATTGTATTCACAGTATTAAAAAAATCCTATCTTAGTAGTGTTGCGGGATATCACATTTTTTATGTGATATAGAAGACTACTATCTGCTGATCAAGAAGGATCTCAGCTCCCTCCTGTGGCCGAATTGTTGTATAACCACCTGCTGCTTACTTTTGTCCTGATACTGCAGAGAATGTTGGAAAATTAAGTGCAGGGAGAAAAGAGACTCCATTTGCCCTGGCTTGTTATAGACTACATTACACTGAGAGCAACTGTACAATCCCAGAATGCTTTGCTTCCCGCACGGCCTGCTGGGAGAGGTATTTGGTGCGCGCACTCTCGACCACCTCTTCAACTTGCAAGGTGTCTTCCCGGAAGTCTAGGCTGGAATAGCAGCCTATCTATGCCCGGGCAGAGCACCATTGAGGAGGAGAGACAGAACCTCTAACGGAGTGATCGGACGGGACTCCAGTACCCCTGCAATTTGTCTGAGAACCGGAGGCTGTCATCTTGAAGGACTGGCATCAGAGATCGTGGACGGAGTGATTCTGTGGGACAAGGCCCAAACTGGTTGGGTGAGAAGGGCATCTGCCCAAGCATACTGATCACCTTGCAGGAGGGTGGATTGTTGATATTCATCACTGTGATTTGACTGTTCAGGAATTTCCACCAGTTTTTTTCCCTTGGATTACAAATTGTGTTTTTTTTCCTTGGCGCGCCAACGCATGCCAACGCATAGGTGCACAAACTGTTAAGATAATTTATATTGAGGTTTGGCATGGCCCGCCAAACCACGTTAGTTAGCTATATTACTCAAAGACTACCTAAATTACCTATTTAGTTGTTGCATATTGTTGATATTCATTTTCATACTCGTTGATCGAGTAATTGGTTCTATTACACTGTGAGTATTGTTAGTAGTGAGAGCTGGGTGAGGCTTGGCAAGGAGGTACTTCAGTGTGGATACCTTGTTGAGGGAATCCCCTTGCTGCGTGCTTACACAGGTCTGCATAGCCATTATAAATTAACGTGTATTTATTAGTTATTTTTGTTTATGGCTTTTGCAGGGCTCTGCAAGCTGTCTTTTATCATTTTACCTTTGTTTCTTTTGATTTATCCTTTTTTTACACACAATAAAGTGCTAATGTTAAGCCAGAATATTTGCCATTCTGAAGCGTCCCTCCAATTACTTTGCATATTATTTTATTCATACTGTGATTCTGTACTTGCCAAATTTGCTGCAGAAATCTCCCTTCACTGAGTCTGGCTGCATCAATTTTAACTGTGGGAGATGAGGCTGGTGCCTGTTCACTTCCTGGGGTTTACACAGACACACACCTCCAGCTCCACAGCTCTCATTGGCCCTCTTATGACTCATCCCCCCTCCCATCCTGGCAAACTCTCACGAGAGTAAGAGAGAGAATTGTGCATTATGTCATAAGCATAGTCTTTTTACCAGACAAGAAAATGGAAGAGGGCTGTATAAGGTACAGTATTTACTGGCAGAAAAAAATGTTTTACTATCCAAAGTTAAAAAAACAAGGGCAGAAGATTTAATAGATGGAAAGATGAAAAAATTACTGAAGTTCCGCTTTAAACAGAATGTTAATTAAAACCCCCAAACAACATATATATTTGACAGTAGAAATGGTGGTAGTAACAATTTTTGATGTCACATGATATAAGCAAAACTATTTACCAAGAGCAAATTTAGGGCCCTTTCACACGTACGGACAGTATGTCTGTTTTTCATCCATCCGTTTTTGGGATCCCTATGGGATAGCGGGTGTCAGAGGATGAACATTAGCTGACACCCAATGTCCATTGGTCCAAAGGAACTATTTAAAGTGACAGAACACCTGGTTGCTAAAAACAAATTGATTGAACTTCCAGGAGAGTGTTTCTCAACCTTTTTTTAGTCAAGGCACAATGATGGAAAATATGGACAGTCTCAAGACACCCCATTCTATGCAAATGCAAAATAACTATTCTAATAGTTTCACATAATACATTAACATCCACACACGTAGGATACCCAATGTTAGAGGTGATTTATTCTTCCAAATCTACTTTTGAACACTGGTACTGGCTAGTAGTTCAATGTTTTTCTTCTCCCTCGGTGTTTCTCCATCACTCAGCTAATGTGATCCCAGCACAGACAGAGAGGGGCAGGGGAAGGTCGGAATGGTGCACAATGAAAACATGTGGCTTTGTGTAACAAAAGGCAAAACTTTTTTTTTTTTTAGTTTTGGATAGAGTGAAAATGGGATTAGAACACGTGTCAGTTTTTATTGCTGCCTGTGCCCCCAATTTGGGAGATTCGCGTTCTCTATTTGTCCTGTTTCCATTATCAATAAAAGTGAAAGTAAAATCCTACATTTTGGGTTGACATTAGAACACTAATAGAGGGAACTATCAGGGCCTGGATCACCTTCTGGTGGCACTGAGGTTCCCAGAGCTAAAGGGTTCAGTTCTGGTGGCCACCAGCAGGTGTCTCCCAGCAACCATCAGATCCTAGTAGTTAAGATCTGATGCTGGCTGCTGGGAAGGTAGTTACCTCTCCCTTAATTCAGTGTTTTGCCTGAAGTAAAGCCGAACAATAACTCCAGAGGAGTAGCAGAGTGTGTTTTGAGGTGTAAGTATTGTTATACTGTGTGTGAGAAATAACTTGTTAAAATTACTATTGTGAATACAGATTGTATTTACGTTTACTTACTTTTATTTACTTTGCATTTTCCAAAGAATAGTGGGAAAGAATTACAACTTCAAAAAACTGACCATGCCTCTTACTAAATACCTTGGACTGTCTACTTTAAAAAAAAGGGGTCACGTGGGGGTGTTTGTACTGACTTGCCATTTTAGGGCCTCAAGAAATTAGATAGTTCATCAGTACATTAGGATTGATCAATTTTCGAAAAAAAATATATTATATATATATATATATATATATACATACACACACACCATACACATATATATACACCATACAAATATATATAAACCAGTTTGTAGACTCTATAACACACAGCCTAAATTATATATACTGATTTGGGTTATTTTTACCTAAGAAATGTAGCCTAACTTATGAAGCAAGGTAATTTATTTTCCAAATTTTATAACAAAAACAAAGTAAACAGCACTGAAAACTGAAACGTGGTCTGGGCAGGAAGGGGGTGAAAGTGTCTAGCATTGAGGTGGTTAAAGCGGAGTTCCACCCAAAATTGGAACTTCCGCTTAACCCACTCCTCACCCCCTTACATGCCACATTTGGCATGTCATTTTTTGGGGGGGGGTGGGAGCTTCAGGAGGAGTGGGAATTCCTGTCCCACTTCCTCCTTCCGCCGAGGGGCTGGTTAGGCGATTAGCTTAATTGCCTATCTTCAGCCCCTCCCTGTAGGCGATCGCCTTGGACACGTCACAGGTCATAGGCGATCGCCTGTCCAATCGGACGGCGCAGCGCCGGGCCCCGCCGCACGCGCATTCACAGTGCCGCTGCTGACTTTTAATAAACATAAAAATTGGCTGGAACATCCCTTTAAGTACCTGACAGATGCACGATTGATAAAGCAGTTTAGCCGAGGTGCCTGCCAACATGAAACCCAAAGACAGCACATTTTCTTTTGTGGGTGGTCCTTTACCTGGGACTCACACACTAGGCAGTTGTTGTATCCCTATTAATTACAAAAAACAATGGATAGATCATAGAATTGATTGTTTCAAAAGATCTTTCAGTTGTAATTGATTGCTCAACAAAAAAAAGGTTGATTTGGCTCTTTTTTAATTGATTTTCCAATAGGGCCTACTGACCTAATTAACTGATTAGTTTAATCAACATATAAAAGAGTTTTTTTTTTTTAATCTATCAATCTTTTATACAATCATTAATATCAGTAAATTTACAAATGTGATTCAACATTTGTTCATACAGACAAATCTGTCAATGTATTTTTTTTTTGCCTTCTTTTGGATCATCTGTGGGTATAGGATTGTGTATATGGGAATGCATGATATATTTTTTATTTTTATTTTTCCCTTTTATAGGCTGAACTAGATGAACTTGTGTCTTTTTTTCAATCTGACTAACTATGTGGCAGATTAAATATATTACTGGGTAAAGCAGCATATGTATAAGACATTGATGAACCCATAATATAATTTGTGAAGATAAGAAGTGTGCTATGGAAATTGAAACTGTATGAAAATATAAAAATCTATTGAAATAAAAAAAAAGAAACTGTATGAAAAAGTAATTTGTGTAAAGAGGAAATAATCTGTCAAGATTATAACCGGAAGCTTTGGTAATTGTTACAAGAATGACCTATTCATGATTACAGATGGTGTGGTTGTGACCATTTTTAATTATAATCCCTTTAGAATTGTGTAGGTGACTATACAAGAAACAGCATACGGTAAAAATACACAAATATTCCAATCTGATTGGCTAGCAGAAGACGAGTGTTCACCATTTCACCTCAATGGCAGTTTTCGGTGTATGGAAAATGATTCTGTAGAAAATGTCAATATGTTTGCACATGCATGTCTCACGTGTACGGTTCACTAACATAGTCTTGATATGTGTCAATGCTGATGTGAAGCAAAAGCAATAAGTCTTTGCATTGTGTTCATAATAGTTGATTAAGAATAAAGTGATGATTATTCACGGTCAACCATCAAGAAAAACACATAGAGCAACTTCAGGAAAGCAAAGCAATGTGTGTTACCATGGAGACCAGCAGTCATGTTTTTTCGCCATGATCATCATGGGTAACACAAGATCCCAATGAAACATACATTTATATATATAGAGAGAGAATTTCGATCTTTATATATATTCTCTAACGTGAAATTATTTACTTCTACAAGATAAAAAAAAACACCTTCTCCACAAATCAGCAGGCAATTAACCTTAATTGAATATTTGGTATTTATTTTCAAGTATATTTTCAAGAATATATGTAAATGTGAGAAGGTTAATGTAATTAATGTGTTAACATCTTGAAAACATTCAAATAGCCACTAGATGGAGAACAAAACCTCTACGTGAAAGAGGACCATGAAAATAGTGCAGAACGCACATTAAACTTTATTTTTTTAACAGGTAAGCTTTAGACTACAAAAGGAACGCAAGTGACAGATTCTTTTTAGCTTGTGATAGGTGTATATTTCTATAATCAGTAAAAATTGGAAACATGAAAAATATAATCTAATAATCTCCAAACTGCTGAGCTCATATGTAAAATTTGCAGATTTTTACTTCCCAGCAAAATTGTTTTTGCATCTCCTCCTTTTCCTGCACCATTGCACATAACATCACATATATGAATTGCATAGTTCAGCCTTTGGTAATCTGTGCGTTAGTCTGAGCTCTCCATGGTGACGATTCTTCATTCTATAACCTACGACATATGAAATGTTTTCTATTATTTCTGCCTTCTATTTAGTATACTTGGTCTATTATAGTGGTATTGACGCAGCCTAGGGTATTATCTTTGTATGTGTAATTGTGCAGATCATAATATTAATAATTGGTTGAACTATATGGACTTTATCTTTTTTTAAAGCTGACTAGTAGGAAGTATGTAATTAGCAAAACTGAACTGCATCACATGACATCTAATAAAGCTGTATAAGGATTCATAATTATTGCACTTCAACACTGTAACTTAAAGTGGCTGTAAACAATCACCTTATAAAACAACCCATTTTGTTTAAAATAGAAATGAAAGGCAAAACATTTTTGTATAGATACAATAAAAAACATTATAAATACCTTTTTTCCCTTTTTGATCACATTCCCTCTGTTCTCAGCTGCATACGAGCTGGGATAGGAGAAGCAGCAGCACACTGAGCTTTCCATTAAATGCTGTGCAGCCTGGGCGTGTCAGGACAAGTCTGATCATTGGAGGCAAGTACACTGAGCATAGCTAGAGAACTGACATTGGTGTGTTCTCCTGCTTAGTGTGGTCAGTTTTTAATAGGAAAGCAGAGGGACTGGAATCTTCATGTCTCTATAATGTCAAATCTTTTCTCTCTATGTCGAATAATGTTGGACTAATAACCGTAAAAAAAGTTTAAAGCGTGGAGATTTTTAGGTACCGTAGTTTGTTGCCATTCCACGAGTGTGTGCAATTATAAAGCATGACATGTTTGGTATCTATTTACTTGGCTCAACATCATCTTTTACATTATGCAAAAAAATTGGGCTAACTTTACGTTTTCATTTTTTTTAATTCATGAAAGAAAATTTTTCCCAAAAAGTTGCATTTAAAACACTGGTGCACAAATACCGTGTGACATAAAGTATAGCAACAATCACCATTTTATTCTCTAGATTCTCTGCTAAAAATATATATATATATATATATATATATATATATATATATATATATATATATATATATAATGTTTGGGGGTTCTAAGTAATTTTCTAGCAAAAAAAATATTTTTTAACTTGTAAACACCAGTTTACAGCCGGTTCTTTTTGCCGGCGTAATGTTTCTCATTTACGTTACGCCGCCGCAACTTTACGCACAAGTGCTGTATTCACAAAGCACTTGCTCATAAAGTTGCGGCGGCGTAGCGTAAATGTGCCGGCGTAATTCAAATTTGGCGGGTAGGGGCGTGTAGTATTTAAAATAGGTGCGATGCCGCGTCAAACGTACTGCGCATGCGCCGGCCGTCAATGTATCCCAGTGCGCATGCTCCAAATTATGACGGTGTTATCGACGTTAACGTCAATGACGTCAATCCCCATTCACGGACAAGTTACACAAACGACGTAAACATTTTCAAATTCAACGCGGTCACGACATCCATACTTAACATAGGATGCGCCTGCTTTTTGGTGCTTTATCTTTACGCCGGGAAACCCCTTACGGAAACGGTGTAAAGTCACTGCGTCGGGCGGGCGTACGTTTGGGAATTGGCGTATCTCGCTAATTTACATATTCTCGGCGTAAATCACCGGAAACGCCCCCAGATTCTGAGTTATGCCGGCGTAGGACTGATACGCCGGCGTAACTGATACTGAATCTGGCCCCAAATGTCAGAAATAGGCTTAGGCATAAAAGGGTTAAAGACATTTATTGAATGTTGAGAATCTTAGAAGAAAAGACAAGGTAGCATATAAGAGCAATAAATCCTGTAAACTTTAAAGCGAATGATCCCAAAAAGTTGCTACATTCCTCTTTTAACCACTTAAGACCCGCACCAAAATGCAGGTAAAGGACCAGGCCCCTTTTTGCGATTCGGCACTGCGTCGCTTTAACTGACAATTGCGCGGTCGTGCTCCCAAACAAAATGTGCGTCCTTTTCTTCCCACAAATAGAGCTTTCTTTTGGTGGTATTTGATCGCCTCTGCGATTTTTATTTTTTGCGCTATATACAAAAATAGAGCGACATTTTTGAAAAAAAAACAATATTTTTTACTTTTTGTTATAAGAAAAATCAAATAAACTAAATTTTAGTCAAACATTTAGGCCAAAATTTATTTAGCCACATGTCTTTAATAAAAAAAAAAATTGCAATAAAAAAAATTAGCTACCTAGCGGGAACAGCGACACTAATACAGCGATCAGAAAAATAATCGCTTAGTGATGCTGGCAATAGGGAGTGAAAGTGTTAGCTAGGGCGGTGATCAAGGGGTTAAAACTTTATTAGGGGGGCACGGGGGCTACCCTGAACCTAACACTAACTGACTGTCACACTGACACTAAATACAGTAATCATACATATATGATTACTGCATTCAGTGACACTGTGACAGGGGGGAGGGGGTGATCGCAAGGGGTTAAGTGTGCCTGCGTGTACTGGTGTCAGTGTAGTGTTGTGCAGACTTACTATGTGATGTGATCTCTCCTCAGCGGCGGTTGAAAAAAACGTCAAGAGCAGAGATCACATCACTTCCTCCTCCTGTGTTTACACAGGAGGAGGAAATTACACTGCAGGGGAGCGCGCGGATTGGCTGGGAGCGATCCGGAGGGGGCGGACAAAAACAAACAGCAGCCCCCTCATCCTGGATCGCTCCTTCAGCAAACCGGACCGCCGCATGTACCGGGGGGGTCCCGATCGGACCCCCGACCCACTTTAAGGCAGCAACGTGTATATATACGTTGATGTGCCTGTCCGTGCCATTCTGCCGACGTAAATGTACATGCGGCGGTCCTTAAGGGGTTAAAAAAAATGATTTTAGTTTTTCTGCCATGTAACTACCACCCTATGAGGGGTGACTCTTATAAGCTACCAACTCTTTTCCTGCAAAGTACAAATAGACTATGTAAATGAATTACCAGTTGTTTTTAATGTAAATATGTTCTGACTCGGCAATCAGCACTTTTTGAATGCAGTTGGAGCAGATTTGCATACTGCATGACTCCATTAGCATAACTCCAAAATTGATATAGAATTAAATGTGATAAATTAGCTAGTAGTTGGTAAACTAATCTGTTGTGGCTGAAGAAACCCTTGGAGTACAGTTTATGGGATTGAGGAAAAACATTTATATGTTACAATAAAGACAAGAAGGAGCACAGAGTAGCACAGAGTAGCAAGGTGCAATCCATACCTAAAATCTGACTCACAGACTCTGACTCTAAAATATACAGCCACACAGTGTTGCACAGTGCAGTGCATGCCTTAAAGCTGACACAGAGGAAATGCACAACCGCACAGTGTCACACAGTGAATAGACGTACTTAAAGGAAACATACAGCAGTACAGTGACGCACAGTGAGGTCCATATCCAAAAGCTGACTCAGAGGAAGCATACTGCCACACTATACTGACAGTGTTGTTTATATCCTAAAGTTGCCTCAAAGGAAACGCACTGCCACACACTAAGTATAGGACTGCATAAATCCAAAGGCTGACCTTGAGGAAATACACAATCGCACAGTGTTGATTATATACTAAAGCTGACTCAGAGGAAACACATTGTTGCGCAGTGTTACTTATATCCAAGACTGACTCTGAAGAGACACATTGCCATATAGTGTCGCACAGTACAGCTCTGACGCAGAAGAAACAAACCACCATGCAGTGTCGCACAGCAGTTCACACATATAAAGGTTGACACAGAGGAAACATACCAACATGTAAGACGCAAAGTGCTGTTTATGCCTAAAAGTTGATTTAGAGATAACACACTGTTGTATAGTGTCACAAAGAGGTGTCCATACTTAAAGGCTTACTAACAGAAGATATATTGCCATACAGTGTTACACTGTGCAGTTATTTTTAAAAGATGATTTGGAGGAAATAAACTACTGTATAATGTTGCACAGTGGTGCCTATACACAAAGCCTGTCTCAGAGCAAATACACTGCTATACAGTGTTGCACAGGGCAGTTCAGTTCTAAAGCCGGTTTTAAAGGAAACCCATAATTGTAAAATGTTGCACAAGGCTGAACATATTTGAAGAGTATCTGAACGGAAACAGATTGCCATATGGTGTTGTCCAGAGGTGTTTATAGCAGGGACTGTACTAAACAGCTGTACTCGTACACAAAGAAAGATACATATAAATAAATTTGGAAATTGGATACTCACAGTTCGTATTAAAAAAAAAAATTCTAAGAGCTTAAACAAGACTGGGGTAAGGAATTCAAAATGAGAGGTAAAAGGAAGTGAGGTGAAAACATCAAAAGTGAATGCAAATACTGGCACAATTAAAAATATATGACACAAGAAGGAAGTCCTGGAAGCCCGGTAACAAAGAGACAACGAGAAACTAGTAAGAAAAAAGGGCCAGGAAAGAGTGAAGAAAAAAATATCAAGCACTCGCTCTGATTCAAGGTCTACCAGAGGCAGAAAAAGAAGACTTAAAAAATATAATGAACAAAATGTTCAACCTGCTACTGAACAGACCAATGACAGAACTATTGAAAATTGAAAAAGTATATAGGATCAGAAAACCTCAAAGTGTGTCAACAGAAGCCCCAAGAGATGTAATAGTAAGATTCCAATTCTATGAAGTAAAAGCGCAAATCTGGGAGAAGATAAGAGGAATATCATCATTGGAACATAACAGAGCAAACCTTCAAATATTTGCATATCTAGCCCCTGAAACTTTGGCAAGCTGGAGACTCCTTAGACAATTGCTTGCACCGATGCTGACACAAAAAAATATTACATCTAGTTGGGGTTTTCCTGCATGCCTGGTAGGACATAATAATAATAGTCCTCAGATAACTTGTTGTCTCATCTCCCTTTTTTATGTCACTCTATGCTTCAAAGCTCCCAGAAAGACAAACACTCCTGCGCACAAGTGAGTACCAGGTGGACTAAAAGTTCTTAATGGATAGTTCCATAGGCCTTGCTGTCTACAAGGACAGGTGATCACTGCTGGGCTCTGAGGAAGAAGGTATTCCTTCAAAACATATCAGCCTGCAGTGGCCTTCAAAATCTCCTCTGGTACTATATGGAGCATGCTGTCTCTAGACCGCTGTCATCTGGAGATTACCTATATTGCGAGTTTTCTATATCTGTTTGTGAGTATTTTTTTTTTACTTTATTTTAAATAAACATACTTAATGATAATGCACAAGGTTGGTGCACCCTCTTTTCTCGTTTTCTCTTCAAAGCTCCCACCTGGAAGGAGAGAAAGAGAAAGAAAAAGAGGAGATAAAGAATAATAGATATTTAATATGAATAAACTTGAATTTACAATGTAAATGGTCTAAATACTCTGGTTAAAAGGCATAAGATCCTTAACTACTTAAGGACCGGACCAATACGCTGGTAAATGACCCAAGGGTTTTTTACAATTCGGCACTGCGTCGCTTTAACAGACAATTGCGCGGTCGTGCAACGTGGCTCCCAAACAAAATTTGCGTCCTTTTCTTCCCACAAATAGAGCTTTCTTTTGGTGGTATTTGATATTTTTTGCGTTATATACAAAAATCAAATAAACAAAATTTTAGTCAAACATTTAGGCCAAAATTTATTCAGCCATATGTCTTTAGTAAAAAAAAAAATTGCAATAAAGAAAAATAGCTACCTAGCGGGAACAGTGACACTAATACAGCGATCAGAAAAATGATCGCTTAGTGACACTGGCAATAGGGAGTGAAAGGGTTAACTAGGGCGGTGATCAAGGGGTTAAAACTTTATTAGGGGGGGTACGGGGCTACCCTGGACCTAACACAAACTGCCTGTCACAGTAACTGTCACACTGACACTAAATGCAGTGATCAGTACATATATGATCACTGCATTCAGTGACACTGTGACAGAGGGGTAGGGGGGGTGATTGCAAGGGGTTAATGTGCCTATGTGTAGTGTGTGTCAGTGTAGTGTTGTGCAGACTTACTGTGCGATGTGATCTCTTCTCAGCGGCGGTTGAAAAAACTGCCGAGAGCAGAGATCACATCACTTCCCTCTTCCTGTGTTTACATAGGAGGAGGAAGTGCAGAGCAGGGGAGGGCACGGATTGGCTGGGAGTGATCCGGAGGGGGCAGACAAAAACGAATAGCCGCCCCCTTGTCCCGGATCACTCCCAGAGCCGCGGGAACCGTCGCATGTACCGGGGGTCCCGATCGGACCCCCGACCGGCGTCTAGGCAGGGACGTACAGGTACGCCAATGTGCCTGTACGTGCCATTCTGCCGACATATATGTACATGCGGCGGTCCTTAAGTGGTTAAAGAAATTCAGTACCACTCTGCCGGTGTCATTTTTCTGCAAGAGACACATATATCACACACGACACAAAAGTTAAACTTTACTCAAAGATATATCCTATATAGTTATATGGGGACACAATAACGAAAAGAGCGAAAGGCGTGGCAATAGGAATTGCAAAGACATAAGATTCATTGGGAAAGAAAGGATGGTAGATCCAGATATTTATTCCAGAAAGAAAAATTAATTAATTTAAAAGGGGTAAAGTAATAGTGGCAGGAGATTTCAATCACCCCATGGACCCACAACTCGATATTTTGGCCCATGCCCAGAGAAGTGAAGCGTTCCAACTTAAGTCACTTAAAAGAATGCTATACCAACGTCAATTGATAGGTAGCTGGAGAATTCGAAACCCTAGCAAGAGAGATGATACATTCTACTCTTCTGCACATGGGTCATATTCAAGACTGGATTATATACTGGTAGAATATAGATTATTAGAAATACTAGTTAAAACATCTATTGAAGCAATCACTTTATCTGATCATGCATCAGTGACAATGGAAATGTAGATTACAGAGGTACAAAATAGGACAAATATTTGGAGACTAAATGAGGCACTAATACAAGATCAGGAGATAATAGAACAAAATAGAGAAAGAATTAGAACAATACTTTATGATAAACAAGACTTGGGACTCAAAATAAAATATTAAAAGAACTATAGGAACTAGAACAAAGGCACTACAAAAGGGGAAAGGAATAGAATATATACAACATCTGGTAGTGCTAACAAGGGGTGGGTTAAACTTGTTAATGAAACAAGAGACAAAGTGAACCTTCAATAAAGATACAAGTGAATCAGGTAAGTTTCTAGCAAGAGCACTAAGGAAAAATAAGTTGGTAAGCTTTATAGAAAAAATTAAAAACAACTCTGGGGAACTGGTGTATTCTACATCACAAATTGCAAGAGCATTGACAAAGTTTTATAGTGCACTATACTCAGTAAGATCAACAGGGGAAAACAAGTAAAAGAATCAGACAATAAGGAAGATATACAAGTTTATTTCCACAAGGCCAAATTACATAAATTAAGTTAGGGAAATATGTTAGATCTAGAGAGACCCATAACACAAGACGAAATCTCTAGAGCACTAAAGAAGACAGCCATGGGAAAGTCCAGGGCCGGATGGATTCTCTGTAATCTACAATAAAAAATGTAAAGACCAATTAGTTCCAAAATTATGTTCCTACTAGAATTCCATAAATGAAGGGACGTAAATGAGGAGAGAATAACTGTTGGCTTATACCAAAAGAAGGAAAAAATATAACACAATGTGCCAGTTATAGACCAATATCATTATTAAATGTTGACACAAAATTGTATCCCAAAATATTAGCTACTAGATTGAAGAGATTAATGCCAGACTGGATACATACAGACCAGGTGAGGTTCATACCTGGGATAGAAGAAAGCGTCAACGGAGTAAGAACATTTTTACTCCTACATAAAATAAATAGTGAAGGAACATAAAGTGGCGGCAAATGCGGATATTGGGCCAGATTCTCAAAAGTGATACGCCGGCGTTTCGTAGGAAACACCGTCGTATCTCTCTTTCTTTACTGGGTATCTATGCGTGTGATGCCTAGAATCACTTACGCATAGATACAGTGAAGATCCGACAGATGTAAAAACAATTACACCGTCAGATCGGAGATGTAATGACATCGCTGGCCGCTAGGTGGCCTGTACGTTGATTTCTCAAATGCTTATGCAAATGAGCCTAATCCGATGATTCCCGAACGTTTTTACGCCGCCCCGTCGTAGTTTACGTCGTTTCCGTACGTGTAAGGCTAGCCCTGCTATATGAGGGGTAACCTTACGAAGTTCCGTCGTATGCCATGTTAAGTATGGCGTCGGGTCAGCGTCGTCTTTTTCCGTCGGTTACGTTGTTTTACTAAGTCGTTCGCGAATAGAGATTTACGTAAACGACGCTCACGTCGGTTTCATTCACTTTTTCCAACGTGAGCTGGAGCATGCGCACTGGGCTATTTTTGAGGCCGGCGCATGCGCAGTTCGATCGACGCGGGGGCGCGCTTAATTTAAATACAAGCCGCCCCCTTGGAATTACGCGGGGATACGTAGAGCCATTTACACTACGCCGCCGCAATTTACGGAACAAGTGCTTTGGGAATACGGCACATGCTCTGTTAAATTGCGGTGGCGTAGTGTAAATGGCTTACGCTACGCCAGCGGCAATTCTATGGGAATCTGGCCCGATATCTTGTTTTATGTCTCCTGTCCAAGAACAACATTACCAAATATAATGAAGTATTGAAAGATTATGGAGAACTATCAAACTTAAAAATTAAACCCTCAAAGTCTGAAATCTTAAATATTAATATGGATAAGAAAGATGAACAACAATTACAACAGTTTCTGTGTACATGGCAGAAAAAAAATAAATACTTAGGTGTAAAATTAACAACATTTCCAAAGGACCTGTATCAAATGAATTACATACCATTATTAAAAGAGATTAAAGAGGAAATAAAAAAAATACCAATAAGGCCACTTTCCTGGATAGGACATATAAATATTATCAAGATGGTAAGCCTGCCAAAAGTTCTCTATAAATTTCAGATGCTCCCTATACACATGCCACGGGTGTATTTTAAGACATTAAAGAAGATGATACTTAAGTTCATATGCCAGCACAAAAAAAACAAGAATACAATTTGCAGTAATAAGCAAAGATAAAATACACAGAGGATTAGCTTTACCTGATTTTAAAAGATATTACAATGCAGTTTTGTTATCGTGAATTATAGATTGGACATTTAATTCACATGGGAAATGTTGGGTTAAATTTTAAAACACATTAAGTAATACACAATTGAATAAGGGGATATGAGGAACACAACAGTATCATCATTTTTCAAAGGACACAAGTGAAAATTAATGTATTTAAGATATGGGATTTAATCAGCACTAATACCACTCACAAGGGACCTTTTTTCCAGGGAACGAGACACTATTTGGAGTATGGATAAAGGATAAAAATGCATTATTAAAGGATATTATGAAATAGGGAGAGATATACACAATCCAGGAATTAAGACACAAAAAGGAGTTAGTAGTGATAGATGAACTAAAATACCATCAGTTAAGACATTTTATAAAGACACTGCCACATCCAATAAGACCAGGAGAAAGGTTAATACCATTTGAACAATTGCTCAACTTACAGGAAGCACCATGACACAGAATTTCCCAAATTTATAAGATTCTTACTGTAAAAGGCACCGTTATAACAGGCGCTTTCAGCGCCGTAATGCGCTCCACGCTGGAACGCATACGGCGCCTGCGCGATGACTTCATTGCCTGGCACCGTAGTGTATTCCAGCCTGGAATGCGGAAGTGCACCGTGGTGTACGGCTATTCTCCATACACCTGCATCGAATCAGTGCTGATGCACTGCACCTGGTTTCATGCCTATAAAGGCATTCATTTAAAACACATACTTTTTTCTATTATTGTCAGCCGTAGCTGGCTAGGCTACAACCAATCTAAAGCTACCAGTAATCCCTGGACTGCATCGCTCCCCATGCTGCAACACCGCTCCAGCTGCAACTACTACTTTTAAGCTGTTACATCTACTGCAACAGAGAGCTTTTGCTGGTGACAACCTTGAGGCCTTCCTTGCTGAACACCTTACACCACGGAATCCCTACTCCCTACACTGAAGCCTGCAAACGGATAAGTAGCCATTGTGTCACTTGTAGTGCCATAGGAAGATCTGCTACTTATGTTCCATCTAATACAATTGCTGTCATTTATAAGGGCTTTTTGCCTATCAACATACTATTTGGGATATACCGTTGTGCTTATGGCTCTTTGATAAGGAATATCTTAAAGGGACATTTACTCTATTATTACTTCAGCAATAATTGCTTTTCATATGCAACTATTATTACCTGAGCTATAATTGCCTCCCAGATGCAACTATTAGTTGTCGCTACAACTCCTATTTACTATGTGTACTCTCAAAGTACCTGTGCTATAATTGCCTCCCAGATGCAACTATTAGTTGTCGCTACAACTCCTATTTACTACGTGTACTCTCAAAGCACCTGAGCTATAATTGCTTCTCATATGTAATTATAAGTTGTCTCAACAATGCCTATTTACGACGTTCTTTAGATAAGTACTACCTTGTTTATGGGCCTATGCCCCAAGTTGCGGAACATGTTCGCCTAAACTTTTCTATGCTAAGGGTTGACGTATTTCATACCTTCTCCCTTAGTGGCCTAATGCATGACGCTATGTAATACTAATAATCACTTGCATACAGTTGTGCATTCGTATCTTTTAGTGTATACTTCTTAAATTAAACGCTAAGCTCTGATTGCATGTTGTAATGCGTCCAAGCTCAGTAGCTCAACACCTATCTTTATGTGAGAGAGAAATTATGTAGAGAACCCCTAAACTCCTGTTTGTGTGGAGTGACATCTGGGGCCTAATCCTGAATTCTCACATAAGTGCATTGAAATCCTTGCTAGCGCAGCTGTGGTTCACTCTTGTACCTTAGAGCCGTTACACTTACTCTAATGTCTGGAACCATTAGTACCCCCTTTCTTTGATAGGTGGGAAGCAGAACTTGGTGCAACTTGGAGTGAGGAAGAGAGAGAAAATGTTGAAATTAGCAGACGGAACAGCAATATATATATAAACACGATAGAAACAAATTATAAATGTCTGTCAAGTATACAGTATAACACCTATCAAAACACCCAATAATCAAAAGGAAAAACATTGCTTTGCTGGAGAGGGTGTGGGAAAAGAGGAACAATGACACATATATGATGGGAGTGCTCGAAAATCCAGAAACTTTGGCAAGAAGTGATACAACAGATTCAAGAAATTACAGGAGCAGATATCCCTAAAAAATCAGAAACCTATTTATTACATAATGCCAAACTTACAATAAAACAATATAAGAGAATGATAATACCACATTTAATAAATGCAGCAAAACACTTGATCCCAAAAGATTAGCATTGGAAAGCACAATGCTAAGAGAATGGGTTCAAAGGGTAGAATTTGTATATAACATGGAAGAATTGTGTAATTACGGAGAAGATAGTATAGACAAATTTTCAAATACTTGGAAAGGATGGAAAGAGTTTAAGAATACAAAGAAATACTCTGAGATAATGGGAATTTGAAAGGTGAGAGGTGGAGGGAATAAATTAAGGAAGATTATAACACATGTTTAACCACTTGCCGACCACCCCCCTCATTATATGGTGGCTGTTTGAAGGGGAATACAGTTGTTATGGCAGCAGCTAGCTGCCATAACCCCGGTATCCTGTTGAACATTGGGCGGTCATCGTGAGATCACTTTTATCCAGGGCGGGAGAGGCCCCCCCATGCTGTGCTCCGGTCGTCACCACCGCTTACCAGAGCCGCCGGTAGCAGGGGAGATCATCAGGTCCTGTCCCCTCACAGGCTGGATTCCGAGTGAAGGAAAGATTTCCCCTGTTCAGCTCCACACCATTGGAGTCAAACATCACTTCCACTCCAATAGTCTTAAAGGGGAAAATCTATATTTTTAAATAATTAAATTTAATAACTTTAATTTTTTTATTGCATTTTAGAGTAAATGTGAGATCTTTTTGACCCCAAATCTCACTTTAAAGAGGTCCTGTTATGCTTTTTTTCTTTTACAAGGGATGTCTACATTCCCTGTAATAGGAATAAAAGTGAGCCAATTTTTTTTTTTAAGACAGTGTAAAAATAAAAAGTAAAATAAATAAGATTTTTTTTTAAAGCGCCCCATCCCACGAGCTTGCATGCAGAAGCGAGCGCATACGTAAGTCACACCTGCATATTAAAACAGTGTTCAAACCACACATGTGAGGTATCGCTGCGATCGTTAGAGCAAGGGCAGTAATTCTAGTGCTAGGCCTCCTCTGTAACTCAAAATTGGTAACCTATAGAAATTTTTAGACGACACCTATGGAGATTTTTAAGGGTCAAAGTTTATCGCCATTCCACGAGCATGCGCAATTTTGTAGCATGACATGTTGGGTATCAATTTACTCGGTGTAACATTATCTTTCACAATAAAATTAATAATTGGGCTAACTTCACTAGTATCTTATTTTTTTTATTCAAAAAAGTGTATTTTCAAAAAAAAAATTGCACTTGTGAGACCGCTGCGGAAATACGGTGTGACATAAAGTATTGCAACGACCGCCATTTTATTCTCTATGGTGTCTGAAAAATATATATAATGTTGGGGGTTCTAGTAATTTTCTAGCAAAAAAATGATTTTAACTTAACACCAAATCTCAAAGAGGCTCAGTCCTTAAATGGTTAATTAAACAAAATAGAGTATTGGTTGTTAATATATGCTGAACTCTGCACATCCTTTTTTAAACTTTAATAAACTATTTTCATGCTATAAAAATCATTTAGTTGTACAAATCATCTTGAAAAATGAAAAATGAAAAAGGTAGCAAAAGGATCATCGAAAAAGTCTTTCCTTGTTTATAAAGTTAAATGTACTGCAATATTTTCAAAATAAATATTCTTCTCTCCTGTACGCCCTAAAGGACTTTCCACTTCAATATAAAAGTTAATTGCTTTGTGAGAACTTTTAGTATAGCAATATGCTGGCCTCACCCCTCCTGCTTAGTGTGCAGGATTTTGCCTGCAGAACCTTGCTCTTTTTTCACCCGTTTAGTTATGACTGCCTTTTCTGAAGGTGTAACATTTGAACAGATACATTCTATTCTCTAGAGCAGTCTTTCTCAACCTTTTCAGCATAGCAGAACCCTTGAAATAAGTTTTCAGTCTCAGGAAACCCCTGCTATCTGTGGCAGAAATTGGTCACTGCTCAAGGAACCCCTAGCAACCTATGGAGGAACAGCAGGGTTCCATGGTCCCCTATTTGAGATTTTGAGAGCCCCCCGCTCTCTCCTCATTGACTCATTGGCTCTGATTGACAACAGTGGGAGCCAGTGTCTCAGTCAATGAAGAGAGAGAGACCTGGATCTCCCATGCACAATGGTGGATCGAGAGGGGTCTCAGGTGTATATTTGGGGGGGCTGTGGGGGGAGCAGCACACAGAATGTTTTTTGCCTTCATGCATTCTGAAATCCTTCAGCCTTTACATCCACTTTAATACAAGTTGAAGCCCATGTGAACTAGGCCCTATAATACAGTTTATCGGGAAACAAGGAGAGAGGAGCAGCACCAATCTAAGTGTAGCAATACAGCAAACAGGTTTTCACAAAGGTAATGCACTCATTAGACAGTGAAGAGTATAGGCACATCTGTAGACATCAGCCAAGATGTTGCAGAGATCCAAACGGCAGCTGGGAGGCACATTGTTATCACTCCCAGCCGCCCCAGTGGTTTCCAGTGTCCCGGGCTGGAGGGAGGAGGCACAAAAGGAAGCTGTCAGAGGGTAATCTCAATGCAAGAGAGGCTGGTTCTGTGCACACATTCGAAGCATGCATGCTCCTTTGTCAGACAATGCTGTCGGCCATCTTTGATGTGGCTAAAAAGAGCTGGCAGGGCGGGCTGCCCAATGAGACCAGAAAATGCCCCCCTCTCCACAGCAGACACTCTACGCACAGCCAACAAGAAAGAAACATATGCAATATAGAAAGATGTCATGGGTAGAACACAATTATATATAAAAGGATAAAATAGTAAACATGATAAAAAATAATAATACTAATAAAGCAACAAGAGCATAGGTATCCTGGGAAAACACATAGCACTGCATGTGGAAATACTCACTGAAGCCAACTGACGCGCAAGCTGTTTGACAGTTCTTTTGTAACCGAGGGCTGGGCCACCCGTGATGTGGATGGGTGACCCCGCCCCTTTGACACAACAGGGGTTTCGCGTGATGCACCAGAGGGGGCGGGGTTACATGTCAAGGGTGGCCCCGCCCTCGGTTATAAAAGAACTGTCAAACAGCTTGCGCGTTATTCGGGTGCCTACGGTGCGGGCAGGATCGTGCGTCGTTCCTCGCTGTAGAAAGCATCGCTGGAGAATGGATCACAGCTGGACATTGAGAATGGATTACAACTCTGGACTTCGAGACTGACATCGCTTGAATAGTTTTTTTACTTTTTATTTTTTTATTTTTAATAAAGAACTTGTCCCAAGCCGTCTCCTGACATTTTTAAAATGTTCACACTTTTTTGGTAAAATGGTAGGGGTACAATGTAGGGTTCGGCTGGGATCGGGGATCACCTTTGTTAAAGGGGGCTTCCAGATTCCGATAAGCCCCCCGCCCACAGACCCCCACAACCACCGAACAAGGGATGTGGGGATGAGGCCCTCCTCCCCATGTTGAGGTCATGTGGCCTGGTACCGTTCAGGAAGGGGGCGCTCTCTCGTCCCCCTCTTTTTTCCTGCGGCCTGCCAGGTTGCGTGCTCGGATAAGGGTCTGGTATGGATTTTGGGGGGGAACACCACTTTTTTTTTTTATTTATTATGGTGCAGGGTTCCTCTTAAAATCCATACCAGACCTGAAGGGCCTGGTTATGGAATTTAGGGGGACCCCACGCATTTTTCGTTTTTATTTTTCAATGACTTTTAATGACTTTTATCTGTATTGCTGTTACCTGACAATTCAATATAGCAGCGAGTAGTTTTAAATGACTTTTTTTCCTTTAGAAATGTAATTTTGTGCAGAGACTATTATAAACATGGGAAAAATGTGCTACTTTACAGGCATACTATAGACATCCCCCAGGTACAAATTTTAAAGGAACATTTCACTTTTATTGTTTAATGCTCCTCTCTCCATAGCAGACACACTACACACAGCCAACAAGAAAGAAACATATGCAATTGCCATATAACTTATAGAAAGTTGTCATGGGTAGAACACAATTATACATGAAAGGATTAAATAGAAACATGATAAAAAATAATAATATGAATAAAGCAACAAGAGCATAGGTATACTGGGGAAACACATACTGTAGCACTGCATGTGGAAATACTCACTGAAGCCAAATGATGCGCAACCTGTTTGACAGTTCTTTTGTAACCGAGGGCTGGGCCCCCATGATGTGAATGGGTGACCCCGCCCTTCTGACACAACAAGGGTTTCCCGTGACGCACCAGAGGGGGCGGGGTTACATGTCATGTTTTTAAAACTTTTTTTGCATTGATACATGTTCCCTGGGGCAGGATATAGGTCCCCAAACACTTTTTATGACAATAACTTGCATATTAACCTTTAAAATTAGCACTTTAGATTTCTCCCATAGACTTTTAAAGGGTGTTCCGCGGCTTTTCCAATTTGCTGCAAACACCCCAAATTGTTCGCTGTTCAGATAACGGGCGGAACAGCCAATGTTCGATTTGAACTCATGTTCGACTCAAACATAAAGCTCACCCCTAATTATAACATACACGGACTTCCTCCCTAACCCCCAATCTGGGTTTACCTATAACCCATTGTGGCACCCATGACATATTATGCCTTACCAGAGGTGTTCTCGCAACTGTCATAAAATGGCTAGCGCCTCAATAACCCTTGTTTTTATTGCCTTTTGATTCCGTTTATCAGCTTTTTTGTTTACAAACTTTTTTATTGAGTACATACGGTGGTACAAAACCGACATGATATAAGTACATACAAGATTAATGAAGGTAATTTTGCATACATAGATTAATACAACTAATAAGGTAGCAGTAACATATTTTAGTTGACAAGTGAACAGAGGACAGGCATTATGATAGCTGTAGCAATGAACAATATAGATTTTCTTTATATAAACTATGCAAGGGTATGTTAGGCAGGGTTAAAGAACAAGGTAGAGTGCTCGAACCATGGATCCCATTTATTGTTGTATATATGGTTTGTGTAGCTGGTTAAAGTTTTAAATAGTTTCCAAAAACTTGCAGCCTAAATAAACCAAATATTACTAATATGCAAGTGTTAATTTTTTTGTCAAGTCAGTAGCTCTTATCTCCACCTCTAAGCGTTCCCCTATGAATGCTGATGACTGCAATAAGCAGAGAGGTTTTCGACATGAGGGCCATTAATGAAAATCTAGCTTTACCTTTTTCATGTTGTGTTAGGGGTAAGATGACAGAACTCAATATGGAAAAAAACGGATCTCAGTAAACAGACTGGAGCAGTTTACTAATTATGTAACGATGAGTTGTTAATAAGCTGAAAGGCTGATATTTGTCAATGTGTTCTGTAAACATTTGCATAGGCAAGAGTTGTTTTAATGCTGCACGTCAGGAGGATAGAAAACAAATGGTAATAACACCATGGGATTTCATAGAAGCCCAGGTAAGCTTTAAATGTCCTACTTGTCAAAAGTTACCACAGCACCCGTGCAAAGCTCAGTCCAATCTAATGCATTGCATGTCAACTCTGATAATTTGGAGCCATGCACAGAAGAGTTGAATGCGGTGAATACAACTAAGTTGCATATGTCACTGGGGTGACCAGACATTCATGTACAACCAATACCGCTAACCACAGTGTGTGAGGATTAGCAACTGTAACTAGACACAAACTTTGCAGACAAGATGCGCTCAGGGCCGTTCACACACACCCAATGGTCAAATTGGGACAAACAGCTGTGTCTGTGCAGCCACTACTTCCCAATAGATATGAATGGACTGCCGGCACATAGCACCAGGCAGCCGGAGGTACATAAACAAATGAGCTTATTTAGAGACTACAGATGTGAGCGCCCATCTAAATGAGGCCTTATATGAAAAAGTATGGTATTCTTTCCATTTATTATCCTGATTTCAAAACATATTTATATTCCTAATTAACTATAAAATAAATACAATTTAACCACTTATCGACCAGCCGTCACCGTTATACGTTACCGTATTTATCGGGGTATTGCGCGCTCCGGCTTCTCCCGCGCTGTCCGAGTCGAATCCCTGCTTCCTGCACTCAGTTTGAAGCCTCCGCCGACATATACCGAGCGCAGTACACTCGGGCACACTCGGCCACGCTCGGCTTCTCACACATAAAAGTCACAGAGCGTGACTATGAGCGAAGCCTGGCCGAATGTACCTGAGTGTACTGCGCTCGGTATATGTCAGCGGAGGCTTTAAACTGAGCGCGGGAAGCGGGTATTGGCGTATATCGCGCACCCACGATTTTCCCCTTATTTTAAGGGGGAAAAAGTGTGCGGTATACGCCGATAAATAGGGTATATGTCTGTTTGTTCTGTAGGGCTATATACAGAATTTCTAAGTCTAACTATGCTGCAGTGGTGTGAGTATACATCTCCCTTACTAGGAAAAGCCTGTGGATATTGTCAGAAGTCAACTGACAATATTTTGGCTAAGTTAATAAATGACCCCCCTATGCTGAGGAAAAGTGACAGTGTGTGGCTTTTAACCTCCTGAAGGAGGTCACTATAAGTATTAGGAACCCTCTGAACAATCAAAGCAACCAGCAGTGTGTGGAGAGCAGTCACAAATGCAGGCAGCACAGTGTAAAGCACAGTCAGAAATTTAGAAGTCCTCAAGTTGTTCAATTTCCAGTTTATTGGGGGGTATCCCATGCTCCTTATTTCCATCCAAGTTTCTGTTCCAATAAAAAAAAAACTTTACAGTTTTTGAACTGGTGAAGAATGAAGAAGATTCTGTGTATCTGGGTTTGTGTGCTCTGCAGTGTAGTCTGGTGCCTATTGTAATGTGGTCATAGTTAGACAAACTGCACAATTTCTGTGTTAAGAAAGTGGAGGCAAGACTAAAATGAAGGTAATTCGCACAATGTCTATCTACAATAACATCTTTCTTCGGGACTTCAGTTGGGTTTTAAAGTAAACCTGAGCTTTGGACTTGGAGCTTATATAGGGCTGCTTTAGCACCTGGTTGCTGAGCAGAGCATGAGAAACCAAAAGTATGGTAAGTGTATGTTTTTGGGGGATATGCTTTGTTCAGCCACCAGGAGCTAAGCGAGGCCTCTGTAACCTCTAACTCCAAAACCGTTCGCCTAGCTTGGTTCACTTTAAAGAGAAGGGAGCAAAGTGATGACCACATCAGTGTGCTGTTACCTTGTGATTGTTAATCACTGACTGGGGGCAGGTTGGTGACCAAACTGGATTTCCTAAATACATTAGAGAAAAGTGAGGACTTGTAATGACTAGTGTTCAATCCAAAGGGGAAAAACTCCTCGCGCTAACAACAATAGATTGAATTAAATATTAATTGAAAATAAATATAATGAAGTAAATAAATAAATAAATTAAATTAGGTGATATCCAGCAGCAACACAAAAATATGTGATATACATACAAAACAGAAATTAAAAACAACAAGGTTGCGCTTAGAGGCACAATGTGATATTGTGAAGGAAATAAATAGTGTCTATATAAGTAGACAAAAAACAAACATATTCAATATAATCATAATTATGAACAAAATAAATTATATCAAAGTGAATAGTAACAAAGTGAATATATCGAGTCCATACGGGCTAAATAAAAATAAAATTAAAAAATCTCTAATAGTCCTTCTAATAGGGTAATGAGAAAAAATAGCAGCTTTCCAAGTTGAATGACAAAAGTGATAGCTGTAGATTGTGAAGGTCCTGTATAAGTTCACCATCAGTTACACAATATTACTTCCAATATGGTAAGGTAAATAGGGTGTACTCTTACCAGATATAAGGGGGATTCAGGCATGTCACTCCCAATACGTCTGGAGTAGGACGCTTCCGGATCTTCCACACTGGGTTGATGCGATCTCCACTGGACCAGCAGGTATTCAGCAACTGCAATAAGCTCAGCATCCAAGAAGAAGGGCGGAGGCCATTAGGTGACTTGCTTTCTAAGTTCTCTAAAGCTGTCCATAGATGGTTTAATATTCGGCTGGTTCAGCAGGGACCGGCTGAATTTCGATCCATCTATGGCCTTTTCCATTCATGAGAATTCAATCAATCAACTTCTCATGAATCGGCTCGCTTTTGTTATTCTTCAGAATAACAAAAGCGAGCCGATTCATGAGAAGTTGATTGATTGAATTCTCATGAATGGAAAAGGCCATAGATGGATCAAAATTCAGCCGGTCCCTGCTGAACCAGCCGAATATTAAACCATCTATGGACAGCTTTAGAGAACTTAGAAAGCAAGTCACCTAATGGCCTCCGCCCTTCTTCTTGGATGCTGAGCTTATTGCAGTTGCTGAATACCTGCTGGTCCAGTGGAGATCGCATCAACCCAGTGTGGAAGATCCGGAAGCGTCCTACTCCAGACGTATTGGGAGTGACATGCCTGAATCCCCCTTATATCTGGTAAGAGTACACCCTATTTACCTTACCATATTGGAAGTAATATTGTGTAACTGATGGTGAACTTATACAGGACCTTCACAATCTACAGCTATCACCTTTGTAATGACTAGCCTAACTAAACACAAAGGCAAATCTTTTGTCGGGTAAAACAGTTCAAGTATTTTAGCATACATGTATGCATGTGATGTATGCCGAGGGATCAGATTAAGCGGACTGCTTTACTAACAGTCTACAGATACTATGAGAGCTAGTACTGTATCTAATAATAATAATAATATAAAAATTTAGTAATGAAAAGGGTTTACCCTATAAACATGCTTCCCTGGTTGGTGTTTTAGTTTCCTACTTCATCAATGAAAATGTAAAGGAACAGTAATGCATATTTGGTTACTCTGTACTATACTTGATATAGAATCATTGCCTTATGAATAATTATGATCTAGTAATTACACTACCTGCCTTTATTCGCTATGGTCTTGTTGTAAGAATTAAAAGGAAGGAAAAATTGTAGGGCTGTTACTGATCAAAATTTTTGTGTTCGATTATTTATTTATTTTTTTAATCGATTAATCGACTAATTTCGATTAATTATAACGCACATACAGATCCACCTACTTTTAGCTGATCTCCTTGCAGGCCGATTCCCAGTGCAGCTACCAACCACTGGAAAAATGGATAGCAGGATACAAAAAGCACACAAAGGCAGCGCTCGATGGGAATAGCATTAAAACTTTTATAGTCTTCAAGTAGGTAACCAAATAAATATTGCAGTGGAGATAAAATCGATGTAGCTACATAAACTGTAAAAATGGTGCGAGTAATACCAAATGGTA
Source organism: Rana kukunoris (assembly GCA_029574335.1). NCBI lineage: Eukaryota > Metazoa > Chordata > Amphibia > Anura > Ranidae > Rana > Rana kukunoris. The sequence continues at coordinate 62,775,953 of CM056059.1, forward strand.
CCAAAAGCAGTCATAAAAACATGTAGCCAAGTATGATACTGGTATAAAAATGTGTACAACGATACCACCGTTGAATCCAGATGAGGAGGGGTTAACATCAGTCCGTCGGCATGTAGATGTCCCATGAAGGGAACTATCTCAACTCCCAGTGGATGGCTGTAGAATCCCAGGTTGATAGAGGGAAGTGAAACAGCCCTTGCGTGTGGCAGATAGTAAGGTCCCGCCGGCATGCAGATATAAAGGCACAGCAAAGGAGCCCTTCAGATGCACACAGCAAGCCCTGGCGGTGTCCGTGATGTCACCGGATCATTGACGGAACTCCCTGAAGGCCCAGAAGCCGGCGGAGAGGTGAGTACCAATCAAAAGAATTTTAATCGATCAAAAAGATTTTGATCGATCAAAAAAATTAAAGATTAATCGATCAATTAAAAGTTAATTTGCACAGCCCTAAAAAAAATTATTTTCTTTGGGCCAGATTCAGGTACATCTGCACATTATTGGACCGGCGTAGCGCACCACCTTTACGTTAGACTGGCGCAATGTAGCGGCGCAATCACCCTATTCTTGTCGGCTTTACGCAGAAATTTGCGCCTGCGCAACGTTATTTCAGAGGCGCAAGGCGGAGTAATACAAATTGGGAAGGATGTGGGCGTGTTACATTGAAATGAGCCGTGACCCCATGCAAATGAAGGGCCGGCCGGCTCGCGCATGCGCGCTTGAAGCAGACCATGGTCAGCACCTCTGTACGCATGCTCACAACTCGGTAACGGCGCAATCAGTGAAATTGGAAGTGGACTAGGGCAAATTAGAGAACTACGCAAACAGCCTAAATAGACAGAGACAAACGCACTTCCTTTGCAAAAGTACATCCCTTTGTATCCCTCCCTATACAGCAAGGTGCTTTTGTTCTGTTGTTTATTAGCGTTTGTTTGTTTGTTTGTTTGTGACGTGTCTTTGAGAGTGATTTTTGTCTTTTATGTGTTTTCTTTGTTGTTATTTTGTTTAAATTATATTTTTGCTGGGCATTTTTTATTTTTGCTGGTCAATTTATTTATTTTTGGTTCTGTTTGTGTATGATTTGGGAATGTGGGGGTGACATTCCTGCCGGAAAAGGGGTGTCACCCTCATTTGTGGTGAAGAAGGGTTCCCCAGGACCAGGGAGAAGTGATCCCCAGGTCCATGTGAATGGTGTATGAATGTACAGTGACATAATTGGAGCCGTGGCATTGCTGCTCACAAGTCCTGCATGGTGGACTGGTGCCAATCCAATTTGATGAGGATGTGGTGTGTGTGTGTGTGCTAGGGACCACAGTGGTGTGCATGCATGCATTCTTATTGTGCCATGATTAATGTGTGTGTTTAACGTGCAAATATGCATAATGTGAGCTGGCATGAGATGGGGTCATGAGATGGGGTCCCAGTGCATATGCAGAGTCACCTTGAAGGGAAAAGACAGGAGGATGTTAGTAGTGCATGTGCCCCTTGTGATGTGTGCATCATGGGGGGGGCAGTCATGCCTGCCACCCATGTCACTCACCAACCAGCCAGCTGTCCCCATACATGTTCTGTTCGAAATCTGTGGGGATGGGGCTAGGATTGTATATGTAGCTGTCATGGGTGTCATGGGTAGTGTCATGTGTTGGGCTGGTGATGTCCTCCTGCACGGTTGTGGTTAATTCCAGGATGGCATGAGGGGTGAATCTGAAGATGCGAGACACCTCAGAATCACTCATGCCAAAGATGTCTATGCGTGTGTGATATATCAAGTGAAGAGTGAGGGGCTTGTATCAGATAAGAATATTGTATTAGATTAGATTAAATTGTAAAGTTTATATAAGCAAAAAAAAAGTTTTCAAAAAAAAAAAAATCCCGCGCCCTCCTCAGTGCCCTCCTCAGTGCCCTCCTTAGTGCCCTCCTCCTTCTTTGCTCATCTAAAGTCAGTAGTATAGCTATGAGCATGGATGCCACTGGCATGTTGGCATACAGATTGTTGGGCAACACGTGTGACTGCTCAGCTCCTCACTAACAGTGTTGCTTTATCTGACATGTAGATGAATTGTCTAATTTTAGAGCAGCTTTTATATGGTCTAATTTTAGACAGGACATTTAGCTGTTGCGCACAGCGCGTAGCCTGCGCTGCACAAACGTTCTTTTGTGGATCCCCGTAACTCCCTCATTAGCATATTTGAATAGCAAATCAATGGTTTGTCTAGCGCAGTTTTGTGCGGACGGATGCGCTTGTCTAACGAAATTACGCTGGACAAAAAAAAATAGATTTCTTGCGTATCTCGTTTTGGGAGTGCCGTGCATCGAAACGCACACGCACAATTAGACTTACGCCGCGCATCTCCTGTTACGCCGGCGTAATCGCTCTGTGAATCTGGCCCTTTGTTTCTAAAACAATGTTTTTTTGAAGATAATTTTGAATGCAGAGTTAACATTTTTACATGCCCAGTGTTTTACATCTTTAATGGTGGTGATTCCTAAGAACATGTGTAGATTTTACCATATACGTATATAAAGCAGCATAATAAGCACCCTTGCTAAACATGTGCTGCAATACAATCAGTTACAGGATATGCTACATTAAGATTTTTTTTTTTTTTTTTAGGGCTGGGAAAATTAAAGATTAATTCCTCGATTAATCTTTAATTTTTTTGATAGCTCAAAATTCCTTTGATCGATCAAAATTCCTTTGATCGATCAAAATTCCTTTGATCGATCAAAATTCCTTTGATCGATCAAAATTCCTTTGATCGATCAAAATTCCTTTGATCGATCAAAATTCTTGACGTCATCGGACAGCCTAGACAGTGAGACATACCCTGCTGGATGCGAGAAAACTGCACCCATTGGATTGAAGTACCTTTGCATCTGTGGAGCAGGATATGCACCAGGCTCCATCAGGGGAAGGGAGCAAAAATAACCATCTTTTTCCTGTCCTAAGCAGTTTTGTGCAGACAATTCTTTGTGTATCGGCAACATCTGTTCCGTGTGAAAGACTGTTCAGTTCTTCAGGTTATATTGTCAATAAAATGCAATCATGCCTGCTTCCAGAAAATGTAAACACTCTGGTATGTCTGCGTGACTGGCTAAAGTGATGCCTACTTGCCTACTATAAAGTGACTGACAATGAATATACTAGATACGTTTTATAATTAAAGTTAAATTAACTTTCAACTTTTCTCTTAAAGTTTATTAAGAAAAAATTACTTACGTCAGTGCTACAGTTTGAATTTAAAACGTATTTGTGTGAACTGTGAAGTTATGTCATTGATTGTGGAAACTAACTAGTGTCGGGTGATTGTTGATAGTGTATACCACATTTACCACTGACTAATGCAGAGTTGCAATGCAAGGAGATCAGCTAAAAGTAGTTGGATCTGTATGTGCGTTATAATTAATCAAAATTAGTCAATTAATCGATTTAAAAAAAAAACGATTAATCGAACACAACATTTTTAATCAGTAACAGCCCTAATTGTTTTCCTTTAATTTGAGCAAACTGATAGACTTGCTTTTACAGAGGAAAGGTGAAGCCACATTATTGTGTAGCACTATTAAGCTGGATGCACATAATAGTCTCCATAAAGGGTGAATATGATTTACCCTATGAAAACATATAACTGCAGTGCACACTCTGTTAAAAAAAAAATTTTTTTTATATTTAGTGTAAAATCTATTTCTTGAAGTCACTGAGGGACACGGGTATTCAGAGGCTGACAGGTTTTATTATCACCTACAGTACCTGAGGATTTGGATGCTAGAAAATAAAAAAGCATGGTTAGCCCAGTATAACCTCTCCAACTTCCAGCATGCTTCAGTTGTGAAAAAAAACAGACACAGAGGGGGCGCCCCACCCCAGTGTCTCTCAATAAACTCCAAAAAATGTAGTTTATGTTATTTATAAATATATATATATATTTATATATTTATTTATTTTTCATTTATTAAGGAACACAAGAATTCAGAAACTTTTGGGGCATCCAAAAGAAAATCCAACTCAGGGGTGTGCAAAAACACAAATTGGTCCACAAAAAATAAAATAAAAATCAGAATAGGGAACTACCTGCAGCTGAAAGAGCCACTGAAAATAACTTTATGACTGAAGCAGGCATTTGGAAGAGACCATCCATCTGGCAAAACTTAGGGAACATATGAGCAGAAGACCAAGTAGCAGCACTACAAATCTTGGAAAAAAGTAGCCTGTTGCCAAAAAGCCCAAGAAGCACTCACACATCTAGTAGTGTGCACCTTCATAAGGTTGGAACCGGATCCTTGAGCCCAGAGGCTTTAATAACTATTCATATAAGCCACCAAGAAAAAAATGAATAAATAGATGGTTCCAGGTACCTTAGGGAGTGACAAAGACAGAGTCTAATGGAAGTTGTGCTGTGAGATAAACATATACAGCACAAACTACCTTAGGAAAGATGGACACTCTAGGCCTCAACTCCAACTTGTCCCTATGTAAGATCAGAAAGGGTTCATTTACACGATAGGGCCACCAGCTCAGACACTCATCTTGCAAAGGTAATGGCGATAAAAAACTGCCAGATCCACAGAGGATGCAATCTACTTTTAAAGGGCTGCTGGCCATTTATCATTAATGTTGATTTCCAGATTGGAAAAAGAAGAGCACTTCCATTCCTTTGGCCTTACAGGAGTTTTGCATAATCAAATGCACTTCTGCTCCTGAATTATACTGATGGTGTCATCAAGAAGGCAGGTCAAGGAACAGGAAGAGCAGCCTGGGAATAGCTTTCACCTCCATTAATATGCCAGCTGCTCTGAAGTAACTGAGAAGTGAGCGAAGTGACCTAAATAGCTGCAGAATGGGAAAAAAGAGTGCAAACTCTATAGTGTAGCATGTGATAAAGACAATTTATTGGCTGAATAAAAATGCACTAAAAAAAAAACGCATGTGCTGAGAATGACAGTATGTGCGATGGAGAGACCGGAAATTGTCAGCGGTGGCTAGGGAATCCCTAGCCTAGGCCTCGAGCTGGGGATGAAGCGTGATGTGATGGAAAATTCCGCTGATGCCGGAGCTGGAACTTAAGCCCAAAAGGGAAACTCCAATTTCACTTCTTTGCACATACACAATAAACACAGGAATGCTTTTCAAAAGCGTCAAGCTTCTTCTTTAGCCTGAGGCTTCCAAAGTGGTTGAGGTTTTCATGCTGAGAGTGCGCTGTCCCTGACAAGTTACGATTGGGAGCTGGTAGGATTGGCAACTTGATCAGGAAGTCTGCCCCCCATTTTAAGGTCCAGTTAAAGGGCCACAGGGGATGGGCAGGAAGGGGTTAAGCTAATGAATAGGTGTTTTGATCTTTTCTTTATTCACATACATCATATAAACCCCAATCTCATTCTTTAAGACATATCCAAAGCATGCACACTGAGGAAGAAGTGGTTGACAATAAGGTTCTTTCTTAAAAAAACTAAAAAATCTTAAGTATGAAATAACATGCTAACATCTCTTTTAACATGACTGAATCTGCAACAAAGTGCTTGGCTTTTTGCTTCTGGCAGTGAAGTGAACAGAGATGAAAAAAGAAGAAAACAAATGTCTTGTCGTTCTATCACTGTCCGCACGCACAGTTCAATGTTTGAGATAAGTTTGATTTAGCTAATTCTATGGCCCTGAGTAAAACCTCAATACTGGCTATTTCTAGGCATTGCCGAAGTCATTCTAGTGGATGCTGTTTCCAGCTGTGCCGTTGCAAAATGAGCTTTAATCTGTCATGAAAGGAAAGCGTTTGAAGGATGAGATCTTTGTACAAACCTATCCTTTGGTCACAAACAAAAAAAAAGAAAAGGACAAAGCTATCAGCCCGCTATTAAAATGTCATTCTTAGTATAAAGAAAGCAACTTCATCATTTTGAAGAGAATCTTAAAAGTATTTCCAACATATACTCATTTTGTGTTAATAATGTAAACTTTAGGATCCATTCATACCAAACCCTTTTTATGTTTCAAGGTGAATTGCAGTAAAACACACAGGAGGACACCGTGTATTGTGCTGTAGTGAAAGTATTTTTTTTGTGATTTTTACATTTATTTTCTTGCTTCTCAAGAAGGTATTTTACACAATTTATTTCAAGGAAACTGCACTGGGAAAAATGGTCAATCAGTATTACTTTACTAAGTAGAAATTACAGCTCACTTATGTATTGTGCAAACTTGGCTTCCGCAGCTACATATATTTGGAAACAGCATACCCTTTTAATATATAATCACACACAGGGACGGAATGACAACTCATTAAACCCCCGGGCAATAGGAGATTATGGGGCCCCTGGGCAATAGGAGATTATGGGTCCCCAGGCAATAGATTATGGGGTCACACAGTATACACACATAGTATACTGTACATACACAGTACACACAGTATACACACAGAGTATACATACACACAGAATACACATACACACACACTGAAAAGGTACTGGAGAGGCGGCGCAGCTATAATCTTGGGATTTAAAAAAAAAAACATGGATTTGTACATACTGTCCCTGGTTTTACTGAGGCTGGCAACCCTGATGGGGTCCCCTAATGGCATGGGGCCCTCAGGCTGCGCCCAAGTGCTCGAATGGTCAGTCCGCCCCTGATCACACACAGCACATGTTCTTTATGTATCAGCAAAGGGAGACATTTGCGATCCTTACGTCACAACCAAATTTAAAACTTCAGCATGCAAACTGGCTGCTGAATCTCCCTAATAGGACATGGTGGGGGATTCTTATCAAAGCTGCTTCAGGCCAGTACAGGAGGTATGGATGAAGAAGAGACTTCAAGGAGGAGACAGCGACACAGGGCAGAGAGAAGCTAGTCTGTAGGACTGGCTCTATATGAGGGATCGTTTTTTTATTTTATTTTTTTATTTAAAGCTTTTGGCAAAATACAAAGTACAGTATTAGGAATACAAACAAGGCAAATCAGCCCGTCTGCAGGGGATACCCTCTGTCCAAATGGTATTGAAAAAAAGCAAAACAAAAAAAAACGTGGAACATAGCTGAAAGGTTTAGAGAAATGGACCAGAATAAATCCACTTACTGCAGGAGGCTTCCCCACCACAGAAAACGCAGGGCCCCCTCATCCACCGTCGACATTTGCCTTCCACTTACTGTATATATAGAGTTATAACTCTGGGTTTACACAGTACGGTTCAGCAAGAAGGAAAAAAATAAAAATAAAAGGGGGGAGAAGGTGGAAGGTGTGCAATCCCAACCCCAGTGGCATCATACAGTGGCCTTTGGGGGTGAATGCTCCCAGAGGACATGGGGGGTAACCCCCAGAAGATACATGTTAAGGCTCCAAGAGCAGAAGCTATGAACCAGCCAGGTTTAGGTGGCGAGGTCTGCGATACAACTGTCTCATTCAAAGTCCCAAATTTCCCAACTTCCCCCCCACCCTCCTTACTGCGATATAACTAGAGGAAAAGGTATAGTTGGTCCAGTAGAACCATGTTTTTGCAAAACTTTTCCTCTCTGTGATTTTCAGAGGCAAGGATATCTTCCAGAAATCTCCTAAATTTTGTGTAATCAAACACTTAGCGGGGGTGCAATAGATTTCTTCCAGAAAAGCTTTATGCAGGCCTTGGCAGCATTAAGTAACTGAATTGTAAGTGACCTTTTGTAACGTTTGGATGACATGGGAGTTAAATGAAGCAGAAAGGCTGCCGTGTCGTCTCCCAGTTGAACGTCAGTGAGTTTGAATACGAGGTCACGAACCCTAATCCAGAAGGGTTTCAGAACCGGACAACTTTAGAACATATGGAGAAATGTTCCTTCTGGGGGATAGTTTTTATTTAGGTTAATTTTGCTAGTTTATGAATTATCATTGTCAAGTTTAAAAGTTGGAAGGCATGAAACAGTATAGAGAAGGAGTTTTGTAACATTTCACAAAAATATTGATTTACTCTAATATGTAGCTACTATTTAAATATATTATATGACCCATAAACACACATAGGACTACACAGAGCGTTGATGTTTGTGTGACTGACTATATGAGACAATCTGACCAACCAGGTTGTTATAGCAGTCTCAATGCACCCTCATCCGATGAGAACGGTCCGACGGTTCACCGATGAAGCTGACTGATGGACTGATGTGCCTACACACCATTGGTTCATGAACCGATCGTGTCAGAATGCGGTGACGTAAAACACAACGACGTGCTGAAAAAAACGAAGTTGAATGCTTCCACGTATGATTCTGAGCATGCGTGGATTTTTAAAAGATGCTCGTGCGTAACGATCGGATTTGACCCATTGGTTAGCCGTCCATCGGTTGAATTTTAAAGCAAGCCCTCTGTTTTTTGACCGAAGGATAATGGACCGATGGGGCCTACACACGATCGGTTTGGACCGATGAAAACGAACCTCAGTCTGTTTTCATCGATTTGAACCGATCGTGTGTACGAGCCTTTAGTCTTTTACAAGAATGACAAGTGACCACTTTAAATTCTGAAAAGTTAGGGCCGGCGTAACAGAAAGAAAAAAACCTAGACACAGGACCACCATGACTGTGTTAAGGGGTTTTGGTGGATTTATAGTAAGCTGTATTAAAGTGCTACTCACTGAATTGGTGATTTCATAGGAGCAGGTGGAGCTTTAGGGGTTAGGCATGCAGGAAGGTCTGTAGTCCGAGGAGATCTTGAGTCAGGACAACTTCCTGCCCTTCCTCCCTTCAGGTTTGTGGTAATTGTTTGGGTATTTTGGGGAAAGTATGGGATTTGTGCAGATGTGTCATAGCAGCTGGCAGAGTTTGAGGTCCTTGGATGTGTTTTATGATGGACAATAAGATACCTTTGTAGGGACCCCTTGTGGGTATTCTGGTTAGTTGGTACCTGCAATTATTGGTTTGTCAATGTTTCTGCAGGCTGAAGGCTTAATTTAGCTTACGCAGGTACTTAAAGTAAAAGTCTTCAAAGACATTGTACTGAAAGTTAATATGTTAATATGTTATTACAAAGGTGTTAATAAAAGGCTGCTATGACCATCAAACTATAACCTATATTATGCGTGGTTACTTAACTGATAGTAAAGGGTGGAGTGGTGGTCAGGCAGTGTGAATGTCAAGGAATCTTTTATACCTTAGTCATGTTAACTTCAGAGATCTTCTTAAGAAGCCAGAAACAACATGCAATATTCATACATTCTCTAGGACATTCAGATCTAGCCAGAAGGTCAACGGGACTTCTGCTGTCTTATTTATATGGTATTACATACAGTACTTACAGTAGAATGTATAAGGGAAATATAATTTTAGCTGACAGTTATTATATTATTTTCATCCATTATTTTAATCATTTTTTAGTTATTTTTGATTATCATAGAAATCACAAGTCCCCAAAGTATGCGACCAAGTAGGAGAAAACACAACGTACATAAGAGTGTGGAGCTCAGACTACCAGTTTTCTTTAGAGGCGCTCTCAAGAATAATTTGACTTTGCATAGGCCAACGTCGGTCTGAGTGAACAGCTTGGTGTTAAAAAAAACAGCTTTGTCACAATGCAAGGGAGCACATACTGTACAAAATGAAGGTACTAAGTAATACTTACAGTAACTTGTTACACAGGCAGAGGACACAGAATTGATGCGAAAAGTTAAATTACACAGCCCTACTAAGAAAACCTAGGAAAAAGAGTGTAAGTGACATAAATCTTATTTAATTAGGCACAACACTGCAAGAGAACATAGTTTTTAAGATTTCAAGTGAACGTGTCGCATTAGGTCTTGCTCTCCTTTTGTTAAAGAATCTGCAAAGTGAAAATAACAGGCATTGCAAGCATTTGTCATAGAGAGGATGTTAAAAAGTCACAGCAAGAATGATTGTCCTGCGGTACCTATAGACTTAGGAGAACATTAACCTAATACAACTGTACAGTTATATCAAGAGAAATCTGTATGTGTGTAAAGCTAGCTGTAAGCTGAGAAGATTTCGGGTGGTTCATTAGGAAATTCATTCAGTTGGTGGATCTTTCAGCACCAATCCACTCAACACCCTTCAAAAAATTGGGGAAGCTGGGCAGAAAATAATTGGCTTAACAGCATTAGCATCCAATCAGATGTAGACTCCAATTAGGTATTCTGACAGCTGGTGGGTTAACTAGAGAATCGTCTATTCATGTGGAATAGCATGCTAATCGAAATAAATCTATGGGTGTATGAACGCTTAGGTCCTTTAAGAAATCTTTGAATAAAGCCTGGCTAAGCACTCTCTAGGGGTAATAATTATTGTCAGGGAAATTGCATAGTCCCCCCCCCCCTTTTAAATGGTAGACCTGGCAAATTTCTGATGTCTGAAAGTACCTTTGAACTGGCAACATTATTTAAGGAGTGTGCTTCTGCACACACTTCTCCCATGATACTTCTTGAGCTTTTCAATAGAAAAAAAAAACTAATTATTACAGCACCAATGATTTACTAAAATGATTTATCCAGCTCAGTTGATTTTTCTCTTCCGCTATGCTCAGAGTGCCAATCACCAGGGCAGGAGACAACAATTAACTAAAATATTACTAAAGCCAGGACTGAAAAGAACAATACTTCCACAAGAACAATTACAACAAAGTGTGAAATGTTCTGGAAATTGATATTTATATACCATAGTTGTATTTCTAGCTGCATTCCTTTTAATATGCCTGCTTCAGTGGTTCCAGATTACCCAAGCATGCCAAGTTAAAGTGCACCTTTCAACAACTTAACATGTTTTCATAAGTATATTTCTGGCATGTCACCATATACAGTAACTAGATTTACTTAATTAAAACGTTATTGTTAATAAAAAGCAATCCATGCGCTTCTGTTAAGTGACTGTGCTATATCTGAGAGGATGCCTTTGATTTGGTGCAGGAAGAAGGATCTTTCCTAGAAATCAGATAGCAACATTTTAACAAAAGTACATGTAAAAACACAGTAGTGCTCCCACCCTCCCTCTCTTTTCCGCTCCTCTCTCATTCTATAGTACGGGCCTTTCCCTGTCCTCTCTCATTACCCCCTGCACCCCCACCCTTTTTACTTCTACTTTCTCTTTCTAATTCCCCCACTCCCTTTTCCTCCTCCTGTTCTTCTCCATCTTGGCTGACCATCTTGTCCTAGACGTATACCATGACACTTTGGGGTTGTTTACTAAAGGCAAATAGGGTGTGCACTTTGCAAAGTGTAGTTGCACTCTGCAAGTGCAGTCACTCCAGAGCTTATTAAAAGAGGTATAGTTTCGCTTTGCAAAGAATACCCAATCATGTGAAGGAAAATAAAATAAAACAGCATTTTTGCCTGAACATGATTGGATGATGGAAGTCAGCAGAGCTTCTGCTCATTTACTAAGCTCTGGATCAACTGTTCCTGCAGAGTGCAACTTTGCAAAGTGCAGTCTATTTGTCTTTAGTAAATCAACCCCTTTGTGTACTGATTTGTTACTCTTCTCATTGATCCGAGATACACTCCAGTAAAACTGTCACATCCTCACTGATCGTTTTACAGTGTCCATTGGATACCAGTTTGCCTCAAGCCTCGAACACACACATGGTTTACTCGGCAAAAACCAGCAAGAAAACTGCTGGCAGGGCTTTCTTGCCGAGTAAACCGTGCGTGCGTATGAGGCTTTCAGGTTTCTCATCAAGAAAACTGCCCAAAATCTCGACGAGAAACATAGAGAACCTGCTCTCTATTTTCTTGTCGTGATTCTCGGCAGTGTTTTTCTGACGAGAAACCTGAGAGTGTGTATACTAACCTGTCACCGTGGAAACCTGCGCATGCTCAAAATCAGTGGTCATCAACCCTGTCCTGCAGGGCCCACTAACAGGCCAGGTTTTATGTATTACCTTGGGGAGATGCAGACTAGAATACTGCAATCACTGAGCAGCAAATCATATCACCTGTGATGTATTTCAGTTATCTTGCAAACCTGGCCTGTTAGTGGGCCCTGAGGACAGGGTTGATGACCACTGGTCAAAATTACTTTGACGCATGGATGGTAGCTTTCTAGGCATAGATAGGGTGACGTCACTACACTCTAGCCATTCAAAAGAACGGCTGTTCTTTTGAATGGAGTGTCTGTACACTCGGGCAGCAAGAGATTTTTGCCAAGAATCTCGTCAGGAAAAACTATGTTTTTTTCCTGACGAGATTCTGGCCCGTGTGTACAGGGCTTTATTGCTGATCAATGTATTTGGCTTACTTTTTCTGTACCTGAAATGCAGACCAAAAATATAAATACATGGAAATCGAAAAACACTTTAGCACTCAAGCAGCAACACATCCAATGGCTTCCATCCATAATGCTTCCTCTGAAGATTGGGAAATCTTTGCTAAACTTTAAAGAACACACGGTAAATTGCAAACGCATGGTGCATTACCACTATAAATAAATGTATTTAATAAGAATAAGTACCCCCTTCCTCAAGCTGAATCTCTGCTCTGAGGAAGGGGGTACAATCCCAAAACATGTTAGCCGTTTCAACTGTGCTGTGTTTGAATAGATGCATTTGCTTTGCAGCTGGAGTTCCCATTGATGCGCTTGTCTCTTACTATCTTTGTGAGTATATCAACAAATTCATATTGAATAAAGAAAATGTATAGTGGTAATGCTCTAGACATTTGCACCTTACTGCATATTCTTTACAACATTGTAACAAGTCAAAAGTAGAGATGATGCCACAGGGAGGATTTTTTGAACACAGCAAATAACTGCACAGTACCATTATTTACATAATTATGGTGCATTGTGTTACAAAAATATTGCAGGTCCAATTTACTCTACTGTGGTGAGTTGGGTTAACATAAAGTAATTTAAGTTTAAGTTAACTTGCATGCATTAAATACACCACAATGTACTAGCTAAGTGTGAATCAACCCTAAGGATTTTAGAGGCCATTTTTGGGGACTTGTGAAGAAATTACTGCTCTAAGTCCATTTTAAAAATGTCATAAATCCAATAGCGTTATACTGTGAAACAGTTCTATTAATGTGCCTGTAATGTTCTGTTTGTAGGGAAAACATTGAAGATCAATATTTCACAGGGTGTAACTACATATGACATGTTTGACACTGACATTAATCTGCTACTGATTTTAAAGTACTTCATTCTTTCAAATACACATAATTTTACCAGACATGACCACATTTGGCTAAAAAGAACCACTAATCCTTACTAAAACATTATTTATCTGTACAACTTTAGAGAATGTGTTAAAAGCTATATACCACCAGAGTATAAATTTAGGAGAGGATAACGGGAGATGGAAAGAGTTTGAAGTACAACCATGAAAAGGATTTTACTAACACAATTGGTTCCAACTCTTATGCCGCAAACATGCAATCGGTTTGTCTGATGAAAACGGTCTGATGGACTGTTTTCACCAGAGGAACCGATCGTGTGTGGGCCCCATCGTTTTTTTATCCATCGTGAAAAAACTAGGAACTTGTTTTTAAAATTATCTGATGGTTTAAAAAAAACGATAGAAAAAAATGATCGTCTGTGGGCACGTCCATTGATTAAAAATCCATGCATGCTCAGAATCAAGTCGACACATTCTTGGAAGCATTGAACTTCATTTTTCACAGCACGCCGTTGTGTTTTATGTCACCGCGTTCTGACATGATCGTTTTTTTTAACTGTTGGTGTGTAGGCAAGACTGATGAAAGTCAGCTTCATCAGATATCTAATGAAATCCATCAGAACAGTTTCATCGGATGAATCGATCGTGTGTACAGGGCATTATGCCCAGTACACACGATCGGTTTTCCCAGCAGTCAAAAGTCCGTCAGGAAAACCGAGAGCCTGCTCGGTTGCTTTTCCCCGTGTACACACGGCCAGTTTTCCCGACAGGAAAACTGCCATGACAGCTTTGATCGGAAAAAACGGCCATGGGTATGCTCCACTGCAGTGTTTGCCACAGGAAAACTGCCGAGAATTGTGGCAGAAAAAAAAGAGAACAAATTCTCATTTTTTTTGCTCTCAGTTTTCCTGCCGTGAAAACTTCTATGGAGCATATACATGGATGGTTTTCCTGACCAAAAGCAAACATGGCAGTTTTCCCATCAGGAAAACCGGTCGTGTGTATGAGGCATAAGGAGTAAAAGTCCATATAGTTGTTACTGACTTCAATTACATCAACTAGTGATTGCTTTGCTTTAGATTTTCTTTAGTTTATACATTATAGCCTCCTTTTTCTCTACTACATAAATCCCATCAACACACATGACACCACCTTGCCCTCTCACTGTCTTCATAATTACATTACTATCCAAACAGGAGGATGAGGTGCTAACTACTAGAATGGTTCACTCCTCATCTGCTCAGTGTGATGAGCCAAGAATGGTCAGCCCTCACTTGGCTGACAAAACCTGTGAACCTCAGGGACCAAATGTTCTTTTGGCAAAATCGGAAGTTAAGAAAATATATCAGGTGAAATGCTCTTGCGGCAGCTTAATATAAACATGTAACATCAACAAAAGTATTTATAACGGCTTTTTGTTTTTTAGCAAAATTGTATTTTCACCATAAAGAGGAAGTAAACTCTCTTTAAAGAGGAAGTAAAGAGGAAGTAAACCCTTTAAAGAGGAAGTAAACCCTCTTAAAAAAATCTGGGAAAAAACCTGCAAGAGAAAGGCATAATGAGCTAGTATGCATAGCGGCACAATCGCCTTCACTAAAGGCACACTCAGTGTACCTGCACTGTTGTCTATGGCGTGCATGCACCGTAGACATCGGTGCCCATTTTTTGGAAAATATCTCCTTAACCGTGTAGGTTAAGGAGATATTTCTTGGACCTACAGGTAAGCCTTAATCTAGGCTTACCTGTAGGTTAAAGTGGTCTGTAAGGGTTTACAACCACTTTAAACATTTTACATTTTTAAGGCCGTGTACACACGACCAAATAAATCCGATCAAATCGGTCTGACAGACCGTTTTGATCGGATTTGTCTGCTGGGGTATATTGGTTTGATCGTGTACACCGGCAGGCTGCGTCAAAATCACCGCCACGTCACCAGGAAGTAAAACACTTCCGCGCATGCGTCAAATCCATTAGACGCATGCGCGGGCAGATATGTCTGCTGGTTAGCGTACTAACCAGCAGACATGTCGGACGGACGGGTTCCCAGCAGACAGATTTTAAAGCATGCTTTAAAATCTGTCTGCTGGAAAAACCCGTCTGTCCGCCCGTACACAGATCAAATTTGTCTGCTGAAACGGTCCGTCGGACCGTTTCCAGCAGATAGATTCGATCGTGTGTACGCGGCCTAAAAAGAAACATGTTTGAGAGGTTTTAGTTTAGCAACACTTCTGTGGTCCTTTTTGGCTTTGAGTTTTTACACTGCTATCTATGCATTAAATCATACATCTCTAATCATAATGGTAGAGATGTGAGCCCTCCTGTCTTCAATGCAATTCTCTTGGTGAATAAATGTGCAGCGCTGAGAAGAGTGAAAATGTTCAACCAATCATTACAAAAAAAATTATGAAATATAAGTGATGTGAGTATGTGTACCACCACAAATCACATTAAAACATAAATAATGTAACCAATTACAAATGCAAAAGGCCGCATCACAAGCGGACAGTGGATACATTCCCCACTGAAGGGTGAAAGTGTGTAATATATCACGTGGGTAGAACAAAGTCTTAAAACATTGAATGTTTCAAAAGTGCTTCAGTGCAAATAAAACAATAAAAGCAAGTCCCTTAAAGGCTGATAGAAGCGAATCTCAAACACTGTAGTGGGTGTTGTCCAAAATACAATGGTGCAAGTGAACAGTAAGGGAACATCCGTCCTATATCACAAACGTGAAAACATCAGATAGAGGGGTAGTGATCTCGCCACCATGGGATAGGGGTCGGTACTCTTACCATGAGGTGTGGACCCACACACCAAAAGATGGTGAGTCAAAAGAACGTATGGCAAGAGTGTCGATGTCACAGCTTCCTCAGATGTCTATCATAGGTTGGCACCAATCTTTCCTTCAGTAATCCCTGGGCCGGTAAATACACACTTTCCAGTCACAGAAACTTTGATAGTGTCCACACACAGCAGTTGTTCCCCTCCAAGGGAAAATAGGATTACAGATGGATGCCGCACGTGAACCAATAAAGAAAAAGAAAAAATGGGCTCCACATAGCATAGATCAGCAATGACCAAAAAAATGTATAATAAAAATAAGTAAAATACAAAACATCCGACGATGAATGCACAGGTGGTGATCACAAAAAACAATAATAGGCGCAGTATAGGCAGCCGGTATGTAGCACCCTATGCATTTTGTCCTATTGGACTTCAACACACCAGTTGTTGTTTTTTTTTTTTCAAAAAGTTTAATCTTTTTTCATTTGTTTAGCAAAAAAATTAAAAACCCAGTGGTGATTAACCCCTTCCATACAGGGCATTTTCACCCCCTTCCTGCCCAAACCAATTTTTAGTTTTCAGCGCTGTTGCACTTTGAATGACAATTGCGCGGTCATGTAACACTGTACCCAAATAAAATCTTTATGTTTTTTTCCCCCCACAAATAGAGCTTTCATTTGGTGGTATTTGATCATCTCTGCGTTTTTATTTTTTGCGCAATAAACAAAAGAAGAGCAACAATTAAAAAAAAAACACAATATTTTTTACTTTTTTATTTAATAAATATCTAAAAAAAAAAATTAGGCCGATACGTATTCTTCTACATATTTTTGGTAAAAAAAATCGCAATAATCGTATATTGATTGGTTTGCGCAAAAGTTATAGCGTCTACAAAATAGGTGATAGATTTATGGCATTTTTATTTTATAATTTTTTTTACTAGTAATGGCGGCGATCTGCGATTTTTTATTGTGACCGTGACATTGCGGCGAACACATCGGACACTTTTGACACGTTTTTGGGACCATTCACATTTATACAGCGATTAGTACTATAAATTTGCACTTATTACTGTGTAAATGTGACTGGCAGGGAAGGGGTTAATGCTAGGGGGCGCTGATGGGGTTAAAATGTTACCTAAAGTATGTTCTAACTGTAGGGGGGAGGGGACTCACAAGGGGATGAGACCGATGTCTGTTCCTCTGTACTGGGGACACAGCATTGGTCTCCTCACCTCTGACAGGAGGTGGATCTGTGTGTTTACACGCACAGATCCACACTCCTGCCGTGATCAACGGCAATCGCGGGTGCCCGACGGCAATCGCAGCCGCCGGGCACCCACGCCGGGTCACGAGCGTTGACGCCAGGAACATAGGACATCATATGACATTCTCCCGGTTCGAGGAAGGGTTCCTGCCAGTTTCATTTTACAATGCGCCGGTAAGGAAGTGGTTAGATACCACCAAAAAAACTCTGTCTAAAAAGATGATAACAATTTTATTTGGGTACAGTGTTGTACGACCGCGCAATTATCATTCAAAGAGTGGCAGTGCTGAAAGCTGAAAATTGGCCTGGGCAGGAAGGGGGTATTTGTGCCCAGTAGGCAAGTGGTTATGTTTCTTGCACTGCCCAATTTTTACAGCTATTACAAATAAGTCTCATTCTCCAACTAGAGTTTTCATTTATTTTATGGAATGGAAAGAAAAAATTGCAGGGGAGACAAGGCAGGCGGATTTTTTCAGAACCGTCATACGACATTCAATTTTTTTTTCCTTTTAAAACAGGAAATGTTATTGTATTATTTATATTTTATAGAATGTGCAGAAGAAAATGGATTACTATGTTGAGAAGATCTCAGACCAACTCTTTTTAACTGCTAAAGCCAAGGAGCATCGTTGGTAGAGTAATACAACCAATGTCAGTGACTTTTGTCATTCACTTGCCAACTCCTATGCTGCGCAATTTTTCTTGGAAATCCTCATATCTCTTGCGGGGTTGTAAAAAAGTGGCTATGCAAGATTGACCTTACTGCGTCCACGGTGCCTCTGCCTTCAGCAATAAAGAAGGCCCTAGGTGTTGCAGCAAGAGATTTAAGGGAGAGGAACCGAAGCAGGGCGCCACACAAAGATGAAAAGTCCTTATAATATGGTAAACACATATTTGGGGTTACATCAGTCAATATGTCAACAAACTGCATTGAAATAAAATGCCCACATCTGTAAGAGCCGATCGAGATAATGAATAGCAGGCCTACAGAGACCTTTACATCACCACTGTACAGCTGGCTACAGTATAATAGCTGTTATGTGTACAGTTGAGACTATTTCTGCTACAATGCCAATCTCCTCTTCTCTTGGTAACTGTTTCTCCTTCACCTAATAACCTAACACACGTTTCTTGGAGAGGATGTGAGATGGCAATAATTAATGGAGAAAGAATGCTGTAACATCCTCAAGGGCATGAGCCAAATAATAGCGTGCTGTTTGGAGAAAGCTTTAAGAGGTTAGTAAATTCTAATATCAGACTTCAAAAAAAGATGTCACCATTTCTTACAACTGTCTGGAGTAATTCCTGCAATCTTATAGCTATCACATTCTGATTCAAATGTTTCCTTTTCATTACTTTAAATGGTATATTATGATTACATCTCTTTCCCCAGTATACACTCCTTGTTGCCACTATACAGAAACTCATTCTCTGCAAGCCTACTCAAAGAAGCAGAAAAATAAAATGACTGATTGCTACGGCTTTTAAACCTTTTTTCGCTGCTTTGTTTATAACTTCTAGAGTTTCCACTCTCCAAGCAGCTACAATATCAGAAAGTTATGTTCATGCCCTATCACTAAAATGTACAATGTTATACACATAGGAACAAACCCAAGGACAAGCACTCGTATTTCCTTTTATCAAAAGAGACAAGATTCTTTTTTTTTTCAGCTGGATTAAAGTACCAAGGTAATGGGAGGACAGGATTAACAGAGAGGGGTCAAAGGCATCAGGATTTGCTTTTCAGCTGCATACAGTGTTTGTTCCATAAGAAATGTAGTTGGATTTAGGCAGTAAGTTACGTCTAATGGTACATGCACATGGACGCAAGGGCCGTACAGGGTGCATTCAGACATTTAGTCTCTGCCCAGGACTCACAAGTGAAATGTACAGCCTACTGCAAGGAGCCTGTCAAAAAGACAAGCTGAAATATGCAGCAGATATAAGCCAATGTATGCACATCTGAGAAATACTTGAGTACAGGGATGCACTGTCCCAAACACGGACTGTCTGCATTCATACGTTCCTGTATGCAAGTACCACTCAGGCGTGCATACATCAGGTGTGACCAGTGGCAGCTGGTGCTCAAAATCTTTGGGGGGCGCAAATTAAAAAAAAAAAACATTTGCCGCCTCACTGTGCCCATCAAATGCAGCCACTGTGCCATCAATTGTCACCACTGAGCCATGCCATCAAACGCAGCCACTGTGCCATACCATCAAATGCAACCACTGTGCCATGCCATCAAATGCAGTCACTGTGCCATGCCATCAAACACAGCCACTATGCCATCAATTGTCACCACTGTGCCATGCCATCAAATGCAGCCACTGTGCCATCAATTGTCACCACTGAGCCATGCCATCAAACGCAGCCACTGTGCCATACCATCAAATGCAACCACTGTGCCATGCCATCAAATGCAGTCACTGTGCCATGCCATCAAACACAGCCACTATGCCATCAATTGTCACCACTGTGCCATGCCATCAAACGCAGCCACTGTGCCATCAATTGTCACCACTGTGCCATGCCATAAAACGCAGCCATTGTGCCATGCCATCAAATGCAACCACTGTGCCATGCTATCAAATGCAGTCACTGTGCCATGCCATCAAATACAGCCACTATGCCATCAATTGTCACCACTGTGCCATGCCATCAAACGCAGCCACTGTGCCATCAATTGTCACCACTGTGCCATGCCATCAAACGCAGTCACTGTGCCATGCCATCAAACACAGCCACTGTGCCATCAATTGTCACTGCTGTGCCATGCCATCAAACGCAGCCACTGTGCCCATCAATTGTCGCCACTGTGCCCTTTAATTGTCACCACTGTGCCCTTTAATTGTCACCACTGTGCCCTTCAATTGTCACCACTGTGCCATGCCATCAAACGCAGCCACTGTGCCATGCCATCAAATGCAACCACTGTGCCATTCCATCAAATGCAGTCACTGTGCCATGCCATCAAACACAGCCACTGTGCCATCAATTGTCACCACTGTGCCATGCCATCAAACGCAGCCACTGTGCCATCAATTGTCACCAACTGTGCCATGCCATCAAATGCAGTCACTGTGCCATGCCATCAAACACAGCCACTGTGCCATCAATTGTCACCACTGTGCCATGCCATCAAACGCAGCCACTTTGCCCATCAATTGTCGCCACTGTGCCCTTTAATTGTCACCACTGTGCCCTTTAATTGTCGCCACTGTGCCCTTTAATTGTCACCACTGTGCCCATTGATGCCACTGTGTCCTTTAATTGTCGCCACTGTGCCCATTGATGCCACTGTGCCCTTTAATTGTCGCCACTGTGCCCATTGTCGCCACTGTGCCCATTGATACCACTGTGCCCATTGATGCCACTGTGCCCATTGTCGCCACTGTGCCCTGTAAACCTTTCTGGGGGTCAGCCATCCTCCTTCCACGTCCCTCGATGTCTTCTCCCGCACTCGATGATGCTTCAGCCAATCAGGTTACCGGTAACCAGAACCAGTGAACCTGATTGGTTGAGACGCCTGTCAGTCTTATCCAAGGAACACACTGCCGGTACGTCCCGAGGATAAGCATTCAGAAACCGATGGGCTGTACTTGGACCACTATCTCTGATAGGCACTTCCACACAGCCAAGCAGCTGCCGTTATTCAGGTGGCCGGCGCTCACCATCCAGCCATCTGAATAGTGGGCGGCAGTGGCGAAAATACATAGATTCATGCAATGCATGAATCTATGTATTTCAGTGGCTGTGCGAGAGCCAAAGGGGGCAGCGCTCCGGCGCCCTCTATGAACGAACCGCTACTGGGTGTGACCCACATCCTGAAGAAGTTGTAATGATGAAACATGTTGATTTGAAGTGACATCATCACGCAATGCACACAGAAATGCCAATCTGTGACACAGTTTTAAAGCAGCTACAGTACATATTGGGCCAGATTCAGAGAGCCATTACGCCTGTCTAACTGGTGTTAGACAGGAGTAATTTCAAATTTTGCGCGCCATATCACTAGTTTGAATCCTCAAACCATGATACGGCGGCGTTGGGCTTCGATCTGACAGGCTTACGTCTTCGTACGCCTTCGGATCTACGCTGCGATATTTTTGCGGCCACTGGGTGGAGTTCGTGTCGTTTTCAGTGTCGGGGTATGCAAATTAGCTTTTTCCGGCGATCCACGAAGTTACGAGCGTCGTTCGCAATCGCGTACGTCATTTTTTCACTACGTAAAGTTAAACCAGCTATTAGCTGGTCTAACGTTACGCGGCCCATGTTAAGTATGGCCGTCGTTCCCGCGTCGACTTTCAATTTTATTTTTTTTTTTTTGCGTAAGTCGTCCGGGAATAGGAATGTCCGTAAAAACGACGCTACTCAAAAAAAAATGACGTAACAACGTGATTTCGCGCAATGCACGGCGGGAAATTTCTGAACGGAGCATGCGCAGTTCGATCGCTGCGGGGATGCCTCACGCCCCCTATTCGCGTAGTTTGATTCCGCCGGGAGAAATACACTACGCTGCCGTACCTTACGGGCCAAAATCTCTCTGAATTCCTCCTAGAGCCAGGTAAAGTACGGCGGCGTAGAGTATCTCTGATACTCTGCGGGAATCTAATTCTTTCTGAATCTGGCCCATTGTTTTTATATGATTTATCATTTCTTCTTGTTTATTATTTTTATTAAATTTAATCAAAAAGGTATAAGTACAGAAAGTTTAGGTATAAACAATAAATAGATGTAGAAACATAGCTCCATTCACCGACACATGCTTTGACAAATACAATGCAAAAGAAGGCTCATCAGCTTATATAACATTAGTATAAAAAGCAAAAACAAACAGGTCCAAAAAAATGGTTACAAACCATGTTGGTAGTGCTATCACAAAGAGTCGAGATGTGGTTTCAGCAAAATTAAGGCCGAGGCCCCGTACACACGGCCGTTTTTTTTCCGGCAGAATCCATCAAGAAACTTGATGGGAGACGTGTTTTGCCGAGGAAACCGGTCGTGTGTACATTTTTCGATGAGGAAACTGTCGAGAAACTCGACAAGCCAAAAAGAGAGCATGTTCTCTATTTTCTCGATGGGAGTCGAATTTGGCTCGTCGAGTTCCTCGTCGGGCTGGTTTCTGACGAGAAACTCGAGCGCGTGTAAGCTGAGAAACCCGCGCACCTTCTGTAAAAGTAGCGTCTGTAATGGAAATAGCACATTTGTCAAGCTGTAACAAATTGAAAAGTGAAAATGTCTCTTACCAAACTTTTCAGTAACATGAGATTAGCAAAAGCAGCCCCAAGGGTTGTGCCAATGGAATCAAACTTCCCCTGTTATTGTATGTGTTGAAGTCACCGCGTTTGAGAACAAGGAGGTTTGGTGTTTAACGTGTGTACGCAAAGCAAGCTTGTCAAGTTCCTCGACAAGCCTAACAAGGAACTCGACGAGGAAAACAATGTGTTTGGCCAGTCGAGTTCCTCAGTCGTGTGTACGCGGTCTAATGAGTACTGTGTATTGTAGAGGTAGAAAGAGGACAGGCAGTAGAGAAGAAGAAGGGAAGGAGCAGAGAAAGGGCAGAGAGCAGGAGAGAAGAAGGTGGGAAAGGGAGGAGATGTTTGGGGAGCGACCCCTGTCCAGTTCAGAGACCCCGGCCAAGGCTGCTCCAAAAGCTAAGAGGTGTCGGCCTATTAGTTATATTTTAAAGTAATTGTAAATGTTTTTTTCTTAAGTAAAAAAGGGAAATATAATAGATTAAAATAAATTGCACAGGGCAGCCCCAAACCTCCTCTTCTGGGGTCCCCTCGCCGGTGCTTTGGGCTCCTCTTCTTATTCAAATTCCAACATAGGAAGCTGACTTAATCCTGAGTCAGCTGTATGTTTCTATTGACACACTTGGGCCGGGATTCAGAAACATTGGCGTATCTTTGTGGGGCGTAGCGTATCTTCTTTACGCTATGCCGCCACAACTTAGAGAGGCAAGTGCAGTATTCACAAAGCACTTGCTCTGTAAGTAGCGGCGGTGTAGCGTAAATTGGCCGGCGTAAGCCTGCCTGATTCAAAGTAGGAAGGAGGTGGGCATCATGTATTTAAATTAAGCGTGACCCCATGCTAATGAATGGCCGGTCGAACTGGGCAGGCGCGCACATGCTCAGAATCACGGCGCATATAATCACTAAGATACGTTGGCACAATGTCTACGATGTGAACGTGACCTACACACTGCCCTATTCACGTAGTACTACGTAAACAGCGTACGCGACGTAAAGTTAGATGGCGTCGTTCCCTGGCCCATGCCTTTGCATTAGCTGCGCCTGCTATATGAGGGGTAACTTTACGCCGGATGTAAGCCTTGCGCAAATCGCGTATATGAAGCGGCCGGGCGCATCTACGTTCGTGAATCGGCGTATCTTACTCATTTGCATATTTAGAATGGGAACACCGAATGCGTCCAGCTCAACTATGCGCCCACGATACGCCGGCGTAGGCAAGTTACGTCGGACGGCTGAAGCCATGTTTTTCAACGTATCTCACTTTGTGAATCTGCGCAAAGATGCGACGGCCCACATTTGGACTTACGGCAGCATATCTGGAGATACGCCGACGTAAAACATTTCTGCTTCATCGTCACTGAGTCCAGTGAGGGAGAAGAGGGAGAAAGCAGCAGTGCTGCTTTAAGGCACAGCACTGGATCGAGATTGGGCTGAGGTAAGTTAGGGGAGCTTAATGCATAGAATGCATTAAGATAAAAAAAAAAAAATTCTGGCCCAGATTCAGAGAGCGATTACGCCTGTCTAACTGGTGTTAGACAGGAGTAATTTCAAATTTTGCGCGCCGTATCACTAGTTTGAATCCTCAAACCATGATACGGCGGCTTCGGGCTTCGATCCGAGAGGCTTACGTCTTCGTAAGCCTTCGGATCTACGCTGCAAACTTTTTGCATCCGCTGGGAGGAGTCCGCGTCGTTTTCAGCGTCGGGATATGCAAATGACTTTTTACGGCGATCCACGAAGATACGAGCGGCCTTCGCAATCGCTTACGTCATTTTTTTGCTACGTACTGTTAGACCAGCTATTTGCTGGTCTAACGGTGCGTAGCCCATGTTAAGTATGGCCGTCGTTCCCGTGTCAAATGTAATTTTTTTTTTTTTTTTTACGTAACTCGTTCGGGAATAGGAATGTCCGTAAACGACGCTACTCAAAAAAAAACGACGTGATTTCGTGCAATGCATGGCGGGAAATTTCTGAATGGAGCATGCACAGTTCGATCGCCGCGGGAACGCGCCTATTTTAAATGCTTCACGCCCCCTACTCGCGTAGATGGCTTGCGCCAGGAGAAATACACTACGCCGCCGTAGTTTACTGGACAAAATCTACCGGGATTCCACGTAGAGCCAGGTAAAATACGGCGGCGTAGAGTATTTCAGATACTCTACGCGAATCTAATTGTATGTGAATCTGGCTCTCTGCCTTTAGAACCACTTTAAAACCTAATATAGGCTCAATTTTAAATGTAATTTCAATATTTTTACAGTTGCAGGATTTACTAAAATATTCTTGGTTATTTTGCCTTGAAGCTCATAGTACAACATATAGGGTGATGATAATCTGTCCCTGTCCCCCAAGTGTTCTCTTGCATTAGCACCCTTCACACAGGCTTCCAAAGGAGGCTTACCAGTGGCCATATTAATACAAAAAGTTTGAATTACTAAAACTGGAGTGCAAAATCTGGTGCAGCTCTGCATAAAAACCAATCAGCTTCCAGGTTTTTTTTTGTCAAAGCTTAATTGATCAGGCTGAAGTTACTGATTTGCTACCACGCACAGATGCAAATCAACTCCATAATTTATTTAGATTTGCAGCACTGAGATGCAACAAAAGGTTAAAAAAACGTGAAAAAATATGTTGTTAAAGTGTATGTAAAGCCATTGTTTACGCATACAGTATGTGTCGTCATACCTTACTGTTCATAGCTTCTTTTGGCAGATAATTTTGTGTGATAAATAAAATGCTAAACTTCTTACCTGGAGATCCTGCCAATAACAGAGATACCTGTTGCAAGCTGATAACACTAAGCCACTGCCTCACAATTAGCAGCAATGCTGTCAGCCTGCCACATCTACTCCTTTATCTGGCCATATGGATGACTATCAGGTCTTTCTAGATAGGTAGTACAATGGCCAACTGAAGGAAAGTGCATGGCAGGCTGACAACACGTATGCTAATTGCAAGGTATTTAAGTGGCCAAGCAGTGTTAGCCTGCACCAGGCTTTAAAACAGTGATTGTGTGTGTGAAACACATAATAGCCATAATCTGTACTACTTAATAAACTATGCAAATAGTTTTCCACAGTTCAGTTTACTGTAACTCCCTCATATCATTGGTAATCATCTGCTAGCAAGACAAACTGGACAACCACCCACATACTCATTGTGGATGGCGGTGGGAACTGAGATCCATCTTGTTTGATACTGTATTTTTCAAGAAGTGCTATCAGGACCTCCAGGTAAGAAAATGTGCCAAAAAAATATAGATGAAATAAAAACAATTATTGTCCTAGAAAAATGGTTTACAATGAGGAAAATATTGAATATACACTTTAACAACTTACCATTATTTATAAAGCTGTGTAAGCAAGGGAAGAACCCAAAAGTATGATCTTTGAGTTGTATGTATGCGTGTCAGTCCCATACACTGAAGCCCCATCCACACTATTGGCCAGATTCAGGTAGACTTACGACGGCGTATCAGTAGATAGGCCGTCGTGATTTAGAATCTGCGCCGTCGTCTCTTTAAGCGTATTCTCAAAGTGAGATATGCTTAAATGTTGCTAAGATACGACCGGCGTAAGTATCCTACGCTGTCGTATCTTAGCTGCCTATTTGGCCGCTAGGGGCGTGTCCGCTGATTTACGCCTAGAATATGTATATCGGCGAGATAGGCCTATTTACGAACGTACGCCTGGCAGTCGCAGTATAGATACGCCATTTACGTAAGGCGTTTTCAGGCGTAAAGATAAAGCTGAAACAAGATGGCGCAGCCAATGTGAAGTATGGACGTCGGGACGTTGGTTGCGTAACTCGTCTGTGAATGGGGCTGGACGTAAATTACGTTCACGTCGAAACCAATGAGTCTTAGCGTTGTAATTTGGAGAATGCGCACTGGGATACGTCCACGGACGGCCCATGCGCCATTACTAAAAAATGTAATTTACGTGGGGTCACACTTAATTTGAATAAAACACGCACACATCAAACACATTTGACGGCCCATTTACGATATGCTGCCGTCACTTAGCTTGGTGAATACAGCACTTGCCTCTCTAATTTACAGCGGCGTAGCGTATCTAAGATACGCTACGCCCGCACAAAATTACGCTGCTCTACGTGAATCAAGCCATATCAGTTTTCCTGCATGTTTTTCTCTTCGGGTTTACCAAAACCATGTAGTGCAAGGGCCTGCCTTAAGGTTTGACCCCATATTATATGGTTTTGGTAAACCCGAAGAGAAAAACCTGCAGGAAAACTGATAGTGTATATGAGGCTTAAGCCAGGGGAAATTTGTATGCAATGGTAGGCTCCAGCTCAGCTTGGACTTGCAAGTCGAAAAGTAATTATTTGCATAGTGTAAAAGAAAAAAAAAACTATTTGCAGACAAATTTATGTTCCTGCTTTTAGGTTATTTTGTCTCATGGGTTTTAGGTTTACTTTAAGTATTTGTACTCGTCTTTTATATGATGTTGCAGTACTGCTCTGTTTATCCCGTGGAATAGAATTATAAAAGCCGTACTTAGATACAATGGGTCAGCAACAAACAGAGCCTGCACATAATGAAATACTTGCTTTCTCTACTATGTTTGTGTTACAAAGACATTTCATTTCAGCAATTTTCCACATGGATTATTGCTCCTAATTTTAGAGATAGCAGACTTCTGGAGTAGGGATGGTTATTCACATGGAAATCAATAAAAGAAGCATTTTCACAAATCACTGGAGATTTACACTAAGCCAATATTTATTCCTAATAATTGGCAGACCTGTTAATTTATACCAGTTATTGCCACATCGAGTGCCAACTACCAAGCTTTATCATTGCAAAATCCATGTTACAACATTTTACACACCACCGATGTTCAGTCTTCTCAGCAGTGACAATTTCACAACAATGTTTAACAGAACAATCTTAAGAGAATAAATAGAAATATAATTTACAGCAGGTTATAAATGTTCCATGATGGGGTATATATTGTAAAAAAAAAAAAAACTAACAACTATTGTAATCAAGATGAATAATATCTGGGAAAATCTATCCGGAGTGTCAGAAACCACAACAGACAGACCTAGATAGCACACACTGCAGAAGGGCTCACAATGGCAGCCCCTTATTTGCTATACTAAACTATATTAGTTTAATGTACATGTAACACTACCCCCGGAGGAGCTGCTGGTTGTTTTGAGTCTACGCTCGGTAACTGACTCCTAAAAGTGGCTCAAAACCCTCCCATGACACACCTGGTAATATGGGAGTTGTGGACCCCAGTAACTTGTGAGGAAACACAGTACCCCTTTACCCAACAACATATTATGCAAATAAAAGGGGTTACCTTAAGTGGAAGGGTCTTTCAGTATGAAAGATAGGCTGCACACAGACTTCAAGATAACCAAAATAATGCTTTACATGAAGAAGAATAAAAGAACATAAGTAATACAGTAACACTCTATTCGCAGATCCCTGCAGCATCAACAACAGCAATAACGCTTTAGAGACAGCTAAGCTGCAATGTCAATAGACCTGTGTGAGCACACGGCAAGGGGGTCTCTTTCAAGAAAACGTATACATTGAAAGGCCCTGTTGCCAACCCTCACACAGCTCTTACCTCTCTACAATACCAATATAAACTAGTAAAACTGATCAAAGCACTAAAACTGGGTAAGTAGTAACACTGATTACTCCGCCAGCGAGTAATGCCACCAATATAGTGAATATACAACTCTAAACAGTCCCTGAGAAATATAGCTATAGCTACCTAGGATGGCCTGGCCTCCCAGGCCAAACTGCAACACAGTTCCCTAATAACAGTTTGTGCACTTGTTCGTTGGCATGCGTTGGCGCGCAAAGAACAACTTGTAATCCACAACGGTAATAGTAAACTGTTAAAAGTTTCCTGGATAGTTAAACTACAGGAATGGATATTAACGATCCACCCTTCCACAAGACAATCAGTACTTTCAGGCAATTGCCTGAAATGGCAATTGCCCGTCTCACCCAACAGGTTCAGGCCTTGTTCCTCTACAGCACACCGTTCGGTCGGTCAGCAGTCTCCGGTCCTCAGACTGGTTGCAGGGTTACTGGGATCTCGTCCAATGACTCCGGCAGAAACGCTGTCCTTCCTTCTCAAAGCCGCTCTGTCCGGGCGTATGTAGGCCTCAACTGCGGCCTACTCCCCGTGGAGACACTCCTGACAGTGTCCTCCTGGGTTGAAGAGGCGGTCCCGAGAGAGCGCACCAACACGTCTTCTCCCTTAAATCACCTTCCTCCGCAGGCAGTGCGGAGGGCAAAGCATCTTGAGGTTTCACAGCTGCTCTTTTGGTAATGTAGTTCATTACAGGCCAGGGCAAATGGAGTATTTTCTCCTTCTAAACTCAATCCCCAACATTCACTGCAGTACCAGAACAAAGTGTAAACAACAAGTGGCTATAATCCAACTCAGCCACCGGAGGGAGCTGAGATCCTTCACGATCAGCAACAGTAGTCTTTTGTATCACATCAGAAAGGCAATACTCTGTGTCAGGAGAGGTTATAGATCAGTACTGTGTGACTGCACAGAGGAGACCAAACAAAGAGATAGTGAAGTGAAGAGGTGTTTATTTACAAAATAAGTGGGGACAACCAGTGAGAAACAGCAAACAGTATATACAAACAAAAGGGGATACCGTATTCATAAATCAAGCCAGACCGAGGTCATTCACATGGGATGTCAGCAGATAGGTGAGGATGGGGACGGAACAGAGCAGGGAGAGGATGGATGGACAAGCTGCGGGGTAAGACTCCAGGGAAGACAGGAACCAGGATACAGGGCGCAAGAGTCCAGGCAGGGATCAGGATCAAGGATCACGGAACAGGGTCAAGGCTCAGAATCAGGATCCAAAAGACAGGGTCAGGATACAGGCTCAGGTCAGGAAGGAATGAAGATACCAGGGCGTGCTCTTGCTTGAGCTCGCCGGGTATAAATAGAGCTGCTGATTAAGTTCATGTTACAGCTGAGCGCAAGAAAGGTTGTGTGCTCCAAACTGTCAGGATCCATCCGCTGGTGGAGGCCAGTACTGCGTCCCAAAGGTGATATACCAGCAGGGGGAAGTTCCCCTGACAGCTCCGAACTGCCAGGAGACCCCTGCTGGTGGGACGCAGCACTGCAAGACAGAAAGTACATTTTTTTGAGCATTCAATTAATTGAAAATAACGATTAAACTGAAAAAGGCTGTTTTTCAGCTGATTAAAAGTTTAGGACCACATGCCTTTAACCACTTCAATACTGCTTCAGTCCAAAGACGTGAACAGCGAGGACCTGAGGCGCCGGGGTCACGTCTTTGGACGTGATTTGCTTGTAATTCCCCGCGCGCGCCACAGGGTGGCGCGCGGCGGGGAAAAACAGTCCCGACGCATCACCGAGGATCCGATGCGTGTACCCGGCAGCCGCGATGTCCGTCAGGTACACGCGATCGTCGGTGAGACAGCAGGGACGTGGAGCTCTGAGTGTAAACACAGAGCTTCATGTCCTGTCAGTGAGGTGACAGATGCTGTTTCTCTTGTACATAGGGAGACAGCATCGGTCACCTCCCCCAGTCACCCCCCTCCCCCCATACAGTTAGAACACACCCAGGCAATACATTTAACCCCTTCCTCACCCCCTAGTGTTAACCCCTTCAATGCCAGTCACATTTATACAGTAATTAGTGCATTTTTATAGCACTGGTCGCTGTATAAATGTGAATGGCGCCAAAAATGTGTCAAAAGTGTCCGATGTGTCCGTCGCAATATCGCAGTCCCAATAAAAATCGCAGATCGCCGCCATTACTAGTAAAAAAAAAATATAAAAAAAAAAATCATAATTATGTCCCCTATTTTGTAGGTGCTATAACTTTTGCGCAAAGCAGTCACTTATTGTGATTTTTTTTTTTTTTACAAAAATACGTAGAAGAATACGTATCCGCCTTAACTGAGAAAAAAATATATAAAAAAAAAAAAATGGGATATTTATTATAGCAACAAGTAAAAAATATATATATATTTTTAAATTGTCGCTCTTTTTTTCATTATAACGCAAAAAATAAAAACCGCACGGGCGATCAAATACCACCAAAAGAAAGCTCTATTTGTGGGGAAAAAAGGGACGCCAATTTTGTTTGGGTGCCACGTCGCACTACCGCGCAATTGTCAGTTAAAGCGACGCAGTGCCGGAAGCTGAAATTTCGCCTGGGCACGAAGGGGGTTTATGTGCCCAGTAAGCAAGTGGTTAAAAGGCCAAACCTGTGCAAAGATGTGGATTCATTGTCATCTTCTTGTCAGGTAGTCACACGTTGTGATGGCAAAGACAAAAAAACTCTCCCTTTTTGAACGTGGTCGGGTTGCTGAACAAGCAGGGTCTCTCATCAAGACACTGGATGATCCTCGACCCAAATTAAGGCCCTTACTGGTGCTGACTGCAGCCCCATAACCATCAGACGGCACCTGAGACTGAAGGGCTTCAAAAACAAAAAATGTCTTCAAAAACCTTGTCTCCTTGAACGCCACAGAACTGCTCGTTTGGACTTTGCAAGAGAGCAGCAAACATGGGACATTCAAAGGTGAAAGAAAGTTTCATTCTCTGATGAGAAAAAAAGGTAACCTTGATGGTCCTGATGGTTTCCAACGTTACTGGCATGACAAGCAGATCCCATCTGAGATGTTTTCTACGCGCCACAGTGGAGGGGGCGCCATAATGGTCTGGGGTGCTTTTTCCTTAAGTTGAACATTGGAGCTTCAGGAAGTGCAGGGGCGTCAAACGGCCGCTGGCTATGTCCAGATGTTGCAGAGAGCATTCCTCATGACTGAGGGCCCTCGTCTGTGTGGTTTTTTAACAGGACAACGCTGGTGCAGGATGATATATGCCATGCATGCATGCATAACACTGGTGTCACAGAGCATTATGTTATTTATAAAAGCAGGAGAGGTTTGCTTTGAGACTCGATCGGACTAAAGCTTCATATGGACACATCTGAACACACAAGAAAGAGGGAAGTTTAAATTCAGGCTGAACCTTTCATATTTGTGAAAATCTGAAGTTCAGCTTATTAGCTTTTCAAACAACATTCTTTCCATTAGAACAATCGAGAATAAACAAGCAAAAGCAAAAGTTCTATTTGCTGGCTGAAAAATAAAAAAGCAAATATAAATTATTAATGCTCAATACTTCATGCTTAAGGTCATTTTTAAAGCCCAGAAAGTGGTTCTAAAGAGAGGAAATGTAGATGAAAACACTAATTTACATTCAGTTTAAAGCTGAAGTGTATTTCTTTCTAGGTTTTTCTTGTATAGTGCAAGCTACAAAAGTCCCACCAAGCATGACCAGTTGAAAACTAGTAATGGCCTGCACTGTGTTTAATTGTGTTAAATTTGATTCTGCCCTCTTTGACACAGAGGCTGAACTGGCACAATTTCCAACCCGCATTTCAGTGAGAGTTCAGGGGTTAATTGAAAGACATGCACAGATGTCAAATGAAATAGCCCCCGAAGTCGCCAAAAGTAGTAGGAATTACTTTTGGGAATCGGTGCAGCGCCACAAAGTCGGCATCGCACCAATTCAGATGTGATGTTGGCTGCAATAGGCTGCAATTTGGCATGCAATTTGGCATGTCAAATCGCATGTCAAATAGGTCTAATGTGAACGGGGGGCTTAGGTTGTTTTAAAATCAAAATAGTTCAGGAAAAATAGATACACAGTTATATGGTGTATAACAGCCCTCAAAATTTCCACTTGCCTACTAGCATTTGGCGAGTGGATTTAAGCTGGGGGCGAGTGATGACAGGGCTGCATGACCAATCTAGCTCCAATCTGTGCCTACACTTAGAGTCCCGATGAGATTGGCGGCCGAAGAGGAAAGGTGCATGCTCGGGAAAAGTAGTCTGGTGAGCCGTGCACAGGCAGAGCAGTACACAGGTGCTCTTCTTACAATTCTCATTAAGCCATGGGACCTAACAGTATGACCTCTCTGAGCCTGCCCCCCTCCCCTGACCAATGTAGCTGGAGAGCACAAAGTAATGAGTGAGGTGAAGGATTGCGAAAATTACCACTCCGGTGCAGCGCTCACTGAAAGTTGCCCGGACATGAGAGCGGCAGCCTTCCAGTTTGTGCAGTTTTCTTCTCCTTGTGCTCTATGTAAGTGTCCAACAGTTCAGCCTGAGCACTGTGAACAGACTGATGTCAATGTGTGCTGTGCAGTGTCAGTGTGCGCTGCGCTATGGTGTCAATGGCTGTGCAGTTGTGTATATCTCAGTGCTGGATTGTACTCCCTCACTCTGTGCTGCAGTGCCTCTCCTCACTGTCAACCTGAATAAAAGGGGGAAGTGGGGACATGCAAGCGTCGAGCTGCACACACAGGCTCCTGATGATGAGATGAATGGGAGGGAGAGGGAGAGAGAGAGAGAGAGAGAGAGAGAGAGAGAGAGAGAGAGAGGATGGGAGTTGCAGAGTAGACAGCAAGAGAATGGGGAAGAGACCCAGTTCTAGTGCCCTGTCCCTCTGGTCTGCCCCCAGTGCCCTGTCCCTCTGGTCTGCCCCCAGTGCCCTGTCCCTCTGGTCTGCCCCCAGTGCCCTGTCCCTCTGGACTGCCCCCAGTGCCCTGTCCCTCTGGTCTGCCCCCAGTGCCCTGTCCCTCTGGTCTGCCCTCAGTGCCCTGTCCCTCTGGTCTACCCCCAGTGCCCTGTCCCATTTTGTTAATGTTGTTGTTGGTAATATTTAATTTTGTACCTTGATTCTGCATAAAAAATTTAACAGTGTCATTCCATGAGATAATCTACAAGGGCGTGTTTACAGGTGCAATTAGGTGCAGGGCAGTGTATGACTTAGGTGGGGCAACTGGTGGCGAGTAACTCTTGAGGCCTGGCTAGTAGCTCAGGACTTGAAATTTTGAGCCCTGGTGTATAAAAATGTCGAGAATTTAGGAGGTACTTAAAAAAAATGAAACCTCAGGGGTATACATAGTAAAATAAAGCTGGAAGCACTATTTTAGTAAATCACCAGCTTTAGAAGCAAATGTTGTCAAGGCCTGCAGCAGGGATATGATGGTAACCCCTGAATCATTAATCTTTAGCATGTTCCAGAGCATCTAACATACTGTTACACTGTTGAATTCTACCCACTGCTGAGCCCGATAATTACCAGATGGCAATACATGGGATTAGAGACTTTAGTAAGTACCTGATAGAAATGTGTTTTGTTGTTGTTTTTCTTTTGTAACATAGCTTTTATCAGCTTATTAGAATGGAACATGCTGTCTACAGAAAATAAATATGAAATGTTACAATAGATGATGAGCTGCCCAATCTCCATTATAAAGATATTTTAGCCAATACTGTGTGAAAGCTACTTTGTTCTAATCTAAACCATGTTTACTGTGTTTTATTCCTCATACATGAAAGTACCTGACATATAAAACAATAGCAATTTAAAACTAAATCTGCTTAAAGGGGTTGTAAAGGTTTGTTTTTACTTCCTAAATAGATTACTTTAACCATTTAAGACCCGGACCATTATGCAGGTAAAGGACCTGGCCAGTTTTTGCGATTCGGCACTGCGCCGCTTTAACTGACAATTGCGCGGTCGTGCGACGTGGCTCCCAAACAAAATTGGCTTCCTTTTTTCCCCACAAATAGAGCTTTCTTTTGGTGGTATTTGATCACTTCTGCGTTTTTTATTTTTTGCGCTATAAACAAAAATAGAGCGACAATTTTGAAAAAAAAGCAATATTTTTTACTATTTGCTATAATAAATACCCCCAAAAAAGATATAATACTTTTTTATCAGTTTAGGCCGATACGTTTTCTTCTACATATTTTTAGTAAACAAAATCACAATAAGCGTTTACCAATTGGTTTGCGCAAAATTTATAGCGTTTACAAAATAGGGGATAGTTTTATGGCATTTTTATTCATATATTTTTTTTACTACTATTGGCGGTGATCAGCGATTTTTTTCTTGACTGCGACATTATGGCGAACCCATCGGCCAATTTTGACACATTTTTGGGACCATTGTCATTTTCACTGTGAAAATGACAATTGCAGTTTAGGAGTTAACCACTAGGGGGTGCTGTAGGGGTTATGTGTGACCTCATATGTGTTTCTAACTGTAGGGGGGTGGGGCTGGACGTGTGACGTCACTGATCACCTTTCCCTATATCAGGGAACAGACGATCAGTGACATTGCCACTGTGAAGAACGGGGAAGGTGTGTTTACACACACACCTCTCCCCGTCTTCAGCTCCTGTGACCGATCGCGGGACTCCGGCGGCGATCGGGTCCGTGGGTCCCGCGGCTTCGGACCGGCGCGCACGGCATCCATGCCTGGGCACTTAAAGGGGACATAAATGTGCAGGAGGCGGTCCTTAAGTGGTTAAGCTAGTGCATTGTTGGTTCACTTACCCTTTCCTTCGATTTCCCTTCTAAATGTTTTTTTTTTCTTTGTCTGAATTTCTCACTTCCTGTAAGCTTGCCCCCACCATCTGGCTGGGGGATAGTCAGCCAGAAAAGTTTACTGAGGAGGAACAGGAAGTGAGAAATTCAGACAAAGAAAACAAAGAAAAAAAAACATTTAGAAGGGAAATCGAAGGAAAAGGTAACGTGACGTGGCATAACATGTAAGGGCCGGAAATACCCAAAAGAACGGAAGTGATGTGGAACACGAACACAAACATCAGTGTTTGGCAAACTTTGATACTTTGTAGTTTGAGTTTTACCATTTCTTTATTAAACCTTTTAAATTTTACTACACCATGGGAAGCCTTTTTTTCTTTTTATGATCCCACCCCTATGCTGAGAGACACATTGGTGGTCACTATACACATCTTTGGAACCTAGCTTTGGGCTTCCTTACTGGAGCAACTGTAAGAAACTTACAGCCGGAACAGGAGACCAGAAAAAGCAAGGATATCCATTAAAGGCACACATTACCAGCAAAGAGGTAAGCGCTCTGTGAGCACAGAAATTTGAAGATCCCCATAGAAGAAGTATAAGGAAATGTTGATGTTTATTTAACACGAAGATTACATCACTATTGTTTTTATCATTATTGCACATATTGGACATTTAACACAAAGATATTGCATTATATTATTTTATTTTGGATTATTTATTATTGTTTAATAGTCCTTAATTATTTCACATCATTTAGCAATATTTTGCACCTGATTTATTTATGTATTTATATATTTATTATTGTAAACTGTTGCGCTTATCACCTCTTATTAACCTTCCACTATTACTGGTCCAATGAGCAATAATTTAGACTTTTTAGAGGTAGGGAAACAAGTCCAAAAGTGGAAAATATATGAGCAGCCTGAAGCCCAGAACAATGAGCTACAGTGTAAATAATCTTTTAAAGCCCATGTGGGGTTATCCACATGTATATGCACAAAGGTTATACAGGTCTGTGTGGGTTGGGGAACAGTAGTGGACTATATTTTTGAACTTTTGTACTTTGATCTCCTAGTTTTTCTAGGGGGAAGGTTAGCAGTGTCTATGGAAGAGAAGAAAGGGTAAAAAAAAAAAAAAAAAAGTGGGGGAAAGAAAAGGGGAGGGGCTTGGGTGGCAGGAGGTGCAGAGTGGGGAGCTAGGAAAGTTTGGCAGCAGAGAGAGAGAGATAAAGAAAGGTGGACAGGTGAATCAGGATATACAGTAGTATTTGTCCAGTTGTTAGAGTTATGGTTTGCAATAGCTTCCTTGTATTCTAAAAATAATTTAAATTGTTGCCAGTAAAATGACATCTTTGTCCTCGTGATGTCTAAAGGAAATAGTCATGAACTCATGAACCATTAATATCTACTACCATGGGAGGGTTACTGTTCTTCCATTAGACTAGTATACAGACCCTTACTGCATTAACTGATTAAGTAAGAAGATTTTAGAGTGGGTTGAGATGTAGGAGTAGAGCTGCAGGGTTATGTTTTAATCTGATCTCAGTTAGGTCAAACATTATTTTACAAGGTACACACATCTTTCCAAAAGGGCTGCAGGCTTGGAAAGGACCAGAAAATGTAAATAAGGATACCTTCATCTAAAACAGTGACGGGACTGCAGGGAATATCTTATGGAGCCTCTTGAGGACTCCATACCATCTGGTTAATAATTTATAACTTGATTCTTAAATTCTACTTGAGATAAGATATTTGTGTGCGGAGGGAAGAAAATAGTTCCTTTGATCATCTGTGAATTTCTGGTTCAGATATTGTTACCATTTGCCCAGGAGTGGGGCAAAGGTCCTTGAATGAGGTTGTTGAAATAACGTAGACAAGCAATAGTGTGGGTTGTAGAGGCCAGGTCATAGCAAATGATTTCAAACGATGTAAGCTGTGGGAGAGCAGACTGTAGGGGTTTCAGAGAAGATAGGAAGTGATTAGTTTAACTTGCATGCTGATGTAAGAGAGGGGGATGGATCATAAATTGAATTGCAGTTATAGGTTTTAGGTCTATATTTGAGTGTTGTATTCTAAAAATGTTTTGTGCAGAAAGGGTTTGAACCACTAATCAGTCACTCCAGGAAGGAATGCTGGATTGCCAATCACTTTGAGCAGTGTAGAGATGCCTGAGGAGTGGAATGAGAGGCAATTTGGTATAGCAAGGGTCTTCAGTGTGGTACCTATTAAAGAAAGTTTGTTTTATATCAGCTAGGATGTGAATGCGCACCCATGAAAATCTGGTAGGGGTGCTGACACTTCTTGTTCTAGCCTCATCCAACTTTAGGGTGTGTTTGCACAGATCAATTACTCTGAGTAAGGCCGCGTACACACAATCGGTCAAAACCGATGAAAAACGGACTGAAGGTCTGTTTCATTGGTCCAAACTGATCGTGTGTGGGCCCCATCGGTCAGTTATCCTTTGGTCAAAAAAAAGAGAACTTGCTTTAAAATTTAACCGATGAACGCCTAACCGATAGGTCAAACCCGATCGTTAGTACGTACGACCATCGGTTAAAAATCCACGCATGCTCAGAATCAAGTCGACGCATGCTTGGAAGCATTGAACTTCATTTTTTTCAGCACGTCATTGTGTTTTATGTCACCGCGTTCTGACACGATCGTTTTTTTAACTGATTGTGTGTAGGCACATCAGACCATCAGTCAGCTTCATCGGTTAACCTTCGGACCGTTCTCATCGGATGGACTGATCGTGTGTACGCAGCCTAAGTGACCTGCCTAACATTAATATATAGGGTTAGGAAGATCAAACTCTCCCTTGTGTTTCTGTAAGATGTGCAGGGCACTTGATAACCTTGGTGTTTTAATGTACCCACAAGAACTGAACCAACAGGTTTTGGAGGAAATACATCCAAAGTGAAATAATCCCTGGTTGTCGCCAGGATCACCAGAACTGATAATCCACATTCAAAGATTTCCCCTCTATTCCTTTTCTTGATTTGATATGGGATTTGTACTGCACCGAATGCGCTCCCTTTTCTATTGACAATCCAAATCTTGGGATTTCACCTTAGGTGATAATGGTAAACAGGACAAGTAGTAAGGTTTAAGGCTAGGTTCACCTTTGGAAAAAAAAATGTACAGTACACGTTTTTACAGAAAAAAAAATCTTTATTTTCGGGAGCCTGCAAAGCCCCAAAGCTAGATCTGTTGAAAAATAGGCTTCAGCCGCCCCACGTAACTTTCCTACGCCGGTGTATAGTGGGCGCATATTTACACTGGACGCATGTGTCGCTCCTATTGATTTTCTATTTAAATATGCAAATGAGGAAGATACGCCGATTCACGAACGTACTTGCGCCCGGCGCATGTTTTAAGCGATTTGCGTAAGGTTTACGTCCGGCGTAAAGTTATTTCCCATATTGGAGGTGCAACTCATGCAAAGGTATGGACCAGGGAACGAACGCCGTCGAATTTGACACAGTTTACACAGTTTACATAGTACGTGAATAGGGCTGGGCGTAGGTTACGTTCACGTCGTAGGCAGTTGTTTCAACGTGAATGTGAGCATGCGCACTGGGATGCGTCCAAGGTACGACGCATAAGCAGTTCATTTTAAGTACTTGTCTGAAGCTCAGCCCATCATTTGCATGGGGTCACTCTTCATTTAAATGTATCATGCCCACTTCCAGCCCACTTCCAACTACTTTGACTTACGCTGCCTTACGCCTACGACTATACGCTACGCCGCCGCAACGTTGGGAGCATTTGCTTTGTGAATTCCATGCTTGTCTCTCCACGATGCGCCGGCGTAGCGTAAAAGAGATACGCTACAGTGGTATAAATATGCGCCGATGTATGTGAATCTACCCCAATCTATCTATCCTTTTTCAACCACTAATGATGTGAAATGTCTGCTTCGCTCTTGGTAGACAGAAGCCCGATCAGCACAGCTGGCTAGGCTTTACATAATAGGAATAGTATTTTTAATGCATTGCAAGAAAGAGGTAATTGTTTTTAAATGTTATTTAGTATGTTGACATTTCCCATCATCCCATAATGATTCATGTGCAGTTTGCTGAATGAGGATGTGTTATCCATAATAATATTATAATGCGCAGAAAGGACTTTGTGAAGCAAATAGATTTTTTTTGTGTTTTTTTTGTAATAATGTTCTACAAACATTTTCTAGACCCCAAAATTAGAAAACACTGGTGCAGAACATGGGACTGCTAACAGCAAATACTATAGAATCCAAAATTATTGGACAGTCTTCACAACCAGTGTTGCTCATCTTACCTTAAAAAAGTAATTAGTTACAGTTACAAATTACTTCTCCGAAAAAGTAATTGCGTTAGTGACTCAATTACTACATTGAAAAATTAATTAGTTATTCAGGAAAGTGACTGTGACTTTTTTTTTGCCGGTGTATAAGACGACTGGGCGTATAAAACGACCCCCTAATTTTCCAGCTAAAATGTTGGTTTTGGGATATACTCACTGTATAAGACGACCCCTCACTGTGCCATCTGTAACATGCCTCACTGTGCCTGTAACATGCCTCACTGTGCATATAACATGCCTCACTGTGCATATAACATGCCTCACTGTGCCTGTAACATGTTTTACTGTGCCTGTAACATGCCTCATTGTGCCTGTAACATGCCTCACATGCCTCATTGTGCCTGTAACATGCCTCACATGCCTCACTCACTGTGCCTTTAACATGCCTCACTGTGCCTGTAACATGCCTCACTGTGCCTGTAACACAACATGCCTCAACGATTTCCCTTCCTTCTCCTGTTTGCAGAGATGTCAGACGTCGACGGCCATCCATTATTCAAAAGCCGTGCCTCCTCCTCAGGCTGTTCCGTGATAGAAACAGTCATTTTCCCAGCAGAGCCTCTGTTTAGTGTTCAGCCTATCACAGATGTCCTCTCGTCCGAGGCTGAGGCTGAGGATGGGAAGGCATCCGTGATAGGCTGAACACTAAACAGAGGCTCTGCTGGGAAAATTAGTGTTTCGCCTATCACGGAACAGTCAGAGGAGGAGGCGTGGCTTTTTTAATAATGGGTGGCTGACGGCTGCTGCAGTGCACTGCTGACACAGGTATGTAATTGCAGTAACGCTGCCCATGTAATGGGAATGGCGTTGCCGAGAGGGCAAGAGTAATCAGGTAGATTACTCGTTACCCTCAAAAGGGGTATCGTTAGGTAACGGCGTTTATTTTAACGCCGTTACTTACAACACTGTTCACAACAGAGCAACCCGATGAATGACATGGTGTCATTAAAATTAGTGACTCAAATGAATACTATGTTTAGAGAAATATATAGACCAAGACTGCTGACCCCTGCTTCTGGCAAATGCAAGTCACCTGGCTGTCACACTGATCCAATTACTTCAATACTTTGCGAGTTGTTGACCCAAAACAAAGTATACAAACTTTTCTTGCTGCATGCTTGCTCTGGTCTATGACCCAAAAAAGCATTCAGAGACAACAAGCATTTCAAGAGAAAGGTCTCCAGACCTAAACCCTATTGAGCATCTGTGCGGCATCCTCAAATGAGGAGCTCAAGGTCTCTAACATCCAGCAGCTCTGTGATATCATCATGGAGGAGTGGAAGAGGACTCCAGTGGCAACCTGTGAAGCTCTGGTGAACTCCATACCCAAGAGGATTAAAGGAGTTGTAAATAAATAAATAAATTATGCTCAAATTACTGTTTACAAGGTATAGAGACATAATAGTTAACTGATTCCTTTTAAAAAAGATTAAAAAATCAATCATATAATGTACCTGTAGTTTCTGATTTCGTTTTTGAATGTTGTTTCCTGCCTCTCTGCTGTACAGAGCCACAGAGCCAATACAGGGCAGTGATGGTTTGGAAAACGAAACTGATTGGTGCTGAGGGCTTTTAGACACACAGTAATCACACCTCCTTGATTAGTGACCACAGCAAGAAAGCTCCTAGGAATGTGGTTATCAGGAAACAGACAACCAGGAAGTGTGGAGATCAGAGAAGAATTACAGCAACTTGAGAGCAAAAACGAACAATGAGGACATGAAAACAGCACCGCATTAAGGTAAAGGAAGCTATTAAGATAAAAAAAGGATAAAAGATAAAAATAAAAAAAAGCTACTTTGGGTCCAATTTGGACATTTTCACTAAGGGGTGTACTCAGTTTTGTTGCCAGCTGTTTAGACATTATTGTGTTGAGTTATTTTGAGGGGACATCAAATTTACACTGTTATACAAGCTGTACACTCACTACTGTACATTGTAGCAAATTATGTTGTCACATGAAAAGATATAGTCAAATATTTACAAAAATGTAAGGGGTGTACTCACTTTTGTGCGATACTGTACATTAAAACCAGTGTTTTTCAATGTGTTACTACAATACAGTGGCAGCAGAAGCCAGACGTCTTTATTTGCAGAGCTGAAACCAATATAAAAAGCATCTGTAAAGGAACACACATGCTTTTATATGTCTTCAGCTCCTGCAGTGCTATATAACTGCTCTATATGATAAGGTCACAAAATGTTCTACAGTTGCAATTCTGCAAACTCCCAACCTCAACACTGCTTCCAGCCTGTTCTTTGGGCTACTAGTAACCATCATTATGCTGTCTACCCTCACCCAGGGTTTGTCCCTTGCTATTAATCCATCCAAGTACATTCCGTATACACAGCATTTTCAGTTGGCACGAGCCAAATCAATATGAAAATAAATTAGGGCAATTATATTTGCTGACTTGAATCATGATTTCATGACTTTCGAAGATTACCTACATGAACTAATCTTGGTGAATCATTCTTTTCCTGGAGCTGTTATTTCATTTTAAACAAGGAAAACAGCCAAATCAAACAGTGCATTAACCAACAGCAACAAATTCAATTTTGAATTACCGCAGTGTACATCATCGCTGATCTCAGATTTGCCCAGCTAAATGAGCCAAAGTATGTAAATGAATAGGCTGGTAATTGTAAAGTGGTTCCAATCTGTATTTTATTTTTTATTTTATTTTTCATGTTTTCAGCTTCCATTAGATTTTATAGGGAAATGTTCTATTCTCTTCATGACTTTTTGCTAGGCTTTTACTGTGTGTTACAGAAACCACAATTATAAATGTAGCAGCTGCTCTATAGATAAGGTTCTTCAGGAAAGGTGGAAAGCAACAGAACATTATAACCCCAGGAAATATACATGATATTTCACATAGTTAACTTTCTAACTACAGGGAGGTTTTTTCCCATAGTGATTTGTGCAATAATTGAATGCGTGCATGGATAACTAGAAAACTGGGATTGATAGAAATATTATCTACAGGTTCAAATGTTGCCTTGCAAAACATGTTCTCATGATATCATTTTACACTACTAACATTTATTATCATTTTTTTGTTTATAACCTATTTTTAGTTGGTTCAAGAGGTGGTACAAAAAGAGTTGTCATATGCCAAGAGAAGTCAAATACAATTAGACCCCTTTCACACTGGGGGCGGGAGGTGCAGTGGCGGTATAGCGATGCTATTCTTAGCGGCACTTTGGCGTCGGAATTGCGGTGGTATTCGGCCACTAGCAGTGCAGTTTAACCCCCCGCTAGCAGGCGAAAAAGGGTTAATGCCGCTTGCCAGGGGTCAAGTCCTGGGGAAAAAAGTGTGGGAACTCCCACCCAAGATCCATTCCCCCAATGAAAAAAAAAAATTAAACGCTCAACCGCATGTTTTTTTTTTAAATCCCGCTATAACTCGTGGCAGACCTCCGCAATGTCTCCTGGGAACAATGACAAAAGCTCCCAGGAGACATTGCGGCATCGAGGAAGTGACGGAATACTCGCACACTACCTGATGAATCCATATACAGGAAGCGGCCAGTAACATAAAGGATTACTAAGGTTCGCCTGCCCCTGACAGTGACTCGAGCTGGGCATCGCCGCTAAGTGAAGGATTGGCTTGGGCGGCTCGGCTGCTCTCGGCTGCTCTAATCCTGCAAAGGGATTGCTGAGGCATTTAGTAAGAGCAATAAGGGTAGTGCAGGAACTCCGTTCCCACAGGACTTGAGCCCTGCCGCTCGCAATGCGCCGCTATAACTGCGGTTTCCAATTGCTTTTAATGGGAAGGAGCGGTGGTGGAGCGGTAAACCCTGCTCCTTCACCGCTCCAAAGATGTGGCTAGCGGACTTTTGGAGCGGTCCTGCTGGCGCATTGCTCCAGTGTGAATGCCCTTGGGCTTTCACATTGGAGAAACAGCAGCAGCTGCTGTTACAGGTCGGTTTGCAGGCACTATTTTTAGCGCCTGCAAACCGCCCTAGTGTGAATAGGGTCTTAGTTTGCACATAAGGAATATCAAAATATAATGTGTAATCGTTGGTAGAAATACATTGTTGTAACTAGTTAACACGTTAACAGTAGCATCTAACTACTAACATTTAGAGCTGTGCTTTAAATCTAAAATTAACTTTTACCTTTTTAAGTGTAAACCAGGCAAATTACTTGTTTTGGGTATTGTCAGTGTTTCCATATTGTGTTTATACTGTTTAAATATTATAAAGAGAGTAGGGATCGCGCTAGTCATATATCTATGGCCAATAAAGGGCACAGTGTGTGATGTGGTTATTATATCCCAAAAACACAAAAAACAAATTAAAGTGAATTGATACCAATAACATGCAAGAATAAACCTGTACTTGGAATCCACCTAATAATCACTAGAGAACTTGCTGATGCTAGATATCTGCGATCAGTTAAAAAAAAACACACAAGCGTAAGTGAAATTCAGTGAATAATCCTGGACTAAATATAGTCTCAAAAAATATAATATATAATATCATTGAAAAATTATATGTATCAAAGTGCAAAAATATAAGATGAATGAAAAGTCACCCTAATAGTCATGGGAAAGCTGACTATTAGTCTATTTAGGTGGGTCTGTGCAGTATGGTTCTTCAGGTCTGGGTAGATGTATCCTTTCCACACCATTGATATGTGTTTAAACAAAAAGGAAATCTGTAGCAGGTATAGGTATATCTGTCTCCGGAATGCCGATCACACAAAGGTATTCCCCGGGTTTGAAATGTAGAGTCTCAGCACCAAAAACGAAACA
This sequence comes from Rana kukunoris, assembly GCA_029574335.1. Lineage (NCBI taxonomy): Eukaryota > Metazoa > Chordata > Amphibia > Anura > Ranidae > Rana > Rana kukunoris. The sequence goes on from CM056059.1 coordinate 62,819,836, forward strand.
GAAACAGAGAGACTTGCATAGTGTGAAACCGTATATACTGCTAATAAATCACACCTGTGTAGGGCAGTCATGCAAACGGGGGAAGGGATAGTGCAAACCCACCACCACTGCACACACTGACCCTTACCAGAAATGGCCCCCGCAGGGTAGATGTAAGCAAAAAAGGAGAATCGTAGTTCAACAGCCGTGGGGACATCAGCAGATGGCAATGTTATGTTGGTAACATGTAATGACATAAGAACTCACATAGTGTAATACCCAATGGATTTATTCAAGGAAAAAAGATAAATGCACTTACAACAGATGCAAGTATATGGAGCTTTAAAAACAAGAGTGCCGGCCGGCTTGTAGGTACGCGTGCGTCCATCCAGAAGATTGCGGTGACGAGGGAACGTCTCCTCCCAACGTTTCGTCTTCGTAAGATCAAGTCTTACGAAGACGAAACGTTGGGAGGAGACATTCCCACGTCACCGCATCCATCTGGAAGGACGCACGCGTACCTACAAGCCGGCCGGCACTCTTGTTTTTAAAGCTCCATATACTTGCATCTGTTGTAAGTGCATTTATCTTTTTTCCTTGAATAAATCCATTGGGTTTTACACTATGTGAGTTCTTATGTCATTACATGTTACCAACATAACATTGTCATCTGCTGATGTCCCCACGGCTGTTGAACTACGATTCTCCTTTTTTGCTTACATCTACCCTGCGGGGGCCATTTCTGGTAAGGGTCAGTGTGTGCAGTGGTGGTGGGTTTGCACTATCCCTTCCCCCGTTTGCATGACTGCCCTACACAGGTGTGATTTATTAGCAGTATATACGGTTTCACACTATGCAAGTCTCTCTGTTTCTGTTTCGTTTTTGGTGCTGAGACTCTACATTTCAAACCCGGGGAATACCTTTGTGTGATCGGCATTCCGGAGACAGATATACCTATACCAGCTACAGATTTCCTTTTTGTTTAAACACATATCAATGGTGTGGAAAGGATACATCTACCCAGACCTGAAGAACCATACTGCACAGACCCACCTAAATAGACTAATAGTCAGCTTTCCCATGACTATTAGGGTGACTTTTCATTCATCTTATATTTTTGCACTTTGATACATATAATTTTTCAATTATATTATATATTATATTTTTTGAGACTATATTTAGTCCAGGATTATTCACTGAATTTCACTTACGCTTGTGTGTTTTTTTTAACTGATCGCAGATATCTAGCATCAGCAAGTTCTCTAGTGATTATTAGGTGGATTCCAAGTACAGGTTTATTCTTGCATGTTATTGGTATCAATTCACTTTAATTTGGTTTTTGTGTTTTTGGGATATAATAACCACATCACACACTGTGCCCTTTATTGGCCATAGATATATGACTAGCGCGATCCCTACTCTCTTTATATTATTGTTTTATGTTGTATAACATTTTTGAGTCGCAGCTGTCACCTGTTAGTTATTTACTGGGTATGCGCAAATTTATCTTCTTCTATAACTGTTTAAATATTGGTTGTCTTATTTTATAATAGGCGTTCTATCAATTTTCACTAAAGTAAAAAATGCTGTGGAAGGTTGGCAACACTGCTGGCATGGGCGTCCACAGGTAGGGGCAAGGGGGAAAGCGCCCCCCTGGAATAATGAATCAGAAAGGTGTCTGCCACAGGCGTGCGCATGGTTTGTACACACCTGAAATCTGCACCCTGTACATAGCACACGCCTGGATTCTGCACCCTGTACATAGCACACCCCTGGAATCTGCACCCTGTACATAGCACACACCTGGAATCTGCACCCTATACATAGCTTATGTCTAGAAAAAAGTCTGCGGTTTCCACTTTAAAAATGAATACTTGCGAGTCTCGGCTAAGCCCCTCTCCTTCATGACATTGTCAAAGGGGGCGGAGCATGGGTGACCTTAAAACAACCCACCCCCTGAAAAAAGTTCTGCGGACGCCCATGACTGCTAGGTGCCTCCTGTTCTTCCAGGCTTAGAGGTACCTATTAGAACTTTGACATTCGCCACTGGAAATACACCCTGTCCACCCCGGCCTCATTAGGCCAAGTCTAGAAACAGAAAGATCTGCCAAGTGCAGTCTTGTACCTTGAATAATATGGTGGCCTCATCACAACCACTCAGCACTGTAGAAGAACAGGTACAGAATGGCTAGTGTAGGATAAATAGTCTGATCCTGAGCTGTCATTCAACACAACAACATTTCTATGGAAACCAATTAAGAGCTTTTCGAGAACCCAAAACCTTCAATATTTTTTTAACCATTTGCTAATATGGAACAGGTGAATATAAGTCCCCATTCACATTTGGGCAATTAGAAGTCACAATTAAAAGTCCTGAATAGCACCCCAAACTTGATGCGGTGCGCTGGAAAGGTGCGTTGAGGTGGTATTCAAAATAAATGTCACTGCAACTAACCCAAGCATGGACCGTGTGTTACAACAACGCATGTTGTAGGTTGAGTCAGAGGTGAAGACAGGCTCAAGGTATTTATTTGAAATTGCTTGTTTATAGTTTTGCATTCTTTCAATTTTCACCAATTTGCAAAAAGGCACAATTTAAAGATCAATTCTAGGCATGGTATATATTTTTTACATTGGTCCAGCTGTCCAATGCCCCTGGAAGCTGGAAATCACTTGTTTCCGTGTCCCATGCTGAATGGCCAGCCTGATGCATTCTGAACACAGGAGGTCAGCCACTCAGCTCTGCGTTTCCTGAACGAATATAAAGGGCCAGATTCAGGTAGTCCAGAGCATCTTTGCTCTGGAGTAACGCTTCTCATTTGCGTTGCGCTGCAGAAATTTTAGGAGCAAGTGCTGTCATTCACGAAGCACTTGCTCCTAAAGTTGCGGCAGCGCATCGCAAATGAGCCGGCGGAATTCAAATTGGGCGGGTACGGGGCGTGTAGTATGCTAACTAAGCGCGATCCCGCCGCCAACGTACTGCGCATGCGTCGAGTGTCAAAACATCCCCGTGCGCATGCTCCAAAATCTGTGAATGAACGTCAATGACGTCACATTCCCATTCATGACCGTTTTACGCAAGCGACGTTTTTTTTTTTTTTTTCCCGACGCGATGACGACGCCTATACCTAACATAGGATACTCCAACCCCATGTAGGTATATCTATGCGCCGCGTATCCCGTCCGGAAACGTCGTATCGTCATTGCGTCGCGCCGGAATTCGATCGTGAATTGCCGATTTCCGCTCATTAACATATTTTTTGAGCGTAAATCGGCGGGAATGCCCCCGGCGCCATTTTTAAGTTGAAGTAACGATGCGATGGCGAAACTCAGTTACGCTGCTCGCATCGGAACTTCAACCCGGCGTTTCTTGTTTTCTGGTTACAGAAAACAGAAACGCCGGCTCAAAGTCACAGTTAGGCTGGCGGATCACTCGATCCGCCAGCCTAACTGTTCGTGAATCTGGCCCAAAGTGTTTTGCGATTGGATGAGTTGGAGAGGCAAGAGAGTGACATTTTTCCCATGTTTTATTCCTTTAAAGACCCTGCAGGTACAAAAAAAATACCTGTTGATCTACAGAAATGCACTCAAGTCTTGCTGTGGGCTGACAACATGTGGAGTGTTGTCAGCCCTTCCAAATTTATCTTGCTAAACTACTCCCACTTTCAGATCTTTGTGGCGTTAAAGTGGAACTCTCCAATATTTACAGCCAAGGAAGCTGCAATCTTAGCACCTGATTGATCTGCAGTTGCCATGGTGCTGCTGCACATGTGATCAGTTATGACACCAGCCAATTGATGGCTTGACAGTTTGGTTGAGGACACAAGCAAATATAAAAATTATCATTCACAGCATGCCTTCAATTTAAAGGGGTTGTAAATCCTTACACATATGCCAAGTGAAGCACAGAGATTTAATAAATCCTCCTACTTAAGTTGTACCTGTTTATGTACAGTCTTTTCTTCTCTACGTCTGTCCAAAGTCCAGAGTTTCTAAAGCTTGTTTAACCACTTAAGGACCGCCTACTGCACATTTACGTCGGCAGAATGGCACGGCTGGGCACATCAACGTATATATACGTTGATTTTAGTACCCAGCCGTGGGTCGCGGGCGCGCGCCCGCGGGCGCGCGCCCGCGACCCGGTCCGAAGCTCCGGGACCGGGACCGCGGGATTCGCGGACCCGATCGCCGCTGCAGTGCGGCGATCCGTCCCTGGAGCGGAAGAACGGGGAGAGCCGTGTGTACACACGGCTTCCCCGTGCTTCTCTGTGGCTGTAGCATCGATCGCGTCATCCCTGTAATAGGGGGACGCGATCGATGACGTCACACCTACAGCCACACCCCCCTACAGTAGTAAACAAAACACATAGGCACACATCCCCTACAGCGCCACCTGTGGTTAACTCCCAAACTGCAACTGTCATTTCCACAGTAAACAATGCAAATTTAAATGCAATTTTTGCTTTGAAAATGACAATTGTCCCAAAAATGTGTCAAAATTGTCCGAAGTGTCCGCCATATTGTCGCAGTCACGAAAAAAAATCGCTGATCGCCTCTATTAGTAGTAAAAAAAAAAAATTAACAAAAAAGCAATAAAACTATTCCTTATTTTGTAAACGCTATAAATTTTGCGAAAACCAACCGATAAACGCTTATTGCGATTTTTTTTACCAAAAATACGTAGAAGAATACGTATCGGCCTAAACTGAGGAAAAAAAATGTTTTTTTATATATTTTTGGGGGATTTTTATTATAGCAAAAAGTAAAAAATATTGCATTTTTTTTTAAATTGTCGCTCTATTTTTGTTTATAGCGCAAAAAATAAAAACCGCAGAGGTGATCAAATAACACCAAAAGAAAGCTCTATTTGTGGGGAAAAAAGGACGCCAATTTTGTTTGGGAGCCACGTCGCACGACCGCGCAATTGTCAGTTAAAGCGACGCAGTGCCGAATCGCAAAAAGGGGCAAGGTCCTTTACCTGCATTTTGGTCCGGGTCTTAAGTGGTTAAAGTGGATGTAAACCCCCTCTGCAGTGTGTAATTTCAGCTCTTTCCCCCTTTTTTTGACAGCTTAAAGTGGATGTGACATTTATTTTGATGTCACAATGTAGAGTATAATATTTCCTATCATCTGTGCCCAGTCTTGCTACACAGAGTGAATCCAGCTCTAATCAATCCTCTTTTATTGTTCAGTGAAAATTAACAGAATTCCAGATAAAAACCTGTCTAAATAAAAAGTCAGTTTTTTCTCTTCTTGCTTTGAGTGACAGGTTATTTACATATCTAGCTTGGACATGTTTATCATATGTTATGTTATGTTTATCATAACATGAGGTGATCCAAAGTTCATTGTATATTACCAGGATGTGTTATGTGGGGAAGGGGTGGATTTCTCACTTTTTATACTGTGAATCACCTCATGTTATGATAAACATAACATATGATAAACATGTAAATAACCTGTCACTCAAAGCAAGAAGAGAGAAACTGACTTTTTATTTAGACATGTTTTTATCTGGAATTCTGTTAATTTTCACTGAACAATAAAAGAGGATTGTTTAGAGCTGGATTAACTCTGTGTGGCAAGACTGGGCACAAATGATAGGAAATATTATACTCTACATTGTGACATCAAAATAAATGTCACATCCACTTTAAGCTGTCAAAAAAAGGGGGAAAGAGCTGAAATTACACACTGCAGAGCTCAGTGTGGAGATCTCTCACAAATGGCACACTGAGGTCCTGTACAAACGGCAGAGAATCCTGTCAGGAAAAAAATGTCAGTTTTCCTGACGGGATTCCTGGCAAGCTTGTCTTTCAAAGCCATGCATACATTCTTTGCCGTCGCCACCATCTTGCTGCACCCCGCACTAAACTTGTATGCTACCGAGCATGCGTCAAACTCTTATCGAGCCTGGGACAGGTAAGCATACAGATGACCGTTTTTTTGCCGGAAACACTCTGCCGGGAATCACAACGAGAAAATAGAGAGCAGGGTTCTCTATTTTCCCATCGGAATTCTCTGTTGTTTTCCTGTTGAAAAAACTGCTAGGGAGCATACCCATGCCCAAATGCTCTCCTGGCAGTTTTCCTGCCGAGAAAACCGGTCGTGTGTATGGCCGCGTACACATGACCGAGAAACTTGACGGGCGAAACACATCGTTTTCCCTGTCGAGTTCCTTGTTCGGCTGTCAAAAAATTTGTCGAGCCAAATTTTCCCATTGCCCGTCGAGGAAATATAGAACATGCTCTCTTTTTGGCTTGACGAGTTCCTCGGCAGTTTTCTTGGCGAAAAGTGTACACACGAACGGATTTTCTCGGCAGAATACGCCTCCCATCGAGTTTCTTGCTGAATTCTGCCAAGGAAACCGCTCGTGTGTACGGGGCCTACGAGGCTTGAGGGTCTGGTGCTGAACTTGTTTGCAGCTCTGAATGTCTTCATTTTTTATTTGTTTTTGTTTTTTCATTTATCAAACAGCTATAACAAAACGTTTCCAATAGTATTAAATGAGCTAAAAGGGAGCAAATAAGAGGAGTTTGTTGTTAGGGTTTACTTACACTTGAAGTTATTTTCATACTAATTACACAGTAACTATACAATAACTCATTTCTAATAAACCAGATCTGTAATAACTTTTAGTTGTGTATATAATTACTAGTGATTTATTTGTGATACGCCTTTTATATATGTTTCCTAAAACCTGTATTTACCTTAACTGCTACTGTTCTTTACTGTAGATAACATTGTGACAGCACAATACAAAAATGACAAAGAGAAAGCTACTTTAAGGGAATGACATCTGCTACCCACTCACAATCACAGCTGCTGTTAAGATTCTTCATCCTAAGAATTTATGCGGGACATGTCTATTTGTCATCATTTATTATCTAAAGATACAATGGCGTACTTTCTTTCAAAAATCCTTGAATAAATCTAAAGCAGGGGCAATGCAGATATTGAGACATTTAAATAGGTGTATTTTCACTGATTACAGATGCCTGAAAGCACCTGTCTGGGTAAATGACTGGAATCATAACACACAGATGTATTTGATCATCATCAGCTTACAGATAAAGGTGCCACTTAATAAATCAATATCTTAACAGTAATAACTCCCAATTGCCAAGATTGATAGACATTGTTTCCCCAGGTGTTATTATAGCAGCTGATCTGACCAAGAAACAACACAATTAATCAGCAGGATTATTCTCACATTTAGCTATTGTTATGAACAAATCAGATAGAGCGCAGTGTATGAGTCATTCAGAAAGCAACACCGAACTGTAAAATAATTGTATAAATAAACTTATCTAATTGATCTATTCTGGCATTTGGGTTATCAATGGAAAACAACAGGCTTTGTTTCTGTGCCATACGTGAGCAGATGTTAGAAAAAGTGTGCTGTCCAGCCCTGCTGGAAGGCAACCTGTCAAGCTCTAAGAGAGGCTGACAGCTGCTGTGGCTGGGCGGTGCACCTAGCGGTATGTACTGTTGGGGCAGTATGGGCCAGATTCAGGAAAGAGATACGACGGCTTATCTGAGCCCTCCTATCTATGCGACTGATTCATAGAATCAGTTACGCATAGATTTCCATTAGATCCGACTTGAGTAAGTCTCTTACGCCGTCGTATCTTATTTTCATATTTAGGCTGGATGCTAGGTGGCGTTCCCGTCTAAAATATGCAAATGAGCCTCTGCGCCGATTCCCGAACGTACACCCAGCCGGTGCATTTTTTTTTACGTCGTTTGCGTTAGCGTAGGTCCGGCGTAATGTTACCCCTGCTGTATGAGGCGCAGCCAATGTTAAGTATGGACGGTGTGCCGGTGTATTTTTTCCCGTCGTTTATGTAAAACGTTCGCGAATAGGGCTTTGCGTAAGTGACGTTCACGTTGTTTTCATTGCGTATTGGCGTCGTGATTTGGAGCATGGGATAAATTCATGGCCGGCGCATGTGCAGTACGTTCGGCGCGGGATCGCGCATTATTTAAAAAATACACACCCCCTACTCGCCGAATTTGAATTCCGCCGGGTCATTTACGCTACACCGCCTCAACTTTACAGGCAACTGCTTTGTGAATAAAGCACTTGCCTGAAAAAGTTGTGGTGGCGTAACGTAAATGACATACGTTACGCCCGCACAAAGATAAGACGGGCTACCTGAATCTAGCCCTATGTGTCCAGGCACAAATGCCCAGAATGCAAGAAGATTGTGTTCTGTGTATTCATTACTGGGTGCACGCTGCCCTAAAGATTGGTAACGCAAGGAGCACCATCCAGCCCCAGCAGTTATCAGCTTCTCTAATGCCTCAGGCCGCATACACACGATCAAATCTATCTGCTGGAAACGGTCGGCCCGACCGTCCCAGCAGACAGATTCGATCGGGTGTACGGGCGAGCCGACGGATTTGGCCAGCCGACAGATTTCAAAGCATGCTTTGAAATCTGTCGGCTGGGAACCCGTCCGCCCGACATGTCTGCTGGTTAGTACGCTAACCAGCAGACATGTCTTCTCGCACACGCGTCGAAATGGATTCGACGCATGCGCGGAAGTGATTTACTTCCTGGTGCGGTGACCGTACACGATCAAACCAATACGTCCCCAGCAGACAGATTTGTTCAAATCGGTCTGCCCGACAGATTTAAACAAATGTGTCTGCTCGTGTGTACAAGGCCTCATACACACGACCATTTTTCCCAATGAGAAAACTGCCACTTTTTAAAATTGGATGGGAAAACCAGTCGTGTGTATGTTCCATAGCAGTTTTCCCGACCCCCAAAAAATCGAACCTGCTCTATTTATTCCCGTCGTGTTTCCCGTTCAGTCTTTTTCTTGTCGCGAAAACCGCATGTATGTATGCTTTTCCGAGGGGAAAAAAACGTGCATGCTCAGAATCAAGTATGAGACGGGAGCGCTCGTTCTAGTAAAACTAGCATTCATAATGGAGATTCGCCACGCTGTAACGGACTGAAAAGCGTGAATCGCCACTCACCAAACTTTTACTAACACGAGGGTCAGCAAAAGCAGCCCAATGGGTGGCGCCATTTGAATTGAACGTCCCCTTTATAGTGCCGTCATACGTGTTGGACGTCACCACGCTTTGGTCGAGCAGTTTTTTTGACTGAACGTGTGTATGCAAGGCAAGCTAAGAGGAACCACATCGGGAAAAACGTTGGGTTTTGGCATGTCAGGAAAACCGGTCGTGTGTACAGGGCAATAGAGATTGACAGGCTGCCTGCAGTAGAGCTGGACGGTGCACCCGTGACCTCTGCCTAGTGTGTATGGGGTCTAAGCTGTTTAAAATAGAATGAAAACCCAATGCTAGAGTCTTTGTTGTGATCCTTGAGAAGCTTTTAAGAATTAATTAGTTTCCTAAAATGTACAGTAGTTAGAGGCCAGGGATGGTTTGTTTTAAAGCTCTTTAATTGCTGCTTAAAAATACATAAATACCCGTAGTTTAATGTCCATATTCTGGACCAGTGTTTCTCATCTCCAGTCCTCAAGGCGCCCCAACAGGTCATGTTTTCAGGATTTCCCTCAGATAAAACGGCTGTGGTAATTACTAAGGCAGCGAAACTGATTAAATCACCTGTGCAAAATAATGGAAAGACTGAGCTGTTGGGGTGCCTTGAGGACTGGAGTTGAGAAAAACTCTTCTGGACACAGGTGTGCCTAAAACAACAATTAAAAGAAAAGAGGGCGCACCGACCTAGTGTGATACTGTATAACAGGGTTTTTATTAAATGAATTAAAATCAATAGTTATACTCACAAAATGAGTTGTAAAACATGCTTTGACAGACAGTACAGCAGATGTACAGCAACACCAGAAGAACACGGTGACTACTCAGATCAAATAGTATCTGACCGGTGGTATGGCTGACGCATTTGGTGGTCTGTAAGCAACTACTAAGGCTTTTCTGTTCACACAACCTCCACTTACTGGATATTTTCTCTTTTTCAGACCATTCTCTGTAAATCCTAGAGATGCATGTGCATGAAAATCCCAGTAGATCAGCAATTTATTTAAATACTCAGACCAACCCGTCTTTCACCACAACCATGCCACATTCAAACTCACTTAAATCCCCTTCCTTCCTCATTCTGATGCTCAGTTTGAACTTCAGCAAGTTATCTTCACCACGTTTAGATGCCTAATTGCATTGAGTTGCTGCCATGTGATTGGCTGATTAGCTTTGCAATGATTAAGCACAGGAGTGTGAAACATGTTTGCTAACCAAGCACATACTGTGTGTGTCATGTTGCTGCTTTGATGAAGTTTCAATAAATAAGTGGTTTTATTCCTGGAAGTCATGCCAGTCTCCCCTTCATGTACATGTTACATGGACAATGCTTGCACCAGGGATCTTTACAGGTTGCTTGGAGCGCTGTCATGCCATGTACACACGATCGGTCCATGCGGTCTGATGGACCGTTTTCACCGGTTAACCGATGAAGCTGACTGATGGTCCGTCGCGCCTACACACCATCAGTTGAAAAAAACGATCAGGTCAGAACGTGGTGACGTAAAACACAATGACATGCTGAAAAAAATGAAGTTTAATGCTTCCAAGCATGCGTCAACTTGATTCTGAGAATGCGTGGATTTTTAACCGATGGACGTGCTAACAAACGATCTTTTTTTCCGATTAGGTATCCATCAGTTAAATTTAAAACAGGTTGGCTTTTTTTTTTTACCGATGGTTAAATAACCGATGGCGCCCACACACGATCGATTTGGACCGATGAAAACGGTCCATCAGACCGCTGTCATCAGTTTAACCGATCGTGCGTACGCGGCATCACTCTTCTCTGCCTTGCGGCAATTTGTGTTACCAAGCAATGGAACAGGTGTACCTAACAAAGTGGCCAGTGAGTGTATATAAGTTGCATTATAGTACAGTACAGTATAGTGTTTACATATATCAGCAAGGAGTTGAACTTTAAATTTGGAAAAAAAATGTAGCGACATACTTAGGGATCTTAGAAAAGGGTATTTTTAAACTGTGAATCTGTAAAGCCAGAAAGAAAAATTCCCGACTGCAGCCTCATTAACAGAAAATCCTTAAAATCTGCCTTAAATTTTTACTTACAACTACAATCTACTTTGCCCATGGATTAATTTTCTCTTCTCGTTTAGAGAGATTCTCTATTCCATTTTTTTTCATAGAAGTTCATCATTTTAAGCTTCGCTCGACTGCTCCTCGCAAAGCATAAAATGCGCACAATAACGTGAAATACTAATTTCAGGGGGCAAAACAAAACTAATGTAAACAAATATATGTTTATGCTGTAACACAAAGAAAGTCATCCACTGCTCATGATTTTAACAAATAATACAAAGTAGCACATTACAAAAGACATGGTTCAAGAGTAAATCCTAATAATTAAACTGCCCTTGGAAGTGCTGGTCAAGGTATGCCCATTAAATGTACCGACATACACGGTAATGCTGATTGCTGATACACGGTAACGGTGATTCAGAAATTATCACACAAAGGACCGCTATATGCATGTTGCTAAAACAGGGATTAACACAGCACAGAATCATTTCCAGGCCATCTCAGGACAAACATTTTAGCTAAAGAAGGCAGATTAACAAGTGCATAGTCTACCTTCAGATATAATATAATATAGAAGGTAGGCTGAACTAGAAATAAATAATAGGAAGGCTGAAATACTGTGAATTACAATAAACATGCTATTAAAAGCAGTTAATATGTCTAGTACATTTTCGCGTATATAGCTATTAAAGCGGATGGCCCATTAAAAAAACAATATTAAAAGCCAGCAGCTACAAATACTGCAGCTGCTGACTTTTAATATTAGGACACTTACCTGTCCTGGAGTCCAGCGGCATCTGCAGCAGAGGACGAGCATTCACTCGTCTCTCTGCTGCTCCCTCCTCCATCCATGGTGAGGGAACCAGGAAGTGAAGCGCTCCGGCTTCACTGCCCGGTTCCCTACGGCGCATGCGCGAGTCGCGCTGCGCCCTCCGATTGGCTCCCGCTGTGTGCTGGGAGCCGAGAGTTCCCAGCACACAGCGGGGGGGGGGGGGGCGACAGGAAGCTAGGAAAACCCATCTTTTGCCCGACTCTGTTGTGGCCGGAAGTGGGTGCAAATACCTGTCTTTAGACAGGTATCTGCACCCCCCTCCCCCCTGAAAGGTGTCAAATGTGACACCGGAGGGGGGGAGGGTTCCGATTAGCGAAAGTTCCACTTTAGGGTGGAGATCCGCTTTAAAATTGTATTACTTTTCTGAGTGCCAGAAAGCTGTAACTCTACTTCCTGCCATATACAAATAGGGCCAGATTCAGGTAGAGTTACGCTGGAGTATCAGTGATCGCTAGCATAACTCACACTTTGAGCCGGCTTATCTGTTTTCTGTAGTCAGAAAACAAGATACGCCGGGATTGAGTTCAGATACGAGCGGCGTAATTGTATTTCGCCGTCGTATCGGAACTGCAATTTTAAAATGGGCGCTCGGGGCGTTCCCGCTAATTTACGCCAAGAATATGTAAATCAGCGAGAGACGGAAATTCACGATCGTACGCACGCCCGACCCAGTGACTTTCCGACGTTTCCGTAAGCGATACGGGGCGTAAAGAAAAACATGCCCCCTAGGTGGAGTATCCTATGTTAAGTATGGCTGTCGTCATCGCGTCGAATGAAAAAAGTTTAGCGTCGTTTGCGCAAAACGTCCGTGAATGGGGATTGACGTCATGGACGTTCACTGACAGTCGACGCATGCGCAGTACGTTCGCCGCGGGATCCCGCCTAGTTTAAATAATACACACCCCCTACCCGCCCAATTTGAATTCCGCCGACTCATTTTCGCTACGCCGCCGCAACTTTAGGAGCAAGTGCTATGTGAATAACAGTACTTGATCCTAAAGTTTCGGCGGAGTAACGTAAATGACAAACGTTACTCCAAAATAAAGATTCGCTCTCCTACCTGAATCTGGCCCATAATATTCTAATGCCCCGTACACACATCGGAATTTCTGATGGCCTAAAATCCAATGTAATTTTTAGTCGGAATTCCGTTCAAGCTGTCTTGCATACACACTGTCAGACCAAATTCCAACCATCCAAAACGCGGTGGCGTAAAACACTACGACGAGCCGAGAAAAATGAAGTTCAATGCTTCCGAGCATGCGTCGACTTGATTCTGAGAATGCATGGGTTTTTTCTCCGTCGGAGTTGCACACAGACGATAATTTCCTAACGTTTTTTTTTCCCATCGAAAAAAAAAAACATGCTCTATTTCTAAACACCAATGGAAAAAAGTCCGATGGGGCCCACACACGATCGGAAATTTCCGATGAAAAAAGTCCATCTTTTCCTAAAAAAATATAGGGCCAGATTCAGAGAGCCGTAACTCCTGTCTAACTGGTGTTAGACTGGAGTACTTTCAAATTACTCACGTTTTTTAGCTAGTCTGAAACCTCAAACCATGAATAGACGGCTGCGGGCTTCAATTCGACTGGATTACGCGTTCGTACGCCTTCGGATCTACGCTGCAATAAAATTGCGGCCACTGGGTGGACTTCCCGTCGTTTTCCGCGTCGGGGTATGCTAATGAGCTTTTGCCGGCGATCCCCGAAATTACGATCTTCAATCGCAATCTCTTATGGCATCTTTAGTCATCTTTTTTTTTGCGTAACACTATACCAGCTTTTTGCTGCTCTAATATTAGACAGCCCATGTTAAGTATGGCCGTCGTTCCCGCGTCGAATTTCAATGTTTTCCGAAGTCTTTTATTATTTTTTACGTAAGTCGTCCGGGAATAGGAATGTTCGTAAACGACGCTACTCAAAAAAAAATGACGTAACGACGTGATTTCGGGCAATGCACGGCGCGAAATTTCTGAACGGAGCATGCACAGTTCGATCGCCGCGGGGACGCGCCTAATTTAAATGCTTCACGCCCCCTAGTCGCGTATTTCGATTACGCGGCGAGAAATAGACTACGCCGCCGTATCGTACGGGCAAAAATCTACCAGAATTCGATGTAGAGCCTGGTAAAATACGGCAGCGTAGATTATTTCGATTACGCTGCGCAAATTTAAGTGTACCTGAATCTGGCCCATAGTTTCTATGTCTACCAATAGCATTACTAAAATCATCATCTGTTCTGTAAATCTTCTGTTTTTGTAAAGCTGAATGAGGAACATACAATGTATTTTCTTTGCTAGAAGAAGTCAGTTACAGAACAGGGAAAATAATTGGATCAACTGGAGGATGAGCTGTACTTTGGGAACTTTGTTAGAACAGAAGCACACGGGTAATTTTCTGTAGTGTGATTATGCAACTAAAATTACTAACGATTAACTGCTAAAAGTAATGATTGGTACATCTTTGGAACACATGGTTCCCAATGCAGTGACAGGTAACATGTAGAAGGAATTAACTGAACACATTTAGAGAATTGTGCGATCAGAGATTTAATAGTACTACATTTTACTTGTATACTGTACCTCCTTCCATAATAAGCCCTTTGCTCTACTCCTTGTGATTAATCACAAGCAATTTCAGTAGTGCAAATTTGCTAATAAAAATCCCTTGTGTCCCCACTTTGTTTGCACCTATACTGTTAGGAATAGGGAAGAGCCGAACACCCCCCCCCCCATTCGGTTCGCACCAGAACCTTCGAACGGAAAGAACGTTTGCTCGAACATTTAGAACCCTATTGACGTCTATGGGACTAGAACGTTCGAATTCAAAAATGCTAATTTTAAAGCCTAATATGCAAGTTATTGTCGTAAAACGTCTTTGAGAACCCGGGTCTTGCCCCAGGGAACATGTACTATCTACCTGCAAAAAAATTACACTCTCTCTGTCTCTCTCTGTTCTCTCTAACCACCGCCGCAACACACTACATAAGGCCGACCTGCAGGTGGCCTTTTATAGTGTGGGGCGTGTACTAAACCCCCTGAGCCATAATTGGCCAAAGCCACCCTGGCTTTGGCCAATTACGGCTCTCTGTACTGACGGCGCTGTGATTGGCCAAGCATGTGGGTCATAGTGCATGCTTGGCCAATCATAAGCCAGCAATGCCGCAGTGAATTATGGGCAGTGGCGCGTCACTCGAATTTGGCGTGAACAACCTGTTTTGTTGACGAACTATGAACATACGATGTCCGAGTCGAACATGAGTTTGACTCGAATACGAAGCTCATCCCTAGTTAGGAAGTGGATTTCTATCATCCCATATGGTTGTGTTGAAAAATATAGGCATTCTGGCCACAAATGAAAAGCTCCTGGTTTTCCTAAAATGCTCCATTTATTCGCATTCGTAGAGGACCTTCCTTTTAACTTACATACTAAGAAGTTATTGAGAATACTTTATTTCTATGCAAAAAAAAAAAATCGAATTACCTGGAAAAGATCCCGTTCAATAACTCGGAATGAAAACAGTTGATCAACTCTGTTCTCCGTTTGTTCCAACTTACTCCACTAGGGGTTCCCTTAAACGCTTTCACAGAATTTGGGGTATCTGGACTTTATCCCCTCTTACTACCTGACCACTCTGCTGTTCTATCAAGAATACAAAGCTAAGTTGTGTCTCTCCTTAGTGCTGTATTATGTGAGAAGAGATTTGGTCCAGTTGGATCAATGCAGAGGGTCGAGTCCCTTGGTGGACGATTAATACTCTGTTAGAGCTTATTTGGGGTAGTGTTCCCCCCCTGACTTTTCTATTACCTACGATTTATGGCACATCCACTGCCTACCTCCTGTACCCCCCCCCCCTCTCCTTCACCATCCCCCCCCCCATCTTCCTACCCTTTTTGTACCCTATCCTCCTCATGTCAACTTCTCCTTTTATAATGAAGAATACTCCTACTAGTTCCAAAGACTCTATTTGAGCCATTTTTATTTGTACATGTGTAATAACATTGAGGTGCTGGAGCACTGGTGGAGTTGTTTGATGCTTTTGGAGACTCTGCAATATTGCCAATCATGTGAATGTGAGGTATGTCCTATTGGTAAGCGCAATTCCTTAGGGTGTGGAGTCACTGAGCACTTATGGTGTGGTGGAAGGTTTTAAAAGAAGACTGTTCAAGAGGACTAAGTGGACACCTGAAAGTTTAATCACTTGAAATTGAATCACTTATAGACTTGGCTTGTTACAATATATTTTTGACCACTGGATGAACGTTTTGAACATTTAATCACAATTACTCAGTTCACTTTATGTATATGTTTATATATATGCACATTTTTTTAGTATATGTATGATACACTCACAGGGGTATATTTATTTATTTTTGTTCAGTCACTGAACTTAGCGCTGCTATTTTGTTCACTCAGAATTATTTCATATCACTTAAGGACCCGCTCACGTATATATATACTTCATCACTTTAAAGATGGATATCTCAGTAACGGCAGCAGCCGCTGCCACAACCGAGATATAAATCTTTCCTGTGAGCGGTCCTTTAACCACTTCCGGTCCGCGCTATTGACATAATACGTCAGCAGCGCGGACCTGAGGCGCCGGGGTCACGTCTTTGGACGTGATTTGCTTGTAATTCCCCTGTGGCGCGCGGCGGGAAAAAACAGTCCCGACGCATCACCGAGGATTCGATGGGTGTACCCGGCGGCCGCGATGTCCGTCAGGTACACGCGATCGTCGGTGACAGAGCAGGGACATGGAGCTCTGTGTGTAAACACAGAGCTCCACGTCCTGTCAGGGAGAGGTGACAGATGCTGTTTCCCTTGTACATAGGGAGACAGCATCGATCACCTCCCCCAGTCACCCCCCTCCCCCCACACAGTTAGAACACACCCAGGCAATACATTTAACCCCTTCCTCACCCCCCTAGTGTTAACCCCTTCAATGCCAGTCACATTTATAAAGTAATTGGTGCATATTTATAGCACTGGTCGTTGTATAAATGTGAATGGCGCCAAAATTGTGTCAAAAGTGTCCGATGTATCCGCCGCAATATCGCAGTCAAAATAAAAATCGCAGATCGCCGCCATTACTAGTAAAAAAAAATATAAAAAAAAAATCATAATTCTGTCCCCTATTTTGTAGGTGCTATAACTTTTGCGCAAAGCAGTCACTTATTGTGATTTTTTTTTTTTTTTTACAAAAATATGTAGAAGAATACGTATCGGCCTTAACTGAGAAAAAAAAAAATTTTTTTTTTTTTTTTAAAAATTGGGATATTTATTATAGCAACAAGTAAAAAATATATATATATTTTTAAATTGTCGCTCTTTTTTTGTTTATAACGCAAAAAATAAAAACCGCATGGGCGATCAAATACCACCAAAAGAAAGCTCTATTTGTGGGGAAAAAAAGGACGCCAATTTTGTTTGGGTGCCACGTCGCACGACCGCGCAATTGTCAGTTAAAGCGACGCAGTGCCGCAAGCTGAAATTTCGCCTGGGCACGAAGGGGGTTTATGTGCCCAGTAAGCAAGTGGTTAAACGATAACGGTGGTCTCAACGGCAGATTCACCGTGAGATCACCGTTATCGGTGGCGGGAGAGGGCCACCCCTCATGCCACTCTCCCGGGCCCTCCACCCATGCTTCTTAAAGGCATTTTTTTTTTATTTATTTTTTTGCATTTTGGTCTAAATGTGAGATCTAAGGTCTTTTTGACCTCTGATCTCATATTTAAGAGGACCTGTCATGCTTTTTTCTATTACAAGGGATGTTTACATTCCATGTAATAGGAATAAAAGTGACTCTGTAACTCAAAAGATACCTATAGAATTTTACTCAGCGTAACATTATATTTCACAATATAAAGAAAAATTGCTCTAACTTTACTGTTGTCTTATTTTTTAATTTAAAAAAAGTGAATTTTTTCAAAAAAAGTGCGATTGTAAGACCGCTGCGCAAATACGATGTGACAAAAAGTATTGCAATGACCGCCATTTTATTCTCTAGGGTGTTAGAAAAATATATATATATAATATTTAGGGGTTTTAAGTAATTTTCTAGCAAAAAAAATGTTTTAATATTGGAAACACCAAGTCTGAAAAACAGGCAAGGTCCTTAAGTGGTTAATTATGAAACCACTCCAATTAGACCCATTCAGAACAGAGGCGCAGACAAACACACAGGGATTTCTTCAGAATAACAAAAGGTAGGAATCTGCAACAAAGTTTGTTATAATTCTTGAAATGTACATAGACCACAGAGAAGGGAATATTTTTTTCTCAACAAAAGTTATGGTTAAACAATAAACACCTTTTAAAAAATCCCTTGCATACTCCTAACCTAAGTAAAATCTAAAAGTACTCCTCAACTACATACAGTTATAAAATTGGTTTCTTCTATTACATTTAGTCATGGAAAAACGTAAACCATTAGCAGCTTTTTTAATCCTTTTCACAGCTATAATTGCAATAGTAGTATGGGGCCGATCAATATCTAATCATAATGCTATAGACACTGAATTTTCTCTCTATGATAGATGTTCTGCATAACTAATAAATATCTAGAAAATCACTGACTGACGAGTGGCTAATCAAGCAACATAACCTCACTATAGTTGGCATTACTTATGCCATAGATGGTTGAAATCTGTCAGAAGTAAATCACTGGTTTGTAATGGATTTATAAAAGTTTACTACTTCCAAAAGGTATTCTTCCCAAGAAGATATTATTAGCACAGTAATAAATGCACAGTTCATGCAGTTCTAGCACCACCAAGCTTTCTTCTGCTATAAAAAGTCTTCACAAGTGAAGAACTAACAGTATTGCTCCCTATGGAGCATTTATGCACTAACTAACCATGATAATTTCACTGCTTGTATATGCGTCAAGAGAAAAAATTGACAGCAAGAAAAACAACTCAGGCCGCGTACACACGACCCAGAACCTCGACGGGCAGAACACATCGTTCCGCCCGTCGAGGTTCTCTCCCGGCCGTCGAATTCGGCGACCCGCCCGTCGGGAATGGCAACCAGCCATTCTTCCAGGCGGGCCGTCGAGAAAATAGAGAGCGTGCTCTCTTTTTCGGCTCGACGAGCACGGGAAGCTCGCCGAGACCGTACACACGGCCGAGGTCCTCGCTGGAATGCACATTCCAGCGAGGTTCTCGCTGATTTTCAGCGAGAACCTCGGCCGTGTGTACGGGGCCTCAAAGTTCAGTCTGGTTGTGTTCTAATGACTGGTACACATGATGAGATTATCAGATCAATTATCGTCCGTTTTTTTTTTTTTTTTTTTGTTTGCTAATCTCATATCGAAAATGAAGAGTTTACAAAGTTACAAATATTCTCATACAACAGAGTAAAAATTTGGAAGTGATGTCATGTGTTGTAGTGTATTTGTATTGTATTTTCAAATCACAACTGTACTGATCAACCACTTCCTTACTGGGCACCTAAACCCCCCTCCTGCCCAAACCAATTTTCAGCTTTCATCGCTGACGCATTTTGAATGACAATTGCGCGGTCATACTACACTGTACCCAAATTCAATTTTTATCAATTTTTTCACACAAATAGAGCTTTCTTTTGGTGGTATTTAATCACTGCTGGGGTTTTTATTTTTTGCTAAAGAAACTTTGGGGAAAAAAATCATGTTTCATAGTTTGTTATAAAATTTTGCAAACAGGTAATTTTTCTCCTTCATTGATATGCGCTGATAAGGTGGCACTGTTGGGCACTGATAGGCTGCACTGATGGGCACTGATAAGGCAGCAATGATGAGGACAGATAAGGCAGCACTGAAGGGGACAGATAAGACAGCCCTGATGGGGACAGATAAGGCGGCACTGATGGGGATAGATAAGGCAGTACTGACGGTCACAGATGAGGCGGTACTGATTGGCACAGATAAGGCCGTACTGATGGGCACAGATAAGGTGGCACTGATGGGTGTTATGGACACTGGTAGATGACACTTATAGGCGGGAACTGGTAGGTGGCATTGTGGGCACTTGTGGGCACTGGAAGGCAGCACTATTGTGCACTGCTAGGTGGCACTGGCAGGTGGCACAGGTGGCACAAATGAGCAGGCGGCTGCTCTCCCTGATCGGGACCGATATCCCTCAACAGCCGCCGGTGATTGGCTTTTTTTTTCTCCTCACACTATTAGCATGAGGAGAAAAAATAACCGATTACCGGCTCTGTTTACATCACATGATCAGCTTTCATTGACTGACAGCTGATCACGTGGTAAGGGGCTGGGATCGTTGCACATGTGGACATTTATATATACACATTGACATGGTAATATATATACATTTTGTGAAAGTTTTTTTTTTGTGTGAAAAAGGTGATTACTCATATTTTGACAAAAAAATTTGAATGCACGTTTTATTAGTGGTATAATAGGTTATATAATTTTATACTGTTTTATATTTTATACTGTTGATCCAAGGTATTTATTAGACATGTGCATTCGTTTTCGTTAGAATGCATTTTCGTCCGACAAACGATAACGAAAGTGCAAGAATTGAAAACCGAAAGATCCGACATAAAAAATGCTTTATTTTCGTTTTCGTTGCGGTAAAAATTCGATATAGAGAGATTCGACATTATAGGGAAAAGATTCGACATTATAGAGAAAAGATTCGACATTATAGAGAAAAGATTCGACACTATAGAAATAATAGATTCAACATTACAGAGAATAGATTTTGATTTATGAGAAAATAGGTTCGACATTATAGAGAATAGATTCAACATTATTACTAGTCATACAACATTAGAATTCTTGTAGGCGGAATATTCAAACGGAAATGTATGATTCGACGTAAAGATTTGACGTTCCGTCGAATATTCTTTTGACCATTCGACCGAAACCAAAAAGATTTGACGTTCTGTCGAATATTCTTTTGACCATTCGACAGAAACCAAGTATTATTGGATTTTCGGACGAAAGCTATTCCCTAACGAAAAACAAAATAAATCAAAACGATTTTCGGGAGTAACTAAATAAATGTATTTTCCAAACGAAAACGAAAAAACGAAACAAAATATTCCAGTCTGCACATGTCTAGTATTTATAGGAGAGTTGTTCTACACTATTTTGTGTTATAGTTTATTTAATAAGTTTTGAATCACTTATAGGTGTCATCCAGAAATTCACATTGCACAGATTTGTTATATTATATAGATTGAGCACTCGTTATAGTGAACTAACGATCAGATTATCGTGCAATCTAATTGATAGCGGTATTTTTCGTGTGTAGACGCTGATGCACATGGGGCTTAAAAAATGCTGCTTATTTTAGGCATTCAGCAATTTTTCAAGCCTGTAAATGCACCTCTATGCTAGCCTTTGTGGCCATGGCAGAAAAAACTCTGGCCAGTAGAATGCACTTACACTCAACATCATAAGGTTGGATTCAAACCTATGCAGTTAGTGTTTTTTTCATTTTGGAGATTTGCCCTACAGTCCATTTAACATGGTTTCCTATGAAACATGTTCTGTAGTGCAAATCTGCAAAATGCAAAAAGCACTAAAAATGCATAAGTGTGAATCCAGCCTAAAGGGACGTACATACAAAATATTTGTGGCGTTCTTTGCCAAATTCTAGCAGAAAAAAATACAGCATATTTTGAACATAAATTCATACGCCCGTGTGCATGAGGCCTAATAGTCTGGTGCCAACACATATTTTTATGTTGCTTATATAGACATAAATAAGAAAAGAAAGAATATCCAGAAGATTTTTTCAACAAAATATTATCTGCTTGTTGTAAAAAATGGTGCTGGGATAACATTTTAGTGTTTGTGTATCAAACACAAATAAAACATTATTTTAGGTGCAGTCAACATAGCGATCCATCAGGTCTATCAAATAAGCACATTTCTGTATAAAAGACTAAACACTGCACTTAGCCGTGACAGAAGTCTTGTGTTAGGCTTAACATCAGCGTCCTGCACTCAGTTTACAGTGTGCAGCAAACATTTCTACAACATCCAAACACCAGACTACTAAAGGAAGAGCTAGCTGGCATCACATAGCTCCTGGTATGATTCAAATATTGATTTTCAGCATTTACTGTATATTACTGATAGAAAGCAGCTCAAATTTTGTTACAAGGAATGTAAAGTGGCTATAATTAAGACAAAAAAAATAAGCCAGATGAATATAAACTGTTGCAGATACAATCCCCTTTGATAAAAAAAAACGTGCTGTGTATAGAGCTCCATAGCTCAGGCTGGTCAGCAGTAAATGGTGCATCACAGTGACTCACCCATTACTGAGTGGCTCCATTCCAGGTTTTATTCAGCCAACATGAGACAGAATGCAGGCAGCTACTGCTGTGCTGTCTCTTTTAATAACCCAAGAAACACAGAAACATAGAAAAGTGATGACAGAAAAAAGACCAAGTGGTCCATCGAGTCTGCCCATTTCTTTTTTATATATATATATATATATATATATATATATATATATATATATATATATATATATACTTGTCTTGTATTTTTTTGTTTGTTGTTAGCTCACGTAAATTAAAATGCTTACATTCACTTTGAGCTTTACTATGTTACATAAAATTCCACTAATGTGATACCAGACTTTGTTGAATATATTTTGGGGTAAATTTATGATGGTGCACAAATGACATTGAACTGTGATAAGTTGTGCACAGAGTGTGCAGGGCCATCTTTAATATTGATTGGACCCTGGGCAGAAAATGTCTTGTGGGGGCCCCCCCCCCCCCCCCCCCCCCATGCAATTTTTCTCTCCACCTGCTCTGAGAGATACAATAAATATCAGCTAGACTTAAATCCATGTACAGTATAGTATGCACTCAATACTTGGTCGGGGGTCCTTTTGCATTAATTACTGCATCAAAGTGGCATGGCATGGAGGCGATCAGCCTGTGGCAATGCTGAGATGTTACAGAAGCCCAGGTTGCTTTGATAGCGGCCTTCAGCTCGTCTGCATTGTTGGTTCTGGTGTCTGTCATCTTCCTCTTGACAATACCCCACAGATTCTCTATGGGGTTGAGGTCAGGCTAATTTGCTGGCCAATCAATCACAGTGATACTATAATCATTAAACCAGGCATTGGTTCTTTTGGCTGTGTGGGCGGGTGCCAAGTCCTGCTGGAAAATGAAAATAAGCATCTCTATAAAGCTGGTCAGCAGAGGGAAGCATTAAGTGCTCTAGAAATTTCTGGTAGAGGCTGCACTGACTTTGAACTTGATAAAACACAGTGGACCAACACCAGCAGCATTAAACCTTATGCAACTTAATTCTGTCCCTCTCTACTCTTTCTCCAGACAAAGAGGCCTTGATTTTCAAATGAAATGCAAAATTGAACTTTCATCCGAAAAGAGGCATTGGGCCACTGAGCAACAGCCTATTCCATTTTTTCTTTAGCCTAGGTAAGACGCTTATGACATTGTCTCTGGTTCAGAAGTATCTTGACACAAGGAATGTGACAGTTGTAGCCAATGACCTGGATATGTCTGTGTGTGGTGGCTCTTGAAGCACTGACACCAGCTGTAGTTCACTCCTTGTGAATCTCCACCAAATTCTTGAATGGCCTTTGCTTTACAATCCACTCAAGCCTAAAGTTATGCCTGTTGCTTGTGCACCTTTTTTTACCACACTTTTCCCTTCCACTCAACTTGCTATTAATATGCTTGGATACAGCACTTTGTGAACAGCTAGCTTTTTTGGCAATGAACTTTTGTGACTTACCCTCATTGTGGAGGGTGTCAATTGCTGTCTTCTGGACAACTGTCAAGTCAGTAGTCTTCCCAATGATTATGTAACCTACTGAACCAGACTGAGAGATAATTTAAAGGCTCAGGAAACTGTTACAGGTGTTTTGAGTTAATTAGCTGGTTAGAGTGTGACACCATGAGTCTACAATATTAACCCCTTTTGTGCTGATCACACACACATATATGCAGCCTCACAGAAGTGAGCTTTTTTCTGTGGGGCGGTATATATGTGTAGCTCCTTTGAGCTGGAAGTGCGCCACACAGCGTGCTTCTAGCACAAAGAAGAGGGGTCACTTGATCGGTGTGATAGCCTCTGATTGGCTATCACAGTAATCAGTCACTGTGGGCCCACCCCTAGATTTCCTTTCTCTTCTGAATGAAGAGAATGATACATTGTATCTTCCTCTTCTTGCAGTGTGTAAAAAATAAAGAATAAAAGATAACAAGATTAAGGTTGCCATGGGTTAGTGTTAGGGTCAAGGTCAGGGTCAGCACCTTTGTGAATATTTAAAACTTTTAATTGGTATCGGTGTCAGTGTGTTTTTAGGCAGGATAAAAAAAAATGCAAAATGCGCACCATTATTTCTGGGCTTTACTACAGGAATAAACAACAACTAACATACACATATGTTGCATCACTGAACAGAAGAATACATTTTTATTTGTTTTACTATTTTGGGTAAATTTTCCTTTCTTAATAATATTAAAATAAAATAAATCTGCTATATCCATTACCATTTACCACAAAAAAAGCCAGATTTGTCCTGAAAAAAAAAACAAAGTATAATCCACCTGGATACGCTAAGTGGTTGTGATGATATGTACAGTTTGTCAAAGTCAAAGTTGCAAAATTGGTCTCAGGATTTTAGATTTGTTTTACCCTTAGGTGTGAAAGAGTAAAACTTCTTCACAAAATTAAAATTTTCCGAGATACTGACTTTTGGGTTTTCAATAGCTGTAAGCCATAATCATCAAAATTAAAAGAAAGAAAAGCTTGAAATATATCACTCTGGGCCAGATTCTGGTACATTGTGTGGCGGCGTAGCGTAAGCCATTTACACTACGCCGCCGCAACTTAACAGAGCAAGTGCCGTATTCTCCAAGCACTTGCTCCGTAATTTGCGGCTGCGTAGTGTAAATGGCCTGGCGTAAGGCCGCGTAATTCAAAGGGGGCGGCTTGTAATTAAATTAAGCGCGCCCCCGCGTCGATCGAACTGCGCATGCGCCGGACGGGAAAAAATCCCAGTGCGCATGCTCCAGCTCACGTCGGAAAACGTAGTTGAAACCGACGTGAAAACGTTGTGATCGTCACTTACGCAATGCCCTATTCGCGAACGACTTAGCAAAACGACGTAACCAACGGAAAAAGACGACGCTGACTCGACGCCATACTTAACATGGCATACGACGGAACTTCGTAAGCCTACCCCTCATATAGCAGGGGTAGGTTTACGCTTATGGAAACGACGACGGGGCGGCGTAAAAACGTTCGGGAATCGGCGTATTAGGCTCATTTGCAGAGGCAAATGAGAAAACAACGTAAAGGCCACCTAGCGGCCATAAAAGTAACTACATCTACGATCCGACTGTGTAAGTGTTTTACACCTGTCGGATCTTCACTGTATCTATGCGTAAGTGATTCTAGGAATCACATGCATAGATACCCAGTAAAGAATACAGAGATACGACGGTGTTTCCTGCGATACACCGTCGTATCTCTTTTGAGAATCTGGCCCTCTGAGTGTAATGACTCTATATAATATATGAGTTTCACTTTTTGAATTGAATTATGGAAATAAATTAACTTTTTGATGATATTCTAATTTATGGAGATGTACCTGTATATGGTGTTTATTTGGGAAAGTAGAAAATCCAGCTAAGTTCAGGTGTATAACAAAGTATACGAATTTATTAAATTAATCTTTACATTAGTTAAAGCGGAGGTTCACCCAAAAATCAACTTTCTGACATTAGATCCAGCATACTGCTAACATCTGCAGTATGCTGGTTTTTTTTTGTACTTATCGTTTTATGAGCCGTTGTTATCCGACTCCGAGCGGGGAATCCTGCAGGGAATGGACGTTCCTAAGCCAAGAGGAGTTGATTGACGGGCTGCTAAGGCATGTCACGTCTTCTGAAAATACCCGAGTGTCACTTCGGGTATTTTCGGAAGGTGTGACACGCCTTAGCAGCCCGTCAATCAACTCCTCTTGGCTTAGGAACGCTCATTCCCCGCAGGATCCCCCACTCGGAGCCGGATAACAATGGCTCATAAAACGATAAGTAAAAAAAAAAAAAAAAAACAGCATACTGCAGATGTTAGCAGTATGCTGGATCTAATGTCAGAAAGTTGATTTTTGGGTGAACCTCCGCTTTAAATAACACCATCAAAAAAAATTGTTATATCAAAGTATATTAACTGAACATTTAGATGAGGAAATTATGAACATGTTTCAAATATATCAAACTGACCAATTAATAACATTTAATTGCAAATTTTCATAATCTTTTACGGACTTTTTTTTCCCCAATTTTTTGGTATATTACTGCTTCCAATTTATGAATAACACACATAAATAAAGTCTGCAGAGCTATTTATAACAAAAGCAAAGACAAGGGAATGCCATGTCCAATCATATCAAAACCCGCTGTTGTCCTAATATTATTAAAAGACTGGAAAAATAAGTAAAAAGAACACAGTTATTTTCAGAATGATTAGCTGGATTCCCTTATCCCAAAGCCTTTCTTTGAAGCATTAGCATCTGGATGATCTTCCTTCACACATTTCT
This sequence comes from Rana kukunoris, assembly GCA_029574335.1. Lineage (NCBI taxonomy): Eukaryota > Metazoa > Chordata > Amphibia > Anura > Ranidae > Rana > Rana kukunoris. The sequence goes on from CM056059.1 coordinate 62,846,268, forward strand.
AAAGAGGTCTCACTACACTTACACAAGAAAAGTCTCCGCAAATTAATTTAAACGCTATTCCAGGGGATAAGGATAATCCTAATTAACTTTTTGCCAGTTATTTGATTTCCGGCCTAACTGCCAACAATGCAAATCTGCTAGCATCACTCTTGTTTCTTTATCAGCATCTCTTCAGCTCTGCATTCAAGCACAAACACATTTCCTTATCTAGGACTTACCAAGCAATCCCACTAGCCGGTACAAGTCATAGGAAGATGGCTGGTATTTGCACAGTAATATCTCTCCATATTTTAGACACTGTCCATTAAAACAACAATTACTGGTCATTTAAACTAGTGGCTTCTGAGCAATAAGCAAAGAGAGAACACCATCAGAGAGAAAAAAAAAGCAGGAACCAAATAAGGTAAGATTATACCGCTCCTATGGACAAATATTTCAAATAATTTTTCTACGCCTGCCTTGTTTAGAATTTATTTTCCAATTTATTTTTATTAAGGTTATAAATCATACAGATATAAACCACACAATATAATACAGAGAAGTACCAGTACATGATAACATTATTGACATATAGCATTGGTCATTAAGGAACCGGTATAGCCCCATTTTGGGCTATGACTATCATTTTGAAGAACAGAAGATACATCCTCTGAAGAGGAACTGCATGACCGGAGGCACTCTCATCTAAGACCATGGGTCATCTCATGCATGAATCGATTATGGTAGCTGGTCATTATGTTTGAATAAAAAAGCCCACAAATGGAGAGTGGGACCAATGGAGGTCGACCAGTGGTCCTACATCACTCCCCAAACTACCAAAGGGTTTAATATGCAGGAAAAAGAGGAAAAGGAGAAGAAAAGGAAGGAGAAAGGGATAAAGGAAGAAGAAAGGGGAAAGAGACAGCGAGCCTCTCATGAGGCACTAAGAGGTTAGCCTTAGATCTGATGAGGCTGTCCCCATCAGGTAGGTGGCCCAAGGGTCCCAGTTTTTTCAAATCGGGGAAGCTTGTCCTGCAGGATAGCATAGAGGCATTTGTTTAACATTATCCAGGACAACTTGTACTTTAGGAGGTCAAAATATAGCACCGGGGATTTCCAGGATCTTTGAAAATGAAAGAATCCTAGAATCCACACACCCTTTGGCGATAACCTAAATAATTAATTAGTGTACCGGCCGATTCGCCAGGATTAAACGGGATACCTGCCAACAAGCAAAAAAGCTATATAAAAAAGGGAGTTTGGAGGGGACAAGGGAGCCCCCAGAAAGCAAAAAAAGGTGGGTCAACAACGGCTTGAGGTACAAAAATATGAAAAATGCTTTATTAGGGGTGGGGGTATCATATACATTAAATATCAAGCATATGTGAGGAACAATGTATCCATTATAACACAGTATATGTCACAATACCTAACCATTTAATTTAAAAAAAAATCCAGGATGTTGCAATTGTTATTTTGGCTGCTGGAAAAATGAAAGAAATTAGGCATTGGGTGGGTCTCGGGACTCCCCTAACCGAGGAGTGCCTGTTTCAGATTGGTCCCTGTGGAAGAACAGATAAAATTGCAGATTCATGTCCAGATTCATGTCCAGAATCTACAAGCTTTTAGGCACATCCACCATAGGCGATACGCTGTTCCCTCTTGCTTATTGCTTAAAAGCCACTAGATCAAAAATACAGGGGGGAGGCTTCTGGTGCCCATCCTTGTTTAGGATTTTATAGATTTATGGTCATTATTTAAAAGGTATTTTTCTGGTGCCTGCCATTTATAGTTGTGTCATCACGGCTTGAAGTTAACATGGAGTGTTCGATGACAGTAGGCATAGTGGGTAGCAGGGCCTACTTTAGTACAGTATCAGTTTTAAAAGGATTGTAACGATTACTTTGTAAAACAATCAATTCAGTTTAAAGTTTAAAGTTGAAATGAAAGGCAAAACATTTGTGTATATATATATATCTATCTATCTATCTATCTATCTATCTATATATATATATAGATAGACAGATATATATATAAAAATTTATCACTTTTCCTTTGTTCTCAGCTGCATAAGAGCTGGTGGAAGAGAAAGAACAGCACACTGATCTTTCCAGTGAAAGGATGTGCAGGGAAGCGGGGTGTTAGGCAGTGGCGTATCTAGGGTATGGCGCCATATGAAGGGGGCACTGTTGAGTGGCTGGGCAGCAAGTCACTTAGCAGGGTCTGAGGGTCTCTTCTTCCCTCCTCCCGAGCATAGGCAGGATCTCCTTTTCAGCATCTTTGCTAATGGACATTGGCATTGCTATCCCTGCTGCGTTCAGCCACAGCCCTCCCTGTTCTCCCAGGCTCTCCCATTCCATCTGGTCGGATTGGCAGCGCACAAAGAAGAAGGAGTTTCTCCATCTCCTCTGTGAAAACTGAGGCCTTAAGAGATGAAGATTTCATCACTTCCAGTATTGGTTCTGCATTTACCCGGCCTTGGAGGGCAGAGGAGGGATCAGGGGTCTAATTAACCCCACATTTCTCCATAAAGAGCATATGTCGCTACCCAAGGTGACACAAGGGAAGATAAATATCACTAGTTTTGTTAGCTGTTTGTTTTGTTAAGGTTATCTTCACCACTTAATACCCGCACACCGTCATATGACATTCAAAACGGGGTACTGTTACCCCCAGTGGACGTCATATGACGTCCTGGGCTTTGCGGGGGGATATCTCAATGATGCCTGCACCCAGAGGCATCATTGAGATATAATTTTTTAGCGGCGGTGATCCTGCGCACCGTAAGAACAATCACAGTGGCGGTTCCGCCGCTTGATCATTCTTACAGGCGGCGGGAGGGGACATCCCCCCCTCCCGCCGTCATCCGGTGCTTCTCCGGGCTCTCCCGTCCCATCGGGGGCCCGGAGAGATGATCCCTGTCCGCCGGATGTTTGCCATAGAGATGCCTGGTGACCAGATGGTCACCAGGCATCTCTATGACCGTCGGAGGCCCGGGCGCGATGTGATGATGTCACGCCCGGGTCCCCGTAAGTAAACAAACTGCAATTGCGGCTAGTTTGAATGAGATCGGTGAATTTTTTTCACAATCTCATTCTTTCCAGCCTGGAGGAGAGATGTGGGGTCTTATTGACCCCGCATCTCTCCTTAAAGAGGACCTGTCACACACATTCCTATTACAAGGGATGTTTACATTTCTTGTAATAGGAATAAAAGCGATTGAAAAAAAATGGAAAAAAAAAGTGTAAAAAATAAATAAATAAGTAAAATAAATAATAATAATAAAAAAAATTAAATGCCCCTGTCCCCGGTAGCTCGTTCTCAGAAGCGTATGCACACGTAGGTCCCGCCCACGTATGTAAACGTCGTTCAAACCACACATATGAGGTGTCGCCGCGTGCGTTAGAGCGTGTGCAACAATTCTAGCACTAGACCTCCTCTGTAACTCTAAACTGGTAACCTGTAAAAATGTTAAGTGTCGTCTATGGAGATTTTTAAGTAATGAAGTTTAGCGCCATTCCATGAGTGTACGCAATTTTAAAGCATGACATGTTAGGTATCTATTTACTCGGCGTAACATCATCTTTCATATTTTACCAAAAAATTGGGCTAACGTTACTGTTTTGTTATTTTTTAATTTATGAAACCATTTTTTTTACAAAAAAAAGCCGTTTGAAAAATTATTGTGCAAATACGGTGCAAGATAAAAAGTTGCAATGACCGCCATTTTATTCCCTAGGGTGTCTGCTAAAAAAACATATATAATGTTTGGAGGTTCTGAGTAATTTTCTAGTAAAAGAATAATGATTTGTACATTAAGGAGAGAAGTGCCAGAATAGGCCCGGGAAGGAGGTGGGTTTTAAAGCCATGTATTGAAGTGGTTAAACATGGGTTTCAAAAGTTTTGACAGGGGCGCAGTTTCAGTGCTTGCCATCTGATCATTGAAGGAGAGCACACTGAGTTCCCAGCATAGCTAGGGAACTGACCAGGGTGTGTTCTCCTGCTTAGTGTGTTCAGTTTCCAATAGCAAAGCAGAGGGGCTGGCAGGAACAAACACCCGCTGCAGGCAAAAATAATATTTATAATATTTAGGGACTTCATTTGAAAAAATATCCTGTGTTTATGTATAAAATGTTTAGTAGTACACTGCTCACCTGATTTCTGACAGTTGCTATTGTGATTAGGGGTAGCTGAAGCCAGGACCCTTTTTGTTCTGGGAAATGCAGTAGCTGCAATTTTAGTCTTTCTTCCATTATTTTCACCAGTTGATCTGGCCAGTAAGGGCCAGTTCACACCATGCTCACACATGAATCACACGGGAATGCACTGCGCATTCCTGTGCAATTCACACTGCATGCAAAATGCTATATGTAATCTGCAGCTGGTGTCAATACAGAGTTAACAACACCCCAAGGGCAGGTTGCAAATGAAGCGCGCATGGTACTATTGTATCATGTGATCCAGTTGTAGTGTGTTTTAAAAAGTAGAGCATGCACTACTTTTTCTGCGCTGTAGTGCTAATTGTCTGAAACCCTTTGTCTTAATTTCCTCCATAAATTTTGTAGTGAACTTCCTGGTATGTGAGGGTGCATGGGCCCACAAGGTTATTGCTGTATATATGCACTGCTGCTTCTGGCTGTTAGTTTCAGAAGATTTGTAGTGATATTTGGTGTTGCTGTACTGATTACTGTTCTCCTTGTTGGAGGGTCTGATGTGAGAAAGCAAAACCCTGCCTCTAGCAAGATGGCTGCCTTCACATATAGACACAGTGCAGAACAAGTTATAGCAAGCAAGGAGGAAAAAAATCTGCTGCATCACAATACTGTTGACTATTGCTTTACCCTCTGCCTACCATGCTTTTTTTGTGGGGGGGGGGCACTGCTTCCAGAGATCAGTTCTGCCATAAAATGTATTCTTTGGACAGGAGGAGCAAGAACAGTAATTTATTTATTTTATCTTGTGAAGAGGATAGGGTTGGTCCTTATGCACAGAGCTTTTCTGTGCTTGAATATCTCTGTGTACCATAATGAGTGATGCTATGATATAGCTAGCCCCCCTAGGCATCCCTATCCAGCAGGCTGAATGGAAAAAGAAACTGATAGCTCAGGTTGGAGCAGCTGTACTAACAATCCAATGTACTCCCCTGCTGTTTTATTGTGTTCTGACATTGGGACTTCACCAAAACACTTTGGCAGTGTTCTCAGCCATTGGCTAAGAGTGATGATCGGGAGGCGGTGGGCAAACCTTTTTCGGTCACGCCCCTTTAGAACGATCAGCTTCTGTCAGACCGGCTGCGGTACATGCAGGCCGAATGTCGGCCGGTTTCTATTGAACAGGCCGATGGCGCCCGACATTCAACGTGTGTTTATAGGGCTTTAGTCTAAGTTTAGGATTGGGGATTGAGTTTATATGCAATATTTTCTCAAAAATAAACTTAAGAAATAGAAATAGGTAACAGGGTAGGCGAGTCTTAATGTGGCTGCAATCCATTACTAGCACAGTGTGCAAACTATTCCCTTTCATCTCTACTAGGACAATATTTAATTACTGCAAGTCTTTATAGTCTTGCATACATTTAAAGATTTAAGAATAGAGTTTGCAAAATTTAGCGCATTAAACCATCTTCAAACAAGACCTCGGCTGCATGCCTTTATGAACTAAGCATTGAACAGAGCATTAAACCCCATTATCTTAGAAGCCTCAGTTTGAATCCTGTTCTGTAGTCTGATACAGATGAAACAGCATGTTCTGTGAACTTTGCACATGGAATCTTCAATTAGTTGTGACTGACAGCTCCTAGAAGTGAGATGAATGACAGCAATGTCTTGTGTCTGTGTATAGAATCTTTGTCATTTTTCAGGACCAGCTTCCATTAGGCTGAACACAGATTCAGAGACATTGGCAGCCCTGAGACTGAAATGACAGATGTCTCTAAGGCAAACAATATGGTGAAATACTAAGTCCAGTGGAGAAGAGATGCCTATTGCTACTAGCAATGTTTTTTTTTTTGTTTAAATTTAAAACTTTTGCATCCTCTGGTCATGGTGTTCATTTATATGAAACCGCTACTGTGACCCATACAATCTTTTAAATCCAACTAAAGGGCTCTCCTTCATGGCATAACTAGATATTTAAATGACCTGCCTCATTTATGATTTGGCCTTCATGTGCTTCAGAACTTGTAGAGTAGTGGTCTCTAAACAGTGGCCCAAGGGCCGGATGTGGCCCTTTGCTTGCCTTTATCCAGCCCTTGAGTCACTATTTCTCCCACTGATTATAGCCACTATTCTTCCCACTGTGAACAAGGTTGAGTCACCATTCCTTCCACTAACACCAGTAGTGGGACACTATTTAACCCACTGACATCAATGATGTGGCACTATTCCTCCCACTGACACCAATGATGAAGTATTATTCCTCCCACTGACATCAATGATGGGGCACTATTTCTTCCGCTGACACCAATGATGAGACATTATTCCTTCCACTGACATGAATGATGGCACACTATTCCTCCCACCAATACCACTAATAGGGCATTATCCCACCTTCTACTAACCACAGGGCCTTTGTAATTTGTGTACTCCTAATCACCACCAAGCCTGAGATATTGTTTTTTCCTAATGACACTGGGGCATTTTTTTCTATTCCACAGTCCAGCCACCCTAAAGTCTTCAGCACAGTAAACTTGCCCTTTACTTAGAAAGTTTGGAGGCCCCTGTTGTAGAGGGTGAGAGTAACATAAATGGAACCACTTTGAGCGTTATGGGAAAGATATTGTATATTTAACAGGGCACACACAACACAGGTCACACTTCATGGATTTTTTTAAGAAACAAATTAAGAAGCTTATGAATTGCAGTTACCAATGGCGTCCAATTAATCATCAGTTATCTGCTAATAGCTGATTGCTTATCCTGATTCCTATGGGGGCACTGGATGAAGAGAAGGAGCCAGGAGCCAGTGGGAGACTTGAGAAGAAGTGGATCAGGGTTTCGCTGTGCAAAACCATTGCACAGGGCAGGTAAGTATGGCATGTTTATTTTTTATTTTTTTAAAACAAAGCTTTACAAACACTTTAAACTCTGAAGGCCTCTATAGGGGCCACACTTTGAGCCTGGCAGCAGGTCCATAAAATTCTGAATCCCTTGGGGTTAAGTCTTATTCCGCAATCCCCATTATGGCTTTAACCTAAGTTCTCAGAATTTTTGGAGATCCCAGATCTAGCAATCTTGGCTACAAAGGGGGTCAAAACCCCCATAGATATTTTGCAAAGTTGTAGACAAAACAGTATGACATTTAAGAACCTTGAGGAATGTTTCACTCTGCCTAATATCTATGTATTTGCAGTGCCTTGAAAAGGTAACCATACCCCTTGAAATTGTCAAAAAAAATGCCACAATCAAAAACCTAAATATATTTTATTGGGATTTTATGTGATAGACCAACACAAAGTAGCATATACAGTAATTGTGAAGTGAAAGGAAAATGATAAATGTTTTTTATTTATTTTTACAAATAAATATGTGAAAAGTTTGGCGTGCATTTGTACTCAGCCCCCCTGAGTCAATACTTTGTAGAAACACCTCTCACTGCAATTACAGCTGCAAGTCTCTTTGGTGATGTCTCTACCAGCTTTGCACAGCTAGAGAGTGACATTTTTCCCATTTTTCCTTGAAAAATAGCTCAAGCTCTGTCAGATTGGATGGAGAGTGTAGAGAAATTTTCAAGTCTTGCCACAGATTCTCATTTGGGTTAAGGTCTGAACTTTGACTGGTCCAATCTAGCACATGGATATGCTTTGATCTAAACTAGCGGTCTCCAAACTGCGGCCCGGGAACCAGATGCGGCCCTTTGCTTGATTTTATCCGGCCCTTGGGGCACTATTTTATCCACTGATATCAACTCTGGGGCATAGGTTCTCCCACTGACACCAACAAAGGGGCCCAATGGCATCAATATTGGGTCACAATTCTTCCCAATGAAACCAATGATGGGACACAATTCCTCACAGTGACACCAAGGATGGGGCACAATTCCTTACAATGACACCAATGATAGGGGACAATTCCTCACAATTAACCAACAATGGGACCCAATGACGGGGCACAATTACTCCCACTGAAACAAACAATGGGGTGTACATTTTTCCCACTGATGTCAGCACCTGTTCGACTCCCACTGACCACTGTTTGGCCCTCGTAAACTCCCGAAGGACAGTAAACTGGCCCTTTGCTTAGAACATTTGGAGACCCTTGATCTAAACCATTGCATTGTAGCTCTGGCTGTATGTTTAGGGTTGTTAAAATATGGAAAATGTCAAGGGGTATGAACATTTTTTCAAGGCACTATAGATATTTACAGCTTTGTCATGTATTCTGAATCCTGACATAATCTGGTATACCCTGCCTGGAAACTCAGTCCCCTAAACTTAAATTGCTGCTGTGTGATGCCTCACTAAGAAAACCCCTGTCTGGAACTTTGCTCCGTCCAACCTTCTTTTAGGCTTCATGCACACTGGGCTTAAAAAAAACGTCTGTTCTTTTTGGAGAAAAAACTTTCATATAGAGCATTAGTGCGATGCAGGGAAAAGTGATTTGGAGCTGTTCTGGTTTTCCAGAGTTAGGATTGGGTTGATATGTCAGATTAGCCATTTACATAATTAGCCTCTGCTGGAGATCATCTTATCCATTATAAGTTTATGCATAAAATCCACTTCATCCCCATAAAGCTTGCAGGAATATATCCAACACTTATCTCAATGTTGTTGTTGCATGCACTCACTGGGAACAGTGGGACTAATAATATTATTCTAGTCAAGGTTAGTTAGCTAAATTAAGAATGCTTTCAAAAATATAAGTGTCTCCATGTCCCTTATATGAAAACATAGGGACTGGTGTGCAGAAAATAGCAGCAGGTGCTCTGGACTCATGAGTCAAAACTTGCAGTTTGTTTGCAAAGGGCTGGAGAGTGGTAAAAAAATGAGTGTCTCAACAGTGAATCATAGTGGAGGCTTCTTGCAAGTTTGGAGCTGCATTTCTGCAAATAGAGTTGGAGATTTGGTCAGGATCAATGGGGTCTTCAATGCTGAGAAATACAGGCAGATATTTATCCATCATGCCATACTATCAGGGGGGCATGTGACTGGCTCCAAATTTATTCTGCAGCAGGACAACAACCCCAAACATACAGCCAATGTCATTGAAAACTATTTTCATTGTAAAGAAGAACAAGGTGTCTTGGAAGTGATACTTTGGCCCCCATAAAGCCCTGATCTTAACATCATTGAGTATGGTTGGGATTACATGAAGAGACAGAAGGATTTGAGCCTACGTCCACAGAAGATCTGTGGTTAGTTCTTGAATTGAAGAAATAATGCCATTTTGAAGGGAAAGGGAAATTTTGGTCACACCAAATATTGATTTGATTTGGATTTATTTTCTGTTCATTTACTTTTCATATTGTTAATTGTTAAAAACAAACCATTAACACTTTCTAAAAGCATTCTTCGTTTAGAGCATTTTTTTCACACCTGCCTATAACTTTTGCACAGTACTGTATGCAGTGTTGCTCATCGTCCTTTAAAAAAGTAATTACAAATTACTTGTCCGAAAAAGTAATTGAGTTAGTGACTCAGTTAATACATTGGCAAAGTAATTAGTTACTCAGCAAAGTAACTGACTTTTTTTATGACGACCTCCTAATTTTCCAGCTAGAATTTTGGTTTTGGGATATACTCACTGTATAAGACGACCCCTCACTGTGCCATCATACATGCCTCACTGTGCCATCTGTAACATGCCTCACTGTGCCTGTAACATGCCTCACAGGCATGTTACAGGCACAGTGAGGCATGTTACAGGCACAGTGAGTGAGGCATGTTACAGGCACAGTGAGGCATGTTGCAGGCACAGTGATACATGTTACAGGCACAGTGAGTGAGGCATGTTACAGGCACAGTGAGTGAGGCATGTTACAGGCACAGTGAGTGAGTAATGTTACAGGCACAGTGAGGCATGTTACAGGCATGTTACAGGCACAGTGAGGCATGTTACAGGCACAGTGAGTGAGGCATGGTACAGGCACAGTGAGTGAGGCATGGTACAGGCACAGTGAGTGAGGCATGTTACAGGCACAGTGAGTGAGGCATGTTACAGGCACAGTGAGGCATTTTACAGGCACAGTGAGGCATGTATGATGGCACAGTGAGTCACTGCGGCTATCCTCCATTATTCAAAAGCCACGCCTTCTCCTCAGGCTGAGACTGTGATAGGCGGAACAGTAATTTTCCCAGCAGAGCCTCTGTTCAGTGTTCCGCCTATCACGGATGTCCTCTCGTCCGAGGCCGAGGATGAGAAGGCATACGTGATAGGCTGAACACTAAACAGAGGCTCTGCTGGGAAAATTAGTGTTCCGCCTATCACGGACGGAACAGTCAGAGGGGGAGGCGCGCTTTTTTTATAATGGATGGCCGCCGACGGTGACACACAGGTACATGTGTAATTGGTAGATTACTCGTTACCCTCAAATCGGCATCGTTAGGTAACAGTGTTTATTTTAACGGCATTACTTACAACACTGACTGTATGTGAACGTAGCCTTATAATTTAGTTAATAATAATAATTATACCAAACAAACTGTAGAATTGCTGTAACCATATGGACAGGGGAAGGAATAATACATTGACCAGAAAACATGGTTGGGATTACATGAAGAGACAGAAGGATTTGAGCCTACGTCCACAGAAGATCTGTGGTTAGTTCTTGAATTGAAGAAATAATGCCATTTTGAAGGGAAAGGGAAATTTTGGTCACACCAAATATTGATTTGATTTGGATTTATTTTCTGTTCATTTACTTTTCATATTGTTAATTGTTAAAAACAAACCATTAACACTTTCTAAAAGCATTCTTCGTTTAGAGCATTTTTTTCACACCTGCCTATAACTTTTGCACAGTACTGTATGCAGTGTTGCTCATCGTCCTTTAAAAAAGTAATTACAAATTACTTGTCTGAAAAAGTAATTGAGTTAGTGACTCAGTTAATACATTGGCAAAGTAATTAGTTACTCAGCAAAGTAACTGACTTTTTTTATGACGACCTCCTAATTTTCCAGCTAGAATTTTGGTTTTGGGATATACTCACTGTATAAGACGACCCCTCACTGTGCCATCATACATGCCTCACTGTGCCATCTGTAACATGCCTCACTGTGCCTGTAACATGCCTCACAGGCATGTTACAGGCACAGTGAGGCATGTTACAGGCACAGTGAGTGAGGCATGTTACAGGCACAGTGAGGCATGTTACAGGCACAGTGAGACATGTTACAGGCACAGTGAGTGAGGCATGTTACAGGCACAGTGAGTGAGGCATGTTACAGGCACAGTGAGTGAGTAATGTTACAGGCACAGTGAGGCATGTTACAGGCATGTTACAGGCACAGTGAGGCATGTTACAGGCACAGTGAGTGAGGCATGGTACAGGCACAGTGAGTGAGGCATGGTACAGGCACAGTGAGTGAGGCATGTTACAGGCACAGTGAGTGAGGCATGTTACAGGCACAGTGAGGCATTTTACAGGCACAGTGAGGCATGTATGATGGCACAGTGAGTCACTGCGGCTATCCTCCATTATTCAAAAGCCACGCCTTCTCCTCAGGCTGAGACTGTGATAGGCGGAACAGTAATTTTCCCAGCAGAGCCTCTGTTCAGTGTTCCGCCTATCACGGATGTCCTCTCGTCCGAGGCCGAGGATGAGAAGGCATACGTGATAGGCTGAACACTAAACAGAGGCTCTGCTGGGAAAATTAGTGTTCCGCCTATCACGGACGGAACAGTCAGAGGGGGAGGCGCGCTTTTTTTATAATGGATGGCCGCCGACGGTGACACACAGGTACATGTGTAATTGGTAGATTACTCGTTACCCTCAAATCGGCATCGTTAGGTAACAGTGTTTATTTTAACTGCATTACTTACAACACTGACTGTATGTGAACGTAGCCTTATAATTTAGTTAATAATAATAATTATACCAAACAAACTGTAGAATTGCTGTAACCATATGGACAGGGGAAGGAATAATACATTGACCAGAAAACATCTGCTTGTCACTCACGAAATATGCCACAAAAAAATAAAAATAAAAAATCTTTTGAAAAGTGAACAATTTGTTACAGAGATTCTCTGCAACCAAAATATTTGAAAATACCGACATCAGCTAATTTGTTCTCTGTTTCCCTCTACAAACACGACACTTCCAAAATAAAAGCTAAGCATGACAATCCCAAGAGCTGTGTAAATGGGGAAAGTTCTTAATAAGCTGTGAGTGATTTTAAACTGTGTCTTGAGTTCCTAGATGTTTGAGCTTGCCCTGCAGTACCACAAGAGAACACTCTGCCATTCCCACTGCAGGCGACACGCTGCTCTTTTCATACATTCGCTTGGATGCTTTTGCTGGCATGTTACCAGATGTGTTTAACTCATGCTGCCCTCATCGCTCCAGAAAGGAAAGCTTGAAAGGCCACTTCACCCAAAAGTGACATTTCACTGATAGGTGGAGTCACTCTATGGCTGTTATATTTTTCTGGAACTCCAGCTGCAAGATTCCTCAGATAAAGTTCCTGTGCAGTCTGGAAAACGGTCAAGAATATGCTAGGATACAGCAAATTCTCAGAATTTTCCCCTATTTGGGATAATAACAACTTAGCCACTTAAAGACCCCTTCACGACGATATACGTCGGCAGAAGGGCATGGCTGGGCACAGGCACGTACCTGTATGTCGCCTTTAAGAGCCCAGGTGTGGGTTGCGAGCCCAGGTGTGGGTTGCGAGCTAAAGAACAGGGAGAGGTGAGTCTAAACAAACAATTCCCTATTCTTCCTAGTGTGGCTGTCACTGATCATCTGTTCCCAGTGTTAGGGAATGACGATCAGTGATGTCACACACACAGCCACGCCCCCCCCCACAGTAAGAACACTCCCTTAGGGCACACTTAACCCCTACAGCGCCCCCTCCTGGTTAACCCCCTCACTGCCAGTGTAATCAGTGCATTTTATAGCAATTTTCGCTGTGAAAATGACATTGGTCCCAAAAATGTGTCCAAAGTGTCCGATGTGTCCGCCATAATATCGCAGTCGCAAAAAAAAATCACTGATCGCCGCCATTACTAGTAAAAAAAAAATATTAATAAAAATGCCATAAAACTATCCCCTATTTTGTAAACGCTATGGCCCAGATTCACAGAGCAATTACGCCTGTCTAACTGGTGTTAGACAGGAGTAATTTCAAATTTTGCGCGCCGTATCACTAGTTTGAATCCTTAAACCATGATACGGCGGCTTCGGGCTTCGATCCGAGAGGCTTACGTCTTCGTAAGCCTTCGGAACTACGCTGCGATATGTTTGCGGCCGCTGGGAGGAGTTTGCGTCGTTTTCATGCGTCGGGGTATGCAAATTAGTTTTTACGGCGATCCACGAAGGTACGAGTGTCCCTCGCAATCGCCTACGTCATTTTTTGGCTACGTAATGTTAGAGGAGCTTTTTGCTGGTCTAACAGTGCGTAACCCATGTAAAGTATGGCCGTCGTTCCCGCGTCGATTTGAAAATATTGTTTTTTTTTTAACGCAACTCGTTCGGGAATAGGAATGTACGTAAACGACGCTACTACGACGTGACGACGTGTTTTCGCGCAATGCACGGCGGGAAATTTGCGAACGGAGCATGCGCAGTTCGATCGCCGCGGGAACGCGCCTATTTTAAATGCTTCACGCCCCCTACTCGCGCAGATGGATTGCGACGGGAGAAATACACTACACCGCTGTCGTTTACTGGACAAAATCTACCTGAATTCCACGTAGAGCCAGGTAAAAAACGGCGGCGTAGTGTATTTCTGATACTCTACGAGAATCTAATTCTCTGTGAATCTGCCCCTATAACTTTTCTGCAAACCAATCAATAAATGCTTATTGCGATTTTTTTACCAAAAATATCTAAAAAAATACGTATCGGCCTAAACTGAGGAAAAAAAATGTTTCTTTATATATTTTTTGGGGATATTTATTATAGCAAAAAGTAAAAAATATAGATTTTTTTTCAAAATTGTCGCTCTATTTTTGTTTATAGCGCAAAAAGAAAGCTCTATTTGTGGGAAAAAAAGGACGCCAATTTTATTTGGGAGCCACGTCGCACGACCGGACAATTGTCAGGTAAAGCGACTCAGTGCCGAATCGCAAAAAGGGGCCAGGTCCTTTACCTGCATAATGGTCTGGGTCTTAAGTGGTTAAAGGAACTTAAAGCCAAGGGGAAAATTGAGAAATGGGATACATGTGGTATACACCTCCTGACACAACTTTTTAAGACAGAAATAATAAAGTCATTTCAAGAGATAAGAGAGGAATATTCAATCCTAAATAGGTCTTTCTATAAATACTTGCAAATCAGGCATGCCCTGAATGCACAGTTTGGGCGGGAGACCCCAGAATGGAATGAAATGCCCTCTCTTTGGAAATTAGTAAATGCGGAAACATCCAGAGGAAAAATATCGGACATGTATAGGTGGATAGATGGGGCGGGCCAGAGAGAAGGATCAGATATCAAAAATAAGTAAAAATGGGAGAGGAACATGGGTCCAATTACACAGGAACAATGGAATGGGGTATTAGAAGCAGGACCCAGGGTATCATTATCCCCCTCTCAAATGGTGTCCCATCTTTACTTAATACATAGAGCATATTATATGCCCCAAAGGATGTTTCAGTTTGGCAGGAGACCTGACGCGAAGTGCCAGAGATGCGGAGATGACAAGGGAGACCTGATACTAATGGTCTGGAGGTGCCCTAAGTTATACTGGTACTGGAAAGAGATTGTAGACAAGATAAACTTTGTGTTTGAAACATCTCTACAACCAGAGGTTAAGATGTGTCTTTTGGGCCTCCTGGAAGAAAGGGGAATGTCAAGAGATAATAAGGTGTCTGTTTCAGGGAGGTAAACTTATTGCACAGAGGTGGCAAGCAAAAGACCCCCCAACGGGGACAGAATGGAGGAAAGTAATAGATGATACTATCAGGAAAGAGGAATTTATATACACTAATCCCAACCTGCAACCAATTTTTACCGACCTTTGGCTTGTTTACTGACTACACTTCTGAGTGATCCCTACCTACTATATCTCCTACTGGACCATGGCTTGCACACCACCTTCTGGTGGGGTGATTATGAGGACTGCAACCTGGTACTAAGAATCAGAGAAACCCATTCTCTACAATCAGGAGCTCTGGTGAATACTGTGAAAAAATTCTACAGGTTGCATGTTTTGAGTTACAGAGAAGGTCCAGGGTTGGAACTATTTCTCTTGCTCTGTCGGCAATACCTCATATGTATGGTTTGAACACCGTTTTCATTTGCGGGCACTGCTCACATATGCTTTCGCTTCTGTAGGCGAGCTCGTCGGGACAGGACGCTTTAAAAAAATAAATGTTTTCATTTATTTTACTTTATTTTATGTATTTTTACTCTGTTTTTTTATTTTTTTAATCGGGTCACTTTTATTTCTACTATAAGTAATGTAAACATCCCTTGTAATAGAAAAAAGCATGACAGGTCCTCTTAAATATGAGATCTGGGGGTCAAAAAGACCTCGGATCTCATATTTAGACTAAAATGCAATAAAAAAATAATAATAATAATTTTGTCATTTGAAAAAAAATTACAAAAAAAAATTTACGTCGGCAGAATGGCACCGACAGGCACATCAACGTATATATACGTTGGTGCCTTGGGGGGGATCGGGGGTCCGATCGGACCCCCCCCCCCATACATGCGGCGGTCCGCGCGGCTGCAGGAGCGATCCGACAAGTCGGGGGGGGGCTATCCGTTTTCACCCGCCCCCTCCGGATCGCTCCCAGCCAATGCGCACGCCCGCCCGCCCTGTCACTTCCTCCTCCTGTGTAAACACAGGAAGGAGGAAGCGACGTGATCTCTCCCTCGGCGTTTGTTTCAAGCGCCGCTGAGGAGAGATCACAACACAACAAGTAAGTCTGCACCAACAGCACACTTACACACAGACACAAACACATTTAACCCCCGCGATCGCCCCCCCCCCCCCCTCCCCCTGTCACAGTGTCACTGAATGCAGTAATCATACATGTATGATTACTGTATTTAGTGTCAGTGTGACAGACAGTGTGACAGTCAGTCAGTGTTAGTGTCAGGGTAGCCCCCCCCCCACCCCCCCCAATAAAGTTTTAACCCCTTGATCACTGCCCTAGTTAACCCTTTCACTCCCTATTGCCAGCATCACTAAGCGATCATTTTTCTGATCGCTGTATTAGTGTCGCTGTTCCCGCTAGGTAGCTAATTTTTTTTTAATGCGATTTTTTTTTTACTAAAGACATGTGGCTAAATAAATTTTGGCCTAAATGTTTGACTAAAATTTAGTTTATTGTTTTTTTATTATAACAAAAAGTAAAAAATATTGATTTTTTTTCAAAAATGTCGCTCTATTTTTGTATATAGCGCAAAAAATAAAAATCGCAGAGGCGATCAAATACCACCAAAAGAAAGCTCTATTTGTGGGAAAAAAAGGACGCAAATTTTGTTTGGGAGCCACGTCGCACGACCGCGCAATTGTCTGTTAAAGCGACGCAGTGCCGAATCGCAAAAACCCCTTGGGTCATTTGCCAGCGTATTGGTCCGGGTCTTAAGTGGTTAACCACTTGACCGCTGGGCACTTAAACCCCCTTCCTAACCAGACCAATTTTCAGCTTTCGGTGCTCTCACAATTTGAATGACAATTACTCAGTCATACAACATTGTACCCATTTGAAATTTTTGTCCTTTTTTTCACACAAATAGAGCTTTCTTTTGGTGGTATTTGATCACCTCTGGGTTTTTTATTTTTTGCGCTATAAAAGAAAAACGACTGAAAATTCTGTAAAAAAAAAACAACTTGTTTCTGTCATATTAGCAGGTTATTTCTCACACACAGCATATGCATACCACAAATTACACCCCAAAACACATTCTGCTATTCCTCCCGAGTATTGCGATACCCCATGTGTGGGACTTTTACACAGCGTCGCCACATACAGAGGCCCAACATGCAGGGAGCGCCATCAGGCGTTCTGGAACACCCAGACCAATTCTGACATTTCTCTCCTACATGGAAAAATCATCATTTATTTGCTAGAAAATTACATAGAACCCCAAAACATTATATATGCTTTTTTAGCAAAGACCCTAGAGAATACAATGGCGGCCGTTACAACTTTTTATCTCGCACAGTATTTTCGCAGAAATTTATTGAACGCGTGTTTTTTTAAAAAACTGTTTTGTGCTTAAAACAAAACAAAACAGTAAAGTTAGCCCAATTTTTTTTCATAATGTGAAAGATGAAGTTACGCCGAGTAAATAGATACCCAACATGTCACACTTCAAAATTGCGCACACTCGTGGAATGGCGCCATACTTCGCTACTTAAAAATCCCCATAGGCGGTATTGCAGAGTATTGGGGTATTGCAAAGTATCATGCAGGGTATTGGGGTATTGTCGAGTATTAGGGTATTGCCGAGTATTGGGGTATTGCCGAGTACTGGGGTATTGCCGAGTATTGGGGTATTGCCGAGTACTGGGGTATTGCCGAGTACTGGGGTATTGCCGAGTATTGGGGTATTGCCGAGTACTGGGGTATTGCCGAGTACTGGGATATTGCCGAGTATTGGGGTATTGCCGAGTACTGGGGTATTGCCGAGTATTGGGGTATTGCCGAGTATTGGGGTATTGTTGAGTACTGGGGTATTGTTGAGTACTGGGGCATTGCTGAGTACTGGGGCATTGCTGAGTACTGGGGTATTGCTGAGTACTGGGGTATTGCTGAGTACTGGGGTATTGCTGAGTATTGGGGTATTGTTGGGTATTGTTGGGTACTGGGGTATTGTTGGGTACTGGGGGATTGTTGGGTACTGGGGGGATTGCTGGGTACTGGGGGGATTGCAGAGCTGGGATGGATTGAGGGATGGCTGGATCTGTGACTGCATTTGTCACAGATCCAGCCACAGCTCAGCTGCTGACACCCCGCTCCCCCCCCCTCTCCTCGCACACTGTACAGAGAGGAGACGCAGGAGAGGGAGGAACCGGCGTCATCAAATGACGCCGGTTTGTTTACAAGTGATCGCGCCGTCATTCGACGGCGCGATCACGTGGTAAATGGCCGCGATCAGCGGCAATTTACCGTGATCCGTGATGCGCCGGGTCTTCTAGACCCGGCGAGCACGGACACTTTCGCGAGCGCGTCCCAGGGGACGCGCAATCGCGGAAGTGAAGGACGACGTCGTCCCAAGATAACTCCACCGCGCCATAGCAGTAAAATGCTTATGGCGCGGTGGGAAATTGGTTAAGAGCTATGGGCGGAAGTGAAGTTTTGATGTTGCTTTCGTCCTGCTATGGTATGGAGACGGGTGGGGGCCATCTTGCCCTCACTTGTATCCATACCCAGCAGGAAACAGCGCCACTACCAACGGCTCCGGTAAGCAACGGAGGGCCGGGTAGAGGGGCAGGAGGGGAAACCCTCTCCCGCCTCTGATAACGGTGATCTTGAGGTGAATCCGCTGCAGAGACCACCATTATAAAAAAACTGACCTCCGTTTGAAGAAATGGATACCTGGGTTATGGTAGCAGCTGCTGCCAAAACCGAAATATCCCTCATGAAAGTGCCGACGTATATAGTCGTGCGGCGGTCTGGAAGTAGTTAACTTGCCACTCGGCTTTGTCTATTCATGGGGTTAAACTTCAGGTACCCTAAGTAGAGCGTGAAACACTATTCTGTAACACAATTTTGTGGATGTTTTGGAAGCAATTGTGACTATGTTTTTCAATCCTATGTTGAACAAAAAAAAAAATGACGTTTTAAAATTGTGTGGTCCCTGGGAATGTCTATTTCATATTACGGGGATGTCAAGAAAAAAATATAGAGGATCATTGGTCCTACATCTAGTGAATGGAGCTAAGGCACTTATTCCTAGGAATTGGAAGAAAAAGGAAGCACCTTCGATAGAGGAGTGGATTAGGGAGATGGATAGAATTAAAGTGATGGAGGAACTGTGGTCATTCCACGGTAACTCCAGGCTGAGACAGGAGGGGATCTGGGAGGGATGGGGGAGATTCAGGGAGATGGGGGGGAGGGGAGGGGAGGACTGAGGAGGGGGGAACGTGAGAAGCCTCCCATCTTCACTTGCTTTACAATTGTTTATTTTTTATTTATTTATTTACTTTTTCCTCATTTTTTTTTTTTGGTCCACCCGGGGGATTTTTTGGATAGGTACACGCACTTTTAGTAACTGGTTAGCTACCCCCCCCCCCCCTTTTTCGTCTTTTTTTTTTTTCTTTTTTTTTTTTTTGGTTGATAGGTACATGCACATAAGTGGGTGAAATATATGGAAGATGGAAGAGGGTTTAAGATAGTTCACAAACATTTTTTTTTCTTTTTTCCTCGCACTAAGAGGATGAGGACAGGGACAATATAGTCCCCTTAAACTCACAATGCTTTAAAATTCCCATTATATAGGGTAGGCAAGAATAGTCGCCTAAATATATCACATAAGTTTACACTTTTATAGGATTGTGGGAGTCAGACTGACCCTATCACACACACAAAAAGGGGAGTTCTCCCCTTTTTTTCTCCATTTTAGGGTCCCCCTAAAATCACAGGGAAGGTTAGATCACACAATGTTTTTTTTTTTTTGTTTGTCTCTCCCTCTACCCTTTCTCTCCGTCCCTGCCCCACCCTGTCTCGGTCCCCTCTCCTGTCCCCTTTCCTGTCCCAGCCAGACCCAATTTTTTTTTGTCTTTTTTTTTTTTTCTCTCTCTCCCTCCATCTTACACTCCCCCAGACCTGGAGCTTACTCTGGAGATCTAACAAAGTTAATTAGGGGAATTGGTTTAAGGTAGGGGTACGCTAGGCAGATTATTATAGACTAATAGATAAGGGGACTACAAGAAAACCATGTACATGTAGATGTTTGTATGTTATTGTACCAATGTTTATGTTTGTTATTGTCTGTATGTCATTTTACCAATGTTTTTTTTTATATATGTATGTTGTGGAAAAATGTTTAATAAAAATGTTTTGAAAAAAAAAAATTGTGTGGTCTCATATTGAGCCTATAAAGCCTGTAACCCTTGATTAGTATCTAGCTATTATTAGACCATACTTTTTTTTTTTTTTTGCAAGTTTTCTGTCTTGGGGACTCCCTAGATTTTCTGAAATTCTTTGCCACTTCCACCTGTGTAGCATCCTAAAAGTACATTCCTTCCTATATTCCACTAACAAAACTCTCACCTCTTCAGTCTTTCATGAAAAGTGATGCAAGACGTGTCTGTCTCCCCACGTCTCTTGCTAGGCTGACCCTCCCTGACATTCATTTCAACCTAAAAATTTAAAGTGTTTGTTACCCCAACATTTCATATTCCTGATATGTGACTGTTGTACTTGTATGAAAAAGTATCCTGTTCTTTTTGTTTTACTTATTTTATGTGAAATCCCTGGTGTTCCTGCCAGTTCCCCTGCTTCCCTATTAAAAACTGACCACACTAGGAAGGAGAACACACCATGGTCAGTTCTCTAACTATGATGGGAACATAACATACTCTCCTCCAATAATCAGACTTGTTCTGACATGCCTCCCCTTCACAGCCTTTTTACTGGGAAGCTTAGTGTTTGAGTGTTTGCTGTTTTTCCTCCCCTAGCTCTTATGTAGTTGAGAACAAAGGGAATGTGAACAAAAAAAAGGGAAAAAAGGTATTTATAATGTTTTTTTTTTATATCTATGCACAGATGTTTTGTCTTTCATTTCTATTTTAAACTGAATGGGGTGTTTTACAAGGTCATCCTTTACAATCACTTAAATTCCTCCACTTCCTACTTTACAAAACTGCCTACCTTGCTTCCTATATATCCTATTGCTTACCAAGTACAGGCAGTCCCCGGGTTATAAACAAGTTCTGTAGGTTTGTTCTTAAGTTTAATTTGTTTGTAAGTCGGAACAGGTAAATTTTTTAAGTGTTACTCTAGCCCAAATTTTTTTTTATGTTTTTTGGATAGCATAGGGAAGGGTTAACACCCCTGTAATGTTTGTTTTGCTGTCTGTGCCCCTGTTCAGAAGACTTCACCTCATTTTCTGTCCCAATGACAATTGGATTTTGAAAATTTTGGGTTATTGTGGAAACAAGGATTGGTTATAAAGCTTCAGTAGCTTCAGTGAATACACCTTTTTTCCATGCTAACTCTTATGCCTAGTACACACGATCGGTTTTCCTGGTGGTCAAAAGAAAACTGCCAGGAGAACTTTGGTCTGGGAAAACCGACCGTGTGTATGCTCCCTTGCAGTGTTTCCCATGGGAAAACTGTGGGGGAAAAAACGCTGCTATTCACGGCGAGAAAAAAGAGAACATGTTCTCATTTTTTAAACCGCAGTTTTCCTGTCAGGAAAACTGCTAAGGAGCGCACACACCGACGGTTTTCCTGGCCAAAGGAAAACACGGCAGTTTTCCCGATGGGAAAAACGATCAAGTGTACTAGGCATAACAGGAGTGAATTTCCCTTCCTAGGGGTAGATTTCCTCTCACTTACTGTTGTCTCCCTCCGTTTGTAAGTAGGAGCTATTTGTAAGTCGGAAGTTTGAAACCCAGGGACCGCCTGTAAATGTTCCTGTTTTCTCCAGCCATTCCTATCTCTCTTACCTATCATATCTTGTGTTTCCTCCCCTCCTTTGAGAAAAGTCTTCTTCTCCTCTCGTGTCCTATTTAGCAGCTTTTTTTTCTGAAAACACAGGTAAAATCTGGTAGGCTGGGGAAAGGTTCTGCTATGTATTAGCATTCACTACCTGCTGGATGCAGGAGGTAAATATGAAATGTGAATTTGTAAGGTTTCAAGTTTATTCAATTAAAATACAATATTTACTTACTGTAGCATAGTAAAGAAAAGGAAAAAATTAACCGCTTCCGGACTGCTGCACGCCGATATACGTTGGCTGTTTGAAGAGGGATATCTCTGTTATGGCAGCAGCTAGCTGCCATAACCCAGGTATCCTTGTCTTAAGCCAGCGGTCCGGTTTCCGATAATGGTGGTCTCTGCGACAGATTCGCAGTGAAATCACTGTTATCGGCGGCGGGAGAGGGCCCCCACTCCCGTGCCGTCCGCCACTTACTGGAGGTGATCGGGTCCTTCCTTTGGCTGGGTATGGAGACGAGTGAGGGGAAGATGGCCCCCACCCATAGCAGGTTTTATACCATTTTAGTGTAATTTTGAGATCTGAGGTCTTTTTGACCCCAGCTCTCATATTTAAGAGGACCTGTCATGCTTTTTTTCTATTACAAGGGATGTTTACATTCCTTGTAATGGGAATAAAAGTGACACAATTTTTTTTGTTAAAGAAAAGTGTAAAAAATAAAAGGTCAAATAAATGAGAAAAAAAATATTTAAACCCCCCCGTCCCGTCCCATCGAGCTCATGTGCGTGAGCAGCGCCTACATATGAAAACGATGTTCAAACCACACATGTAAAGTATCGCCGCGATTGGTAAAGCAAGAGCAATAATTCTAGCCCTAGACCTCCTCTGTAACTCAAAACATGCAACCTGTAGAATTTTTTTTAATTAACCCTTAAAGATTTTTAAGGGTAAATGTTTGTCGCTATTCCACGAGCGGGCGCAATTTTGAACCGTGACATGTTGGGTATCAACTTACTCGTGTAACATTATCTTTCACAATATAAAATAAAATTGGGCTAACTTTACTGTTGTCTTATTTTTTTATTTAAAAAAGTGTATTTTTAGCAAACAAAGTGCGCTTGTAAGACCGATAAGAAAATACAGTGTGACATAAAGTATTGTAACGACAGACATTTTATTCTCTATGGTGTTAGAAAAAAATATATAATGTTTGGGGTTTCTAAGTTATTTTCTAGCAAAAAAAAATGTTTTTAACTTGTAAAAAACAAATCCAGGAAGAAGCTCGGTTCTTAAGTGGTTAAATATTCTCTTTAGTATGATGTCTAGTGCTAGTATCAAGCAATGCTTTGTACAAAACCCCAGCCTGCTTTTTCATTTCCAATGTTCGGTATCTCGTCAAATGGGAATTTGTATTGTGATCAAGTTTACGCTGGTTGCTACACACAAGCATGTCCAAGCAATCAGAATGTTTTGCCTATTAGTTTAATTGGTACTATAATTGTCACATGCCTTTAATCACAAAAGTTCATATATTTTTTTAAAGCAAATAGTACATACCCTGTTAAAAAGTGATGCATAAAAATAATAGCATGTGAATGGACAGATAGCAACAAGCGTTAATTTAATATTTTATTTTAAAAAATCATTTATAAAATGCATAGCTAAGCCAGCACCTGTTTCCAAACATTCATATCTACATGGGTTCAGTACCAATAACATATTATGCAAGAAGCATATGGAGACAATATAAAACTCAACCTGCTCACATTTAGACAGCTAAATGATTCACCCAAAGCAATTTCAGTATGTAAATCCAGATGAAAGCAGGGCTGTTCCATCATTATTAAAACTCTCATGATGCAGAAAAAATGTGTCTTTCTGTTCCAGATAAATGAAGATCAATAATTGTCATGCTTTGGTCTGCTTGTTAAAACCTCATTAATTCTGTGTCCAGTAATCTGCCTGTCCTCCACAAATTCATTTAGTTTCTTATTAGAAATGTAGTTATTGAATCTGTCGTTTATATAAGGGACCAGTAACTGGTGCTAAGAGCTAGAAGGCCATATGTTCATATATGACCAAAAAGCTGAGCAATTTATTATTCCAAAAATCAATGCCTACAAATGTCAATAGAGTAGACATGTGCACACTGAAATATTTTGTTTTGGAATTTCGTTTTTTGTCCGAAAAATACATTTAGTTACTCCCGAAATTCGTTTTTATTCATTTAGTTTCGTTAAGAAATGCATTCTTTCTGAAAATTCAAATTAATTAAAGGAAAATATTTATTTTTTTGCTGAAATTACTGTTAACAGGGTATAGAGACATAAAAGTTAACTGATTGCTTTTAAAATTATTAAAAATAGATAAAATAAAAATAAAAAAATCAATCATATAATGTGCCTCTAGTTTCACTTTCGTTTTTAAAATGGTCTCATGTTTCTGTGAAGTAGAGAAGACACACAGAACAAAAACAAACAAATCCAGGGCAGTGTTTTGTTTTTAAAATGAATCTGATTGGTTCTGAGGAGTTTTAGACACACAGCTTAGACCACAGTGAAAATCTGCCATGAGATTTTACATGAGGAGCCAGACAAGCAGGAAGTGTGAAGATCAGAGAAGTATTACAGCTACTTCAAAGCAAAAACAAACAATGAGGAAATGTTGAGGAAACCCCCCCCCCCCCCCTAGGTGATCTATGTACATTACAAGGATTTCAACAAAATTTCTTTGCAGATCCCTAACTGAAAAAATCCCTGTGTGTTTGTCTGTGTCAATGATGTGTTAAGGTAATCTAATGGGAGCAGTTTCATAATTATCAACCAGCTGCTGCACCTGCAGGGCTATAATGAGAAAAATTGCAGGGTCTGCACCCTTTAGACGCAATTTCCTATTGGGAGTATATTTATGACATTTTTGTTGCAGAAGATGCCTGATATCTGACTTGTATCTTAGTGTAGACTTTTGGGGAAATCAGTGAGCCAATCACACACGCAGGAAATTATGCCTTCATATAGAAGATTAACGCGGGACATGTTTTTTTTTTCCCTACTGATAAATTCAAACAGAATTTGATCTTTTAACTGAAAAAAAAAATATCCTTCCTAATTTGAAGCTAGTTCTGTGAGAAAAAAAAAGGTTGCTACTAGAGACCCAAGGTAAAAGAATAAAAGTTTTTGTCAAATAAATAACTGTATTACAGACCTAAAAGAGCAAAAATCACCTTAAATTTACATATTCTAAAAAGACGCTTTTGATACATACCTGTCCTGAATAAAATTGCTTTTAGGGGTGATGTTACATAGTTACATAGTAGGTGAGGTTGAAAAAAGACACAAGTCCATCAAGTCCAACCTATGTGTGTGATTATATGTCAGTATTACCTTGTATATCCTGGTATGTTGTGGTCATTCAGTTGCTTATCTAATACTTTTTTGAAACTATCAATGCCCCCGCTGAGACCACCACCTGTGAAAGTGAATTTCACATCCTTGCCATGTTAAAGTGGTTGTAAACCCATAAATAAAAACAATCTGCAAGACAAAGGCACAATGAGCTAGTATGCATCGCAAACTAGCTCATTATAAAATACTTACCTTAGATCAAAGCTGTTGCAGCAGTCCCTGGTGACATGTCTCCCAGAGTAATCTCTGGGTTCACAGGCTCCGGCGCTGTGATTGGTCTAATCTGCGATGACGTCATTTCTGCGCATGCACATGGGAGTCGCCAATCACAGCACAGGCTCTTTAGGAATGGCACGATCGAGCCGATTCTTCAGTGCGCATGTGCCGATGTCATCGACACAAGCGTATATGGTAAATATCTCCTAAACTGTGCAGGAGATACTTACAGTACCTACAGGTAAGCATTATTAAGTAGGGGAACAAAACAGGAAGCGCCACCTAAGTGCAATATGTTAGTCACAATTTTTTGGGTTAAAAAGGAAATGCACTTACAAACACGTTTAAAAAACTGGCTCATCTGTGTGCTGTAATCACAGTGCGGTCCAGTCTCAGGTGCATCCAGGCTCATGGGTAGGCAGAAGAGTGTAGAAATTCATCCTGTAGTAATCAGGAAGCCAGCCAGAACCAGCGTGGAACACAGACGATGACGTCACAGGAAGCAGAACCAGAGAGAGCACCAGGGGAAGGCCAGTATGAGGCAAACCACTGAGAATCTAGGCTACGCGCTCTGAGCCTTCTGCTTCTTCTAAAGGCCTAACCGTTATTAAGCATTATTATGTACAAGTTATGTGACAGGGTTTACAACCACTTTACATGGGGGGGAACAACTGTCACTGCCCCTACCTATGACTGATCTTCACAGCAAGGAGCATTGGAAGGGCGGACACATGTCAACAAACACACAGAATAACCAAGCTTAACTTACCAACCAATCAGCAACCAACTGAATTCACCTGTCTAACAGTGCGTTAAAAACAGGGGTTTAGTTGCACGCATTTGCAAATACATGCGTAAGCTGCAGGCCCCGTTAAGGCTCCCTGTGTACTGAAGTCCTAACTCTAAAATTTTAAGTCTCCTCAGTGGAAGCACATGTATGCCGATGGATAGATAAAGGGCAGATGGCTGGAGGGAGCCCAACCCTCCTTAAAGGGGCAGGAGCACACTAAACACCCAGCATATGGAAGCAAAGGTGCTAGTGCCTCTGGCCTACCCGGGTGCTGCCATTTTGGTCAGGTGCTTCTCCGTAAGTGGCGTAAGGCCACCCTCGGATAGTCATCCTGAGGATAAGGCGACACTGGGGGACTGTGACCGGGAGTATTGTCAGCTTTGGACCTCTGCATCCCACAAGCGCATCGGACCCCTGCCTGGACGCTCCATAACTTTCTTTCTGGGTAAATATATGCTGTTGATGATGATTTTCTTGATTACTTTGGGAGGGAGAAGGAAAAGCCTTTCTTCCTCAAACAAACTACACTTTTATTGTTCTCTGTGTCTTTTCTCCCTGCGAGTTTGGGAGTTCTGTACCCCCTCCCCCCTATAAAGGGGGTGGACTCCACAGGGAGGACACAGATAAAAATACTCTTTGTATACACTTATTTATACAATTAAATCTCTTCCAGCCACAACCCTCTGAAGAAGACCGAATGGTCGAAACGCGTTAGGATTATACACCTGCCTGCCACCATTCAGGCTATGTATTTTATTGTCTACCTGGAAATGTTATGGTTATTTTAATTTCTGTTACTCTGCCGCAACTCATTCCTTGTATACCCCACTTTTTATGTCATCAACAATTCAATTACTTTTTGTAATAAAAACGTTTTTACCATAGACGTTGCATTGCTACTTTACTTCACACCAGCTGCTTCAAAGCCCCATTGGGACCATTTCTTTGCAGGTGCTAGTGCGTTGCCTGACCACAATGACAACAATACAAAAAACAACTGTCACTGCCCCTACCTATGACTGGTCTTCACAGCAAGGACTTTTACAGGGGACCTTTAGGTCTTCTTTATTAGAAACACAGAAAAGTGATGGCAGAAAAGTCAGAGTAGTCCATCAAGTCTGGCCATTTTTTTTTTTGTTAACTTTTTTGTCCGAGTGTAGATCAATGTTTGTCTCAAGCATGTTTGAAGCCATTTACTGTTAACTGGCTCACTACCTCTGCTGGAAGTTTATTCCAAGCATCAACTACCCTTTCAGTAAAATAATACTTTCTAAAATTCGTTTTGCACTTTCCTCTAAGATCATATATGATGTATTAATAGGATTGTCCAGTAGCTGCCATTTCAGCAGCACAGACAGTCAAGCAAAATATGACTTATCAAAGATAATGTGGGGCTTCATCCAAAGTCAATTGAATCTTATTTGCCTTTGGCTTCTACTGTGTATTGAAATGACCCTTGTTTTCCAGAGGTCTTGAAGAAACCACTGCATGACATATTTTAAACTATCAAAAAAGGCAATGCATGATAAAATATTACTAAAAAGAGAGAATAAATGTACCAAAACAATATGCAGATAGCGAATTCAGCTTGAACGCATAAATCAAGCATGTGATAGGTTTAGTGATTACTTAATTTTCAAATGTAAATTAGGATCTTATGATTTAAAAACAAATAACTACATCCAATAAGAATTCTGATTTGAAAGTATAAAAACTGATGTAATAAGCTTTCCCATTTTTCACCTGGGTACAGGTGTTTCTTCAGCGTTGTGCTTAAATTAGCAGACTAGAGCCTTAGCTGCTGCTGGATAGGAATTGCAGTGACATTTAAAGACTAAAACCAGATAAAAGAAAAAGAGCCTGTGGCTGAATGGTACAGCATAGACTTAATTCAAAGAAGCCAGAAGCAGAATGTGACTTTTAAAATTGAGTGTAACTGCAGGAAGCTAGTTGCAGTAAGTGACCGTAAAAAAAAAAATGTGAGACCTCAGGAAAACAATTTTTCTTTAAATGTACTCCTCATTAATCTTTTAAGCAGCCAAAATGATCAAACAAGAGATGTTTTACAAAACAGTACACATTTGGATAGTTTTACATAAGCTAGAGCTGTTACCCCTGACAACCAATCACACAAATCCACATTTGCTCCAGTTTATGTATATCAGCCCCATTGTAATATTAATCACAGCATGGAGCAATGTGATCTTGAATTCCTGATTGCCACAATTTCATTTCACTATTACATACAATTTCCTACAGGCTCTTCCGAAAGGTACAAACTATTACAGAATCAGCAAACAACAATTGAAATAGTGGTGCAAACAAATGCTAATACACCATTCACATGAGTTAGCTTCTACCCCCCCCCCCCCCCTAAATAAGTGAAGGTACACTTGTGTAGCATAGCTGATTTATAAAATGTTCATAAGGAGTTTAGAAAAATAAGAATCCCATAGGAAGGGTCTTGTACTTCTGTGTAAACGGACAGGAACACATTTCTGAAAAATAAATATAAAAAAAAGGAACACAATGGGGCACCAGCTAAGTGCAGCATCAATGGGTTTGTTATGATTAAAAAGCCAAATGTAAACTCATAGAAATATAAAATCAAAGAGCTTATCGGCAGCCATGCCACAAAGGATGGAAGCTGTCCACCGGTAGAGCTGCTTGTGCCAGCAAACAGTGTTGTCAAAGAGGAAACCAAGTCCAATGTTCCAAGAAGCAAGGAGAGCATTGGTTTGCGAAAGGAGCTGGAACATTGGACTTGGTTTACTCACTGACTACACAATGTTCGACTCTTACTGGTGGATGGCTCCCTTGTGTTTCTTTTGTAAAGTCAAACTATTACAGAATCCAGCTTTTGTTATAACAGATTGTAGCCACCCTGCCCCCTCATTATTTCATTATGTTTGGTGCATATTCAATTTATCGGTATTGTATCTGAACCAGCTGATAACTATGAATTACTCAGGAAGAAGCATAGAAGTTGAAAAGTGAATTATGACAACTAGTTTCACTAAAGTACTGAAAAGACAATTCTCCTAAATGTTGTTATTTTGTACTGTAAAACACATACAGAACATTTACTTCTACATCTACTCAACCACAGCTCCAGACAAATGTAGACAGGTGGTAGTGTAGTGATGTAATATATATTGTCCAGTAGATAATTGATATTTAGGTATTAGTATGATGATGTAAGTTATGTTCCGCAGCAACACCCAAGTTCTCCAGAGAGTGCAATTTATTTGACTTCCAACACAGAACAAAGTCCAAAGTCCACCGATGATACAAATCCAACAGAATACATATAATTCAGAGTCCCATTTCTCCTAGATCAATTCTAGACCTGTGCCTTCATATTCATTAAGAATATATAACTAGAGAAGAATGAATTCCAGCTTATATTGCCTATCCACTGAGCTGGGCTGAGCAATTCGATTGGCCATCTTTGATCTACATTGTGACTCTCAGACCGCGTACACACCATGAAATAAATCCGATCAAATCGGTCTGACAGACCGATTTGATCGGATTTGTCTGCTGGGATAGATTGGTTTGATCGTGTACACACGATCAAACCAAAATCCCCGCCGGCAGACAGCGTGGTGACGTTGACGCCGCCACGTCACCGTCACCAGGAAGTAAAACACTTCCGCGCATACGTCGAATCCATTCGACGCATGTGCGGACAGATATGTCTGCTGGTTAGCGTACTAACCAGCAGACATGTCGGACGGACGGGTTCCCAGCAGACAGATTTTAAAGCATGCTTTAAAATCTGTCTGCTGGAAAAATCTGTCTGTCCGCCCGTACACACGATCGAATTTGTCTGCTGAAATGGTCCATCGGACCGTTTTCAGAAGATAGATTCGATCGTGTGTACGCGGCCTCAGAGTGACAGATAATGACTCTAGCCGGAGACAGCTTCCGTCATCACATGCCCTAATTTGCATTCTTGCATATTAAGATCAACAAGTCCCCCTATATGTGCAATTAGATTACAGATGCCAATGTCAACTGAAATCTGGCCTGGTCAATTTTGGGCTCATACATATATATAATAATATAATATCCCACATAAATCGGCCAACATATAACAACAGGTAGTAGGGCACAATTACTACTACTACTACTTTTTGTAGCTGCTGACTTTTAATAAACATTAAAAATGACTGGAACACCCCTTTAACAAAACTTCCTTTCTTCCCTTACTGAGCCAAATTTCCTTTCATTTGCAACTGGCAAGACCCCTCCTAAATACAGCAGTGCAGAGTGGGTGGATTTCAGTAAAAGAGAGTTGTTAATCCAAAATTCAGTGGGCAAGACTAGGTGTTACCAGGTGTTGATAACCATACCCCCTGCAACATTTTTTTCCCATTGATGTGCAAGCAGGTATGTGAAAGTGGCAACGCTGCTTTAAATTCATGAGCAGTGCAGCATCATTTCATCCACACCACAGAAACTGAGTTAGGTGGACTTCTCTGGCAGACTGGTATTTGGGAAACTTTGCATGGGGAACTAAAAGAAAAATCTTTGCAGATGCACCTTCAAATTTAAGTGCAGCATATAATTTTTCATGAGGGGCCACATTTCTATTTTAAAGTAATAGTAAAAATTATATTTATAAATATATAAAGTTTATAAATAGTTTCAGTTACCAATTATGTCCCTTGGGATGTCCGTGCAATGCAAATTCAGCCATTCAGACCAAATTTCGTCCAGACTTTATTTCGTCCACGCTGGAATCGGACTGCATGGGTGTTCAGACCTACGTGATCTGATTCCTGTCTGATTTCACAGTTTGCACTGTGTTCTGCAAACCGATTTGGGGGTGTTATTAAATTAAGATTGGTTCGCAGAGAGCAGTGTGAATGGCCAGCGAGTCAAATGCAATTCTGGAACCAGCACAGGAATGATGTGGTTCCCGCATTGCATAAGTATGAACTCAGCCTCAAAGCGATGGTGCTGCAGTCTTTGGACCCATTCTTTGACCTGAGTTTGACAAGCTTGTTCCAACTTTTTTTGTGGTCGGTATTTAAATGTAAAAATATATGTACGACTAGATAGGTGAAATAAGAAAGAATCCTAAATATCTTTACAGCTGCACATAACATATGTGCAAAGGGAGAAGGGTGGGCTTTAACACCCACACGTCGCACATATTCATTGCTGACATTTATGTGCTGTGAGCATGCTCACTCCATGACACCTCTCAGTCTAATATAAGATTGAATTACACAAGCAAGCATGCGTATTTCCAATCTCTCCAACTGGTTATTCTCATATGTTGCCACTGTCTTATTTCTAGTCCTCTGCAGATTGGTTATCCTCTAAACTCCTCCTGAGCCCTGTGCTGTCATTTTGCTCCATCTGCTCAACATTCACCACTTGCTGACAGTCAAGGACACAGGGAAAAGTGCATGCACTGCAGAAATTAGATTAGATCTAATGTTTCCTGGATATCATTAGAAGTTTATCAATTGATTTAGTGAGTGCCTTGATTTGTTCTTTAATAGTAGTGAATGTTAACACCCTGACAGAAACTGACTTCAGAAAGCAAAAGTCACTGATACAGATCTTTGTAAATATAACAAAACACTGATTGTCCTTTTAAAAAGCAATAAAATGAGCTACGGACCAGAAAATGTATTTAAACCTGCAAAGGTAACCCAAATCTTTCTGAGTTAATTAGACCAAAGCAAACAAACAACCTTATTAAAAAAAAAAATGCACCCATATTAAAGTGAATAAAATAACTCAGCAGTATCTAACAGACATTTTGTTTTAAATTTTGGGCAATGCTTAAAAAATAAGATAAAGTCTATGGGCTAGATTCAGGATGGAGAGCGTAAGTTTGTGCGGGCGTAGCGTATCTTTTTTACGTTACGCCGCCCCAACTTTTACAGGCAAGTGCTGTATTCACAAAGCACTTGCTCTGTAAGTTGCATAAATGGGCTGGCGTATCCCCGCGTAATTCAAATTGGCAATGTAGGGGGGCGTGTTTTATGTAAACTAAGTGTGACCCGACGTAATCGACGCACCGAACGAACTGCGCATGCGCCGGCTGTGAACGTAGCCCAGTGCCCATGCTCCAAATCACGTCGCAAATAGTCAATGAAAAAAGACGTGAACGTAACTTACGCCCAGCCCCATTCTGATTTGACTTACGCAAACGAAGTACAATACGACGCTGTCCCGACATCCATACTTAGCATTGGCTGCGCCTCATATAGCAGGGGTAACTTTACGCCGGACTTACGCCTACGCAAACGACGTAAAAAAAAAACGATACGTTTGTGAATTAGCGTATCAATCTAATTTGCATATTCAACGCGTAAATCGACGGGAACGCCACCTAGCGGCCAGCGTAAATATGCAACTTAGATACGACGGCGTAAGTGACTTACACCAGTCGGATCTAATGCGTAACTGATTCTATGAATCAGGCACATAGATAGGACGCCTCCGACGCAGAGATACGACGGTGTATCTGGAGATACGCCGTCGTATCTCCTTCCTGAATCTAGCCCCATATTGCTACATTTTATAGGGGACAATATTACACAGTAATACGTTAATCCGCAGTCCGGTAGTCTTTCTCCCATTCAGTTCTGGTTGCAATGACAGGCCCCCTAAGCCAGATGTTTTGTCACTATATATAGTTTACACACTCTTTGTTTTACAGATAAACATTTAATGCAGGACAAATAATTTCCAAAACAGACAACAAAGCAGGGCAAAGTAACTGAACTGTTTAAACAATCGGCTTTTTAATCAAAAAAGCAATATTTAAAATATGAAAGGAACCCAAAGCTCTACATTTTGGTTTGAAAAGCCAAATATGTTTCATTTTACCCTATTAAAGAAAAGACTATGGGCCAGATTCAGGTACAATTGCCCTGGCGCAGAGTATCAGAGATACACTACGCCGCCGTATTTTACCTGGCTCTAAGACGAATTCAGGTAGATTTCGGCCCGTAAGGTACGGCGGCGTAGTGTATTTCTCGCGGCGGAATCGAAATACGCGATTAGGGGGCGTGAAGCATTTAAATTAGACGCTTCCCCACGGCGATCGAACTGCGCATGCTCCGTTCAGAAATTTCCAGCATGCATTGCGCGAAATAACGTTGTTACGTCATTTTTTTTGAGTAGCGTCGTTTAAAAATTGAAATTCGACGCGGGAACGACGGCCATACTTAACATGGGCCGTCTAACTATAGACCAGCTAATAGCTGGTATAACTTTACGCAGCAAAAAGATGAATACAGATGCCGTAAGAGATTGCGAAGGACGATCGTAACTTCGTGGATCGCCGGAAAAATCTAATTTGCATACCCCGACGCGGAAAACGACCCGAACTCCACCCAGCGGCCGCAAAAAGATTGCAGCATAGAACCGAAGGCGTACGAAGACGTAAGCCCGTCGGATCGAAGCCCGAAGCCGTCAAATCATGGTTTGAGGATTCAAACTAATGATACGACGCGCGTAATTTGAAAGTACTCCGGTCTAACAGGAGATTTATCGGAGTAATGGCTCTGTGAATCTGGCCCTATGTTTTTTATTTGTCCTGGTCATAATAAATAAAGAAATGACATGCAAAATCACTTTTTATTTTACTTGTAGACTGAAAATCCTGTAGCCAAACAGAAGGTGAGTTTTAATTTCCTAAAAGGAAATGTAACACCTGATTGTGGAATAAGTAAACAATTAACAATGCAAATAAACTATTGTATAAATAAACTGAACCCAGGTACAAGAAATGGATTGTCCAGAAAACATGCCGTATTTTCTATGATTACACAAACATTTGGGCATATCATTGCTTTGACAAGCAGAAACTGTGACATCAATGCAACGTTTAGTGGCTATGTAAATGGATTATGCAGCTTTGTTGTATTTTTTTTGCTTTTTATCATTTTTTTTTTCAAGGTTTAAAATATTAGTAAACTTGAAGACTACTTACATTTGGGAGCCCTTGTCCTCAAACTGTCTGCCATGCTGGCCACAGAAAGAACAGAAAGAACAGTCAATATTTGAATCTTCTTCTGACATTTGGAAAATATCATAAACGTGAAGTGTTGGATTTATTTTCAGATTATTTTCTTCAATAAGTTTTGTGACTTTTGTTATTTAAATGGAACATGTTCTGTGGAGAAAGCAAGCAACGTAAGAGCGATGTTAAAAAGCATACACCCTAAACAACCCGTTCCTACTTTGTAGTGTTGGTTGTTGCCCAGGTTCACACCAAGGGTATTTAAAATTGTAAATACTGTATGTTTCTAATAATCACTATATGTATTAAGCTAGGGACCCCTCCCCACCCCTCACCAACCATGTCACAGCACTTGAGCCTGGCGCAGACTGAGCACAAGACTCCAGTATGAGTGCAAAGGTGAGACCTGGATATGCTTATTTTCTAAGGGGTTTCTGAGGCAAACTGGGGAGACAAGTGGCATTGAAAGGGTAGGGCAATTAATAGCGGTTAATTAATTTATATTTATATATCCAAAACATCTGAACCTAAACAGCATATTTTTAATCATCTTTAAAAGCTCAAACAATTGCTGCGATAGCCATTTTATAATTTAATAATGTGACAGACCCAACCAGGACAGGGTTTTTTGGAGGGAACTGCAGGCTAGCCTCTTGCCTACTGGCTATGGGCCCTTACTTTTAAAGGAACACTACTATTTGGGAGGTGTGTGCCTGGGGGACCCTTGCAGTGGTCTTGCTTCGGATTCAAGTCCATGTTTCCCCCAAAACACACAGACTCTGGAAACTGGAGGACCCATATACCAGGGACGTGTGGTGAGGTCATTGGCTAGTGAGGCACTGGCTAGTATCAGAGGCAGATACACACAGTATCACTAGCGCTAGACCTCCTCTGTAACTTTAAACATAAAAAAAAATAAAAGCGGCGCATATGGAGATTTATAAGTACTGAAGTTTGGCTCTATTCCACAAGTGTGCGCAATTTTAAAGCGTTACATGTTATATATCTGTTTACTCTGCGTAACATTATCTTTCACATTATACAAAACAATCAGGCTAACTTTAGTGTTTTTTGTTTTTATTTATTCATTAAACAGTATCTTTCCCAAAAAAATGCATTTGAAAAATTAGTGCGCAAATACCGTGTAACAAAAAAGTAGCAATGACCACCATTTTTTTCACAAGGGTGTCTGCTAAAAGAAAATATGTCAGAATTGACCTGGGTGTTAAGAGGTTAATTACCATAAGTAAAAAATATACAAATAATATTTATATATTATTTTAAGGTCATTTATTATATTTTAAAAAACTGTACTGGCAGGTGGCTTAATGGACAAATTACTGAAGTTTGAAGTTATACCTTTAAACCAGTAATTTCACAGTAAATAGATAAATAATAAATTAGTATCTTATAACATATAGCATTATAATAAACATTTTCTGCAGCAGCAGCAGCAGATTCTCATTCTCCCTCTTAACTGTGTGAAAAAAATGCGGGATTATGAGTCACTCTTTTACCCATAAACCCATGTTTTTTCATTGTAGTTAAGAGGGTTGGGCTGAAAGGAAGCATTTGTCTTTTAGACACATGCCCTCTTCTATGACACTACAGTGAGAGGCGTGCCTCCGCTGCAGCATTTTTATTGGAAAGCTTGGGCCAATGGCACTTTACCATTGGTGCAAGGCTCCAAGCTGTCCATTGAGCTCAGTGCCTGTGACAAGAAGTGAGGAGAGGCACTGCGAGTTCACCCTTTCAGTCTGCTGAAAACAGAGTGTGCCAGGTTGTATTTAAATTGGCCACTCTGTATGTAGCTTCTAACAGGCTGTGCAAAGAGCCCCGTATCTCAGGAACCAGTGATGGGATAGGACTTCAGCTACCTACACCCCAAATTTGGGGTCTCTGTGACCCCAGGTTACAGAGTTACGACCCCCGAGGTTGATTGTTTTTTTTTATGTTTTTGGCTCTGCCTCACCTACCTTCCCTGATTGCACATCGTAAATTGTGATAGTCAAGCAGATGTTAAAGTGTTACTAAACCCACAACAGTAAAATCAGTCTGTATATGCAGAATAACATGCTTGTTATACTCACAGTGAAACTTTAGGGGTTAATACTCTGCATTGTGTAAAAAGGCTGTTTTATCCTGTGTGCATAGATCCCCCCGCTCCTGCACTGTCTACTTTGGAAAGAACAGACAAGGTAGCCAACCTCAAGCTGCACATGGTCATTTGTGTATTTTATGGTGGAGAAAACAGTTACTTGTTCTTACTTACACGTTTTTAGAGATAGCCAGGTCACATAATATTAACATCACACATGTGGGCGTGTATAAAGGCAGCGATGAGAAAATCTCCGCCTCCTGAACTCTCAGCACTGAAGAAATTGTGCAGTTTATGATGTAACTGGGGTATACAGATCATCCAAAAAGGTATATAGTGCCAATGTTTTTATGTAAAAAGAAAATTTATAAGCTGTGGGCACTGTGGGGGGTGGAGAAACTATTTTCATATTACTGTGATTAGTAACAATTTAATATAATCAGCTCAGGCAACCTTGAGCTGGGAGTCTCTTGCTATAGTCTTAGTCTGTTTATTAAGGTGTTATGTGTTTATTAAGTGTGTCCCCCATTGTGTGCATTACCATTGTTAATTAAGTTAATTGACTCACCAATTGTTTCTGTCTGTTGGATAACTTGGCTAACTCTTGGAGGTATCTATGATGGGATTAGCCTTGTGTCAGCTCTACATTGCTCGCTAAACCATTGTGGGATATTTTGGGTAAATATTTGGCTTTATTGTTCATGTGGTGACTGACCTACTTTTGAAGTATATAAAACCCTCATTCTTTTGGTTCTTCCCCAACACCTTGTCAATGTATGATGCTTGGGGTGAAAATGGCTGGTATTAGCTATCAGTCTGCTGGCAGAGGGCAAGAAGCACTGTTTGGTGGAAGGAGGCACCCAAACGAGTCCAAAACAGTTCTGCCACAAATAATAAAAAATTTATTTGTATAATTGTTATTATTAGCATGTCTATCTACACCAAACATTGTATATATGTACAGAGAGAATCCATGTTCTATACAGAATATCTCTCTAAGCACAAGTGACATTTTGAACCAACTTACCTATTAGCCCTTCATGGACCATCATTGCATGCATGGCTTCATGTATTGGACAGTATTGCCTCCATTACCAATGTGCTTTAGAGAAACACCGCAGCAGAAAAATCTGTGCAAATGGATACAGCTCTGCTCGGTTTGTGTTTTGATGATGGTGGTGCTTATGTAAGTCTGGATGTAGGAACTGGTAGGTTCTAAATAACCTGGAACCTTTAGACTGCAGGCCAGTGATCTGGCAGTGGCAGGAGGACGAGCAGCACATTCTGGGAACATTAAAGTTTAAGGATGCAATGTTGACAGAATCGATTGTTCCTACTATAATACCTCTATTGTCACCCAAAAAAGAGCTGAAGACAAATCCTTTGGAGGGAACATTGGGGCGAACACAAAACTAGATAAACTTTATTTAAAAGCATGCATTTACTGAAGTGATTATCTCTTGGCACTAGAAGTTCTACAGAACTGGAATTAGGTGGCCATTCTGCTCCAGTGATTATCCACAATATTGCTTAAACTGCCAGAATGAACAGGTGTTGCTGTTTTTAAGCCAATATCAGTAAAAATAGATTGTAAACCTACATGGTAACTAAGAATAAAGGAAACCGAGGTGACTGTAGCTAAACTGAGACCCACAAATCTGTGCTACACATTCAAGCAAGATTTACATCTTGCTTAAACCACAGTAGTTTAGTGTAAAGTTCCGCATGTGCATCTGCATGCAGTTGAAACATGTTTACACTGTGTTTTTGTTGACATCATTTATTTTTTTGCATTAACATGTATTTGTGGGGTGTTTATTTACATGCATTCTGATATGTTTTTGTACAACAAATTGCAGCACGCTGTACTTATTTTTTTTTAAATGACATGACAGTGCCACAATGGTGTAAACTAGGCTCATCTAAATACATTCATTATTCTGGTATATGCTTTTAGCTTTGTTTAAAAACACATTCAGCTGCATCTCGAGTAAATGAGCCCTAACAGCCTAAAAGTATTTCTATAATACTTAAAGCAAACTTCCACCCAAAAGTGGAACTTTTGCTCATTTGTCTCCTCCCTTCTGCCGGTGCCACATTTGTCACCTTTCAGGAGGGAGCGGATACATGTCTTTGACAGGTATCCTGTCTTCACTTCTGGGAGTCTGGGAAATATGTCACAGCTTGGCTCCCTCCTCTTCCCTCTTCCTTCCCCCACCGCTGGGCCAGTAGGGAAACACAGCGGGACCCGGCGTGAAGTTATAATGCTACACTGCCGGGTTCCCTCCCTTACCCGCAATGGCGGCAGCACCCGACAGCTGATGGAAACATGCGGTGCCGACATCGCTGAACTCCAGGACAGGTAAGTGTCCAATTATTAAAAGTCAGCAGCTGCAGTATGTGTAGGGGGTGGGCGGACCTCCTCTTTAATTATGATGTACGTACGTATTAACATTTTTTTATACATGTAGAAACACTTTGCTCAGGTAGCTGGAGAAGCACCTTACTTGGACTGGACACACAATACACTCTGAGAGCAATCAAGTGCCAAATGTAACTTTTGTTAGTGAACAATGTTTACTATGGATAACTTCCTAGCTAGCATATGGAACACTCTGCTTCTCATCTTATTCTTCTCCAGATTTAAAATAAAACACTACTCTTCAGACTGTATCATCTTTAACTACCTACAATCCCTTACCCTAAAAGGCCAGGATATAGGGATACCCAGAGCAAACGCTCTAATGACACATCTGTAAACTCTTGAGGCCTTATTCAATAAACAGGGCCAATTTTATGTGCAGAAAATTACGGCAACTTATCAGTATACATACTTGCATACATAAAGCACAACGAATTAGGATTGATTGCTGTGGGATACTGCAATTAAGAAGCAGCAATTTTCTCTTCCCACTGTTTATTAAAAAAGGCCACTAGTGTACACCACTAGATATCAATAGGTTTGTTAATCTACTTTTCACAAAAGCTTTTAATTCTTGTTAAGTGAATCCTCTTACTTCAGATTTCAGATGTTATTGCACCATACACCATATGTTCCCTTTTACTAAGTCACAGAAACTTAAGATGTGAAGTAGATAAAGGATGCACCCAGACACTTTTATAAATGGGGTCAAATAACTTTGTATTTAAAATAACATTCAATAATTGCTGAAGAGTCTCTAATCCCTAATGAAGTGGTCGGCTAACATCTCCAGCATTTACTGATGGCTGGTGGAGTTTAGATTCCACGGTGCTGCAAGAGAACAAACATTGCACCAAAAGAATGGCAGAAGGAAAAACAAAACCTGGAACTTTGGTTCCATAAGGCTTATTTGGAATTGAAATACCTGTCATTGGATTCTAACTTAATCTGTAACTTAACCTATTTTCTTGGCCTACACACTACTTACTTTGCATCTAAATTTTTTACAGCAGTACCCAGTAGCTCACTCTTTTTATTCACTTTCTTTTCTTAGTTTATAGACGTCACTTATATGGTTGGGAAAAGTACTGACCAACAACTCTTTAAATACTTATAAATATTTTAAATCACTTTCTGAAATTTTAAATACCTAATACATTGGTATATCCGGGGGCTGAAAGTGTAAGTGCATCCTAAAGCTTAACATCAGACAAATATAAAAGTCAGAAAATTATGCAGCTCTGTATTAATTAATACATTAAAAGTATTTTTTTTTTTATTTGTAAGTATCTGAATTTGAACTGATAATTAGGAACACAATAATAGTAAGATAGAGCAGCATAACATATAAATTAGCTCATCAGTCTGCTGCTTCTCCTTTACTGCAATCATTTTCCATATACAGTCTATTTCATCTGTGTATCTAGCAGTATACCTATTCTGCATCAATATTATTTGGATAACGTTACATATGTTAGATCATGCTGCAAGTACTAAGATCTAGACCTTCTGAGCTGTTTTTATAATTAGTGGAGATGTGAGCCCTAAAAAGGGGCAAGGCACAGAGTCTAAGGCCTCATACACACGAGCAGACAGATTTGTTCAAATCTGTCTGTCCGACAGATTTGAACAAATCTGTCTGCTGGGATTTTGGTTTGCTCGCGTGTACACACGAGCAAACCAAAATCCCCGCCAGCAGACGGCGCGCTGACGTGTCGGTGACGTGGCGGTGACGTTGACGCCGCCACGTCACCGCACCAGGAAGTAAAACACTTCCGCGCATGCGCCGAATCCATTCGGCGGCGGTGCGGCGGCGGTGCGGGACGACATGTCTGCTGGTAAGTGTACTAACCAGCAGACATGTCGGGCGGACGGATTCCCACCCGATAGATTTCAAAGCATGCTTTGAAATCTGTCGGGTGGCCAAATCCGTCGGCTCGGCCGTACACGATCGAATCTGTCTGCTGAAACGGTCCAGCAGACCGTTTCCAGCGGACAGATTTGATCGTGTGTACGAGGCCTAAGGAGCCGCCTAGTGTTCACCAGTGCACTTATAAGTGCAATGGGCTTTGTTGTGGGACAACTCCCAGGTTGCAGCCTTCTGACACACCCTGCAGAAGGTAGCTGACCAGGGAAAGAACCAGACATCCCCTCGTGCTCCATTCCCCACACCCAGAAGTACGGGTTGTCTATCTTGTGTACCGGCCGGCACACAATTGGACTACAGGCTTGCCTTTTACTGCAAAATTGTAAGTGGATCACTGTGTGTTTTAACAATAAACTATCAACGGTTTTACACCATATGGACAGCGTTCTATATATTTATGTATCCACTGTGGATCTGACTGAGTTGGAGGCAATTGTCCGGAGTCCATGAATGTCTTGCTGTTTTCCTTGAGTCCAGCTGTAATCTTTTACACATATTCTTTGATCCTCTGTCATGGGGGATCATTGCTAGTCGGTAAGAGTTTATTTTTACTGGTGGTGGATGCAACACGTTTTCATTCTCACAAGTGGATTCGGCAGTTCACATTAATATGGACTTTTTTCTTTGGACTTTTTCCTTTGTCATTTGCACTGGTGTTCTAATTAAGTTAATTGCCATGTTTGTTATTTTTTTTCCAAAAACCTTTGGACACTCATTTTTGATTACAACTATCTATATATGGTTCAAAAAATTCATTTGTTGATATTCATCAATTTATTTTACTTTTTATTTTTATTTTTTTTACTTTAAAATGTTTGTAGACTCACTATATATTTCTATTTCACAATATTTTTTTATGCATGGGTTTATTCTCATTAACTGATCATTGGTGTTAAATAATTCAAAATTCTTTGCACTTTTATTTATCAATTTTTTGTGGAGTCACTATCATATGTTTTTCACCAAGTCAAAGCATGGGTTAATTCCCATTAATTGAACATTGGTGTTGTACATTATATGTCACTATTTTTAGTGTTAAGGTTAGCACGATTTATTATTTCTTCCAAAAGAACCAGAAGGATTGATAAGAAATCTCTAAAATTAGACCTACCAAAGGTTGAGGCAGGCAGCAGATTGTTGTGAAATACAGGACCAAGGTTGATAACCAATGGCCGTGACAGTATATCTTGCAAAATAAGAAACAGCTGCACCTCACGTGGGCTCCATGTAAAGTTTATTGGAAAATTTTAAATATCCAATTTAAATTTTTTGTTTTTTAACAATAGATTATTGAACGTATTTACTTAACAGTACAGATTAAAATTGTCACATTAAACCTTAGTAAACAACCGAGTTACCTTGGTTCATAAGATTGTTCTTATAACAATACAGTATTTGGTAGCCTGTACCAGCCTACACCTATCGGTTCAATCTGTAGGCATGGCTAAGCCTCCAATTGAGATAACTATTTGTATATAGAAAATCATTAAAAAAAAAAGAACAGAAAATGTATACACTTATATATATATATATATATATATATACATATATATATACATACAGAAATTAAATGAACTTAACAAAACTTGCTACACAGATCAATAAAGTAGGTCCAGGATTAAACATTACATCTGGAGTAAGCATATATATGACTTTGACGTATTTCAAACTTGACAATAGATTAAATATTACACTCTTTTAAGTATTTGGATGCTCTAGGATGGGTGATCCAAGCTAACCAATTATTTCTGAATGTAGTAGTGGAATACTACAGCATTGGTCAAGGTAGACGTGTTTCACACAACAGAAATGTGTTTACTCAAGGAAATCATAAGATAAGATTGTTCTTATAACAATACAGTATTTGGTAGCCTGTACCAGCCTACACCTATCGGTTCAATCTGTAGGCATGGCTAAGCCTCCAATTGAGATAACTATTTGTATATAGAAAATCATTAAAAAAAAAAGAACAGAAAATGTATACACTTATATATATATATATATATACATATATATATACATACAGAAATTAAATGAACTTAACAAAACTTGCTACACAGATCAATAAAGTAGGTCCAGGATTAAACATTACATCTGGAGTAAGCATATATATGACTTTGACGTATTTCAAACTTGACAATAGATTAAATATTATACTCTTTTAAGTATTTGGATGCTCTAGGATGGGTGATCCAAGCTAACCAATTATTTCTGAATGTAGTAGTGGAATACTACAGCATTGGTCAAGGTAGACGTGTTTCACACAACAGAAATGTGTTTACTCAAGGAAATCTTGCAGACACCAGAAATCAGGGACAGTGGACTTGAAGACAGTAGATTACACAGGTATCATTGAAGGTACAGAGTGCAGGGGTTACTGGAGATGGTGGGGTGACTGAAGTGTAGAGGGGTCAATGGGACCACTGAGATTCTAGGATCAGAGAGATGAGAGTCTCTTGCAAAACTTGGGTACCAGGGACACAGGAACTAGAACCCAGAGTCACTCAGAAACCAGGAAATCAGGGTCATTCTGAAACACTGGAACAGGGACCTGAAGCGAGCACAGTTAAAATAAAGTAGTATATTGGAAGGCTGGTCGGGAAGTGGCCATGAAGCAAGGTAAGTTCATCAGCAAGTGTGATGTTGTGACACCTATAATTACCAATACTGTGCTGCAAGGAGGTAAGACCAGACCAAAAATGTGTTAAACTACACATGACAAAACAGCCCTGTATGTTTGTGTAACTACAAATGACGGAATAGCCTTGCTGCAAGTACCAGATCAGCTACATAGTTAATCTGTGAGGGCAGTTATCACTGTTTGGGACCAGCATAGCTTTTCTTTTCTTTGATGTTGATTTTTTTCACCATATAGCTCAGCATACAGATTACGCATACCTTGC
The DNA here is from genome assembly GCA_029574335.1 of Rana kukunoris. NCBI lineage: Eukaryota > Metazoa > Chordata > Amphibia > Anura > Ranidae > Rana > Rana kukunoris. The sequence continues at coordinate 62,889,727 of CM056059.1, forward strand.
ACATGTGAAAACAGAACTACCATTGTTCACATGCCGTAAAAAAATCATAAAATGTAGAAAAAGTCCCTAAAAATGTGAAGAGAAAGGTGCTTGTGCTTTGAAACCAAAGTTGACTCTCTTAGTAATATTCCACCTCGTGCTCATGTGATATCATTCTCACTCACCCGATTCCAATGACCCCCTTAGGCCGCGTACACACGATCGAATTTATCTGCTGAAAAACGGTCCGATGGACCGTTTCAGCAGACAAATTTGATCGTGTGTACGGACGAGCAGACAGGTTTTTCCAGCAGACAAATTTTAAAGCATGCTTTAAAATCTGTCTGCTGGGAACCCGTCCGTCCGACATGTCTGCTGGTTAGTACACTAACCAGCGGACATATCTGTCCGCACATGCGTCGAATGGATTTGACGCATGCGTGGAAGTATTTTACTTCCCGGTTCGGTGACGTGGCGGCATCAACGTCACCGCCACGTCACCGCGCTGTCTGCCGGCGGGGATTTTGGTTTGATCGTGTGTACACGATCAAACCAATATATACCAGCAGACAAATCTGTCAGACCGATTTGATCAGATTTATTTAGTGGTGTGTACGCGGCCTTACTGTACAACAAGAGGAGTCAATAACACTTTTTAGGAGCTCTTCATTGACTGGCCTAGATGTTGTTCCCTCTTTTGTGCATGTTAGTTTGTCTTAAACCCAATAAAAATATCTTTTAAAAAAAAAAATAGATGTTGTTCCCTCCTGGGTGTTGCTCTGGTCCTTATCCTCATCATTCAATGGTCGGGAACAGTTTATAAAATAAGAAAGCAGAGGCATCCTTTCATAGTGAAAAACCTTGTTTATTAAAAAGCCTGATTTAGGTCCCACACTTGGGCCCAGATTCAGAAAGCAATTACGCCTGTCTAACTGGTGTTAGACAGGAGTAATTTCAAATTTTGCGCGCGGTATCACTAGTTTGAATCCTCAAACCATGATACGGCGGCTTCGGGCTTCGATCCGAGAAGCTTACGTCTTCGTAAGCCTTCGGATCTACGCTGCGATATATTTGCGGCCGCTGGGAGGAGTTCGCGTCGTTTTCATGCGTCGGGATATGCAAATGTGTTTTTACGGCGATCCACGAAGATACGAGTGGTCTTCGCAATCGCTTTCGTCTATTTTTTTTTACGTACTGTTAGACCAGCTTTTTGCTGGTCTAACGGTACGTAGCCCATGTTAAGTATGGCCGTCGTTCATGCGTCGATTTTTTATTTTATTTTTACGTAACTCGTTCGGGACGAGGATCGTGCGTAAACGACGCTACTCAAACAACGAATGACGTAACGACGTGTTTTCGCGCAATGCACGGCGGGAAATTTGCGAACGGAGCATGCGCAGTTCGATCGCCACGGGAACGCGCCTATTTTAAATGATTCACGCCCCCTACTCGCGTAGATGGATTGCGACGGGAGAAATACACTACGCCGCCGTCGTTTACTGGACAAAATGTACCTGGATTCCACGTAGAGCCAGGTAAAATACGGCGGCGTAGTGTATTTGGGAAACGCTACGATAATCTAATTGTATCTGAATCTGGCCCTTGGTTTTTACTGCCAATCACTCTAATTGTCAAAGAACATTTGTATTACACCACAGATAAAGTGGTAAGTAGCCACAAAACTTGCTTATATAATGTTTAATAAAATGTACTTTTTATGAAATTGATTACTTCCTGAAAATCATCGTATTCTTCTATTGGAACACCTCTGCTTCCTGATTGGCATATTTTTCTTTGTTTTGCCACAGGAGCCACTGCCAATCAAAAACTGGAAACAACCCATTGTAAGCAGGCTTGTCTGTGACATTGGTAGCTCATTACAGAACAGGGAAAGGACACTGGGCATGGGAGAAAGTACAGTATATCCTATAAATAGTGTTGTCATCCAAAGCCAAGGAATAGGATTAAAATGTTAAAATCTCCATTTTATTAGCAATGAAAAGCAGTTGTAAAAAAAAATAGTAAACGTGTTATGTAATTTACCAATTTTAAATCATTTATGATTTGGGTTTTCAAACACTTTAATGTTATGGTGCAATGCTAAATTTATTCTGTAACCATTTGTTACAAGTGCATTTTAGAAGCACAGGATCGTGTTGAGGGATAATCATGCTATAGAGCCATGGATTTAAAGGATATGTTCACCTTTACAAAAACATTTTTTTGAAATTTGTGCATGTAAAAAAATATGCATTTATTTTTTATTTTTTGTAATGGACCTGGACGCAGGAGGTGCACTGGCGGTATAGCGGCGCAATTTTTAGCGCCGCTATACTGTCGTATTTACTGCGATATTCGGCCACTAGCGGTGCTGTTTTAACCCCCGCTAGCGTCCGAAAAATAGTTAATACCGCTGGCTACTGCAGAGGCGCATTGATTACTGCAGTTTCCCATTGATTTCAATGGGAAGGATCGGTGTAGGAGCGGTAAACACAACGCACCTTCATGCACACTGGATGTTTTTGGACGTTTTTACAGCAGCAGTTTTTGGCTTCAGATGTTTTTTTCTACAGTCAATAAACTCCCCATCATGTTATCCTATGTGTCCATGCACACATAGGCGTCAATCAACTGTTTTTTGGCTGTAAAAAAAAAAAAACTAGTGGGTTTTTCAGCTGTAAAAACGTTCTAACGTCAAAAAACGCTGATGAACGCCAATAAACGCTAAAAAACAAGGCTCACCAGCATTTATTAATATCTCTGATCCATTGAAAAAAAAAAAAAAGAGAAAACGCTAACACGGGAAAACGCTCCCCACTCACTGCAAAGCTACTGGTGTTTTTATAATGTTGTTTTAACATCCAGTGCGCACCCAGAAGAAAGTATGATACTCCAGGATAATTGTTTATTTTGAATAAATGAGTATAAAAACAGATGTACACTTTCATTGAGGGGTGCTGTCATTAGCACCAACATAAAAAGCCTAGTGTGCACTGCTGGCCACTCTGTCCAAGCCGGTGTGCGTTCCAACAACCCGGACGTGATTTTTGAGACCCAACAGGAAATGACAGGAAATGTCGCCAACGGCATTGAGGTCAAGCACAGCAGTTGAAGGATTTTAAGATTAAGGATTTTAATGACTATCAGTGGACTTTTATTACTTATACATTTTGTGAATTAACTTTTATAAATTTATGTTTATTACACATACAGTTGAACCTCGGATTACGAGCATAATCCGTTACAAGACTATGCTCGTAATCCAAAGTACTCGCATATCAAAGCGAGTTTTCCCATTGAAGTCAATGGAAATGAAAATAATTTGTTCCGCATTGACTTCAATGGGATGCAATACCGAATGCGGCCAGAGATAGGGTGCAAGAGAGCCCCGAAAATGTCCGAAAAGGCCCGAGGACACTTTAGCTCGTTTCAGGCCAAATGAGGTACTGCAGGTCTATTAAAGGGGTGTTCCAGCCAAATGGTATGTTTATTAAAAGTCAGCAGCTACAAAAAGTGTAGCTGCTGGCTTTTAATAAACATTCACTTACCTGCTCCAGCGTTCCAGCGACGTGCCGGCCGGGGCTCCACTCCCCCCCTCCCCAGCCGGCGTCTTCATTCTAACTGTGGGCTTCGGCTTCACGGCCGGGCACCCACTGTGCATGCGCGAGCGGCACTGCGATTGGACAGGAGATTGTCTAGGACCTGTCAGTGTCCTAGGCGGTCGCCTACAGGGAGGGGCTGCTGTAGGCGATTAAGCTTAATCGCCTAACCAGCCCCTCGGCGGAAGGAGGAAGTGGGGCAGGAAGTCCCACTCCTCCTGAAGCCCCCACTCCCCCCCCCAAAAGAAATGGCATGCCAAATGTGGCATGTAAGGGGGTGAGGAGTGGATTAAGCGGAAGTTCCATTTTTGGGTGGAACTCCGCTTTAAGCTTGAATTCTGCTTGTCTTGCGAGTCACTCGCAAACCTAGTCAGAATTTAAAAAAAAAAGTTGCCCGCAAATCAAAGCGCTCTCAAACCACCTTACTTTTAATTACACTGTATTTTTACAATTTTTTATGAATAACTGCAGTGTTATAGTATGCATAGTTATGCATAGTAGCCCCTAACTTCTCATATATAGTATAGTTTAAAGGTGGGATAACCATTCAAAGGGGCAGCGGCACATGTTTAATAACATTGACTTGCTTATGTTTTGTACAAAGTTCGCACCATATTTACTATTATTTTTTAAACCTTTAATATGAACATGCTAAAAGAATAGGTTTTTTACTATAGGTATCAGGAACTTAAAGTGGAACTTTAATCAGATAATTAAGTACTGCTAGCAGGGGTCAAGTCCTGGGGAAAAAAAGTGTGGGAACTCCCACCCAAGATCCACTCCCCCACTAAAAAAAAAAATGATACGCTCATATGCATAATTACTAAACCGCGTGTTTGTTTGTTTTTCGATCCACTGTACCTTAGTAAGCAAGTTCTTTCTAAATCCCGCGATAACTCGCGGCAGACCTTTGCAATGTCTCCTGGGAACAATGACAAAAGCTCCCAGGAGACATTGCGGCATCGAGGAAGTGACGGAATACCCGCACACTACGCGATGAATCCATATACAGGAAGCGGCCAGTATCATAAAGGATTACTAAGGTTCGCCTGCCTCTGACAGTGACTCGAGCTGGACATCGCCGCTTGGTGAAGGATTGGCTTGGGTGGCTCAGCTGCTATAGTCCTGCAAAGGGAACTGCGTTCCTGCTGTGAAAAAAGTGCAGGAACTCCGTTCCCATGCGTTCCCACAGGATTGAGCCCTGACTGCTAGATCACGTCAGGCTTGTAAGTGCCTATACTGTTTAAAATCTAGTAATACACTGTCTCACCCTGCTCTGCACATGCACAGTTGCTCTCCATTGTTGGCATTGTGACTGAATATTGGAGCCATTAAAGGCTGGTCTGCTGACAGCCTAATTATTTACTGCTGCTCATGGGCTCTGGGCTTCAGCAAAATGGCAACCTCCAGCAAAAAGAAACATGGGGCAATGCTGGAGGTAATTTACAGCACTCACTAGTAGAGTTGAGCGGACACCTGGATGTTCGGGTTCGATGGGTTCGTCGCACTTCAGAAAAAAGTCTGGGTTCGGGACCCGAACTTGACCGCGAACCCCATTGAAGTCAATATGGACCCGAATTTTTGACTACAAAAAAGTCTCTAAAAAAGTAATGGAAAGGGCTAGAGGGCTGCAAATTGCACCAAAATGGGTGTTTTTTGAATAGAACAATAGAAGAAAACTAGCTAAAGTATTTATCTCACAAAAACAGATATGGAGGAAACACTGCAAACACTGGAGGAAACACTGCAAAATATTTATTTTTGCCCTAAATGGGTGTTTTTTGAATAGCACAATAGAAGAACACTAGCTAAAGTGTTTATCTCACACGTACAGATATGAAGGAAACACTGCAATTTTTTATTTATTTTTTGCCCTAAATGGATGTTTTTTGAATAGCACAATAGAAGAAAACTATCTTGCAGAGTATCTCACAGTAACATATGCAGTGCTGGTGTAATTAGATTTCTGAAGCAGGACAGACTCCTATATATTTCTCTCCCTACAAGCACAAGCAGGAACCTTGCCCTAAACTATCTTGCAGAGTATCTCACAGTAACATATGCAGTGCTGGTGTACTTAGATTTCTGAAGCAGGACAGACTCCTATATATTTCTCTCCCTACAAGCACAAGCAGGAACCTTGCCCTAAACTATCTTGCAGAGTATCTCACAGTAACATATGCAGTGCTGGTGTACTTAGATTTCTGAAGCAGGACAGACTCCTATATATTTCTCTCCCTACAAGCACAATCGGGACCCTTTCCCTCAACTATCTTGCAGAGTATCTCACTGTAACATATACAGTGCTAGTGTTTCTGAAGCGGGACAGTCTGACTCCTATCTAAATCTCTAGCTTATATAGAGGCTGGGTCACATGCTGGGTCACATGCTGCACTGGCCAATCACAGCCATGCCATTAGTAGACATGGCTGTCTACTAACCCAAACTTACAGCAACTTTACAGTCCGGGTTCGCTCAACCCTACTCACTAGTTTTGGTACCATAATTATTAATGTGGATGTATGTTCCTTGTTAATGAACATTATTTTTTATCAAGTTCTTATGGGTAAAGTTCTGCTTTAAAAATATTTTTTTACATAGTATTACTCTACTCAACATTGTGCTCTTGGTTCACTTGTGACTGTAGTTGCATCTAAGGCACTGACTAAACATTTGAGAACTTCAAAAAAGATGCATGTCAGAGGAATGGAGAGAAAGGTCATTCCCTGAGGATCCCAACATCAGGAAAGCTTTCCTTCACTGTGCCAACAAGATATAAAAAAGAGGGGAGCATTTCAAAAGCCTGCCTTTAACGGTTACATTTATAATGATAGCTAAAAGCAAAATGTCTGGTCTTTCAAGCAGCAGAAATATCAATCACGAGAGAAGGGTCTTACTGGCTGTTTAAGAAACTGTATTTTAAATTTAAGTCATATTTACTAAAGACAAAGGAAGGCCAAATAGAAAATCTATATAAGAAGATAAAGCCAGTAAAGCCAAATGCTGTGTCATCCATTCTAAATCAAATGTCCTGTTGAGTTGGTTGACATGGCATAACACAACACGTCTCTTTAGTGTTGCCTGCTGAGAACACACTTTTGTAAACCTGGTGATTTTATAAATGGAAACACTGATTCTTGAATTGGAAGGTCTCTCGATTGCTTGATAGGAGATTTCAGTAGAGTAGGACTGGATGCATAGTTGCATCTTTCGGTATACATTTAATAAAAGTTGTGTCCTTTATTTATTTATTGATCTCTCCTGAAAAATGGTCTTCCCACATTGTATGACTACAGCTCCATGGTAGGGTATGTTTTCTTTGTGTAAAAAATTGCATATTTATATTACTATAGTTGCGCTTTTTTTCTTTACAACTTCGTCAATGTTTTATTCAGACTTGTCAGGTATTTCAGGTTAATGAACTTGTGTTTCTTCAGATACTTCTCAACACTATCTCCACATATAACTGATAGGTATAACATAAACTGTAAAAAGTACATCTCCACCATCATCCTGTACAGAATAACTTCTTGAAAATAATTCTACAGCCTGGATCATCCTCTTAGCTTGTTCATTGAATGAAACATATTAAAGACTAGTAATCTTTGAACTCTGCTGGAGCAAGGTATTTTGTCTGAAACTATGGTATTTCCCTTGGAGACCTGTACCTTTTTCAGTCTAGACTTAATGATAATATTAATGATGCAAGAGATTTTTTCTCATTAAGATGAGGTTTCTGAATATTTTGAAAAACAATCCATATTTAATAAGAATGACTGTATATTGAAATCATTTACATCTATAGCTATCCTGTGTAATGGCAATTCCGGCATCTCATATTACAATAAGGTCTCTTTTTAGATGAATGCCTTGTTTTCTTGAGAGTCTTTAACATTTTCTATTTCAATATCCTAGATATACTTGTAGCGCCCCCTTACTTTCAGTATAGGCACTACGCTAAAGTTAGTGGGGGAGTGGGAGAGTTATGTTGCTCTCACTCTTAATTTCATTAAATTTGGGCTGCTGTCAATTTAGAACTGTCCTGTGGGTCAGTCTGCGCTCCAGGGGTGTCAATCTCAACCCTGGACGACAGATGGTGCCAGAGGGATTCTAACAGAGCCACTTTTCCCCAGCAGCCAATTGGAGGAGTTTTCCCTCATGGGGCATGCTGGGGAGGGCCATTTTTCGGGGTTCTTCGCGGGTTCCTGGTTCCAGGTGCGGCACCCACCTTTAGGGTGTGCGCATCCAACAGACTCCGGCTATATGGCCTACCAGGCCGGGGTCGAAAGTTATGTAGAGTCCCTGGCGGATGCTGCCGAGGGGCCCCAGTGACTTGCTGGGTCCCCTCACCACTACGAGAAAAATCCTAGACCGCTTGCTGTGCGGTGGGGAGTCGGCTTAAGGAGAACCCGGAGGCAGGTTATCTGAGAGACTTGAACGAACCATCGGGGATCTAGTGACCGACACACTGACAGGTACACTTCAACTGTCAACCAGTCACCTAATTGTAATTGACTGGAAGGATTCGCTTTGCTGTTCACATTGTCAGCATAAAGCCTGTGGCAGAGGCCTTATCTGGCATCTTAAATCCAAATCAGAGCCAGGTCCATAGCAATGGCCTGTTCCTTTCAGCAACCTTAAAAGTAGAACTCCGGCTGCCAGTCTTGTGGCAGAGGTCTGTCCGGGGTTCACTTCACCCACTCTGGCTAGAGTGGCGACGCATTGTATTGTTACTGAGAGCAGGCTTGCTCTCCTGTTTATCCAAGCCTGATACTGCAAGGTTTCCTTCACTTCATCAGCCTATCCTGTCTACCTCCTGTTGATGTTGGTCGTGTTGGACCCAAGAAATAAAGCATTTGGAAAACCTTATCTACTGGCTGGACATTCGCTTACTGCTCTTCTCACTGACTTCACCCCTAGACAAACGCTAAAAGGTAACTTAATATGCCGATCCCAAATCAACCAGCGGCCCTTAAGGGGGTATTCGCTAAATACTGTAGCAATCCCACAGATTACCATTGTTTACCCTAAAGAGAGGCCTAAAAGAAATGAGGAGATGAATTTTTATTAAATTATCATTATATACTGCTGGGCTCGGAAACCCATAGATCACAATCTGCCTGTTGATTGCTGGACGCCAACACATAGATCACAATCAGAGGGCTTTACCAATGCTCCCCAGCCAGAACCACTCTCCTTTTACTAGCAGAGCGGAATGAGAGGCAAAACAGTGCTGGATGGAGGGCAGGCACCTGCTTTAGTTACATTTGTGACTATGACGGAAGAGTGTGCACCCCCCAGTGTGGGACTTGTACCCCATTTGGGTTTTCTGGCATTACAATTATGATGTTTGCTCTATAATAATACTGTACTACAAGCTTCTGAAGACGCAGTGGGGTTCCCCGCCAAACATGTTGAGCATCCAATATACAGATGGTACTGTATATGTTCTAATTGATAACAGTCATCTTCTAGTGATCATCCCATTTGTAACTTTGTAGAGCTGAATTAGCAAGATACGTTTTCCAATCAATAACTTTTAGATATTTTGTATGTTTTAAAGCTTTGTTTAATAAATAAAATGTTATATATTTGCCTTGGTTATGTTTAGCCTTTGTACGGTACCATGAAAGTCAAAAAAAGCCTCAAACCATTTTTTTCTAAATTCGATAGGACGTAGGCCCTTTTTCCTAAAGCTGCTTTGTTTAACCTTTGCAAGTTAAGTAACAGATGGTTGATTGCTAAGCAGTGCTAGCAACCAATCATCAGCTTGTTAACATCAAGTTAACTCTGGCAGCTCCCACCCTCCATCCATCACTGTGCTGCGTCTCACTCCACTTAGATGTACAGTTGCTGTAAGATAGGAGGGAGCTACCTACATATGGCTGTTATAAACACTTGTTTGGGAGATGGGGGGCAGAGGAAACAGCAGAAGGCACTACTGTGTGTGTGGGCAGGGCAGAGGGGCAGAGACCCCTACAGTGGGGGGGACATAGTATATTACTGGGGTGGGGGGGGTGATGTGAAAGGGGGTAGAGGACACCACTGTGGGGGGCAGAGCAAAGTACTGTGTGGGGGGTGATTTGGAGTGAATCAGAATATGCTACTGTGACACACACTGTGTTTTTATCCCTCCCGTGACCTTTTATTTCCTCCATGTTGTCCAGGTAGAGCTTAACCTCTGAAGGGTTGCCTAACTCTCGTGTCCTGCAATCAGCAATATTATGCTGCTTCCCATAACAACATTTAGACTATCAGCAACTTCATGTAGTAGAACGCTGACTGGTAATTTATTGTTGGTTATCATTTTATCAAATTAAAATAAACATAAGCAGATTGCCATGTCAGCAAATGTGGGTGTTAGAACTATTAAGACAGGAAAACCCACCAGTCCCTACTAGTAGCCAAACAATCACAGAACATATTTAGATTGCCCCTTCATCAAGCATCTGAACTAAGAAAAAACAACAACCACATCACAGTAATTGCTAATAAATAGCACATAGACACAGCTCAAGGACAATGCGGGTCATGTAAATTATGGTGGCAGTGTCTATGTGTGAACAAACTGCTTAACCGTGACAACCAATAGTGGGGTCAATCCAATGTCCCTATTAATTGGCAATAGATGCACTATTGTGAAGGCAGAGTAGTATTATAAACACGTATCCAGTATTGCTGCATTATCCAAAATGGGTACTTTATTGATTAAAACCTTATATCAAGGTCACAGAACATAATAAAAAAAGTCCCCAGAGAGGTGTGCACACCACGGACACCATAGTAAGCACCTGACCATTTTGCTGTTAAATTGTGGAATTTTATTATGCTCTTTTCTATTCTGTTCTTTTGACTTTTTTTTAATGTTTAACCAATAAAGTACCCATTTGGACAATGCAACAATACTGGACGTTAGGGATGAGCCGAACACCCCCGCGTTCAGTTCGCACCAGAACCGTCGAACAGTCCGATCGTTCGCACAAACATTTAGAACCCCATTGAAGTCTATGGGACTCGAACGTTCGAAGTCAAAAATGATAATTTTTAGGGCTGTTACTGATCAAAATTTTTGTGTTTGATTAATCGTTTTTTTTTTTTAATCGATTAATCAACTAATTTCGATTAATTATAACGCACATACAGATCCAACTACTTTTAGCTGATCTCCTTGCAGGCTGATTCCCAGTGCAGCTACCATCACTGGAAAAATGGATAGCAGGATACAAAAAACACACACAGGCAGCGCTCGATGGGAATAACATTAAAACTTTTATAGTCTTCAAGTAGGTAACAAAATAAATATTGCACTGGAGATACAAATCGATGTCGCTACATAAATTGTAAAAATGGTGCGAGTAATACCAAACGGTACCAAAAGCAGTCATAAAAACATGTAGCCAAGTATGACACTGGTATAAAAATGTGTACAACGATACCACTGCTGAATCCAGATGAGGAGAGGTTAACATTGTTCGTCGGCATGTAGATGTCCCATGAAGGGAACTATCACAACTCCCAGTGGATGGTTGTAGAATCCCAGGGTGATAGAGTGAAGTGATAGAGGGAAGTGTAACAGCCCTTGCGTGTGGCAGATAGTAAGGTCCCGCCAGCATGCAGATATGAAGGTAAAGCAAAGGAGCCCTTCAGATGGACATGGCAAGCCCCGCCGGTGTCCGTGACATTACCCGATCTCCGACGGAACTCCCTGAAGGCCCAGAAGCCGGTGGAGAGGTGAGTACCAATCAAAAGAATTTTAATCGATCAAAAAGATTTTGATCGATCAAAAAAATTAAAGATTAATCGATCAATTAATAGTTATTTTGCACAGCCCTAATAATTTTGAAGAACAATTTTCAAGTTATTGTTCGAAAACGTCTTTCAGAACCCGGGTCTTGCCCCAGGGAACATGTATCAATGGAAAAAAGTCTTAAAAACTGTAGTTTTTCCAGGAGCAGGACACCTGAAAAAACGACCGTTTTTAAAACTTTTTTTTCCATTGATAGTAGTATCAATGGGAAAAAAGTTTTAAAAACGGTCGTTTCGTTTCACTCGAATTTGCCGCGAACGATAGTTTTTGTTCGAAATTTGACGAACGATCGAACGGACGACGTTAGAGTTGAACATACGTTAGTTTCGAACGCGAAGCTCATCCCTACTGGACATCTGTTTATATTACTACACTGCCAAGTTATATGTGGCATTGGATTGACCTGACATCTGGTTGCCACGGATAAGCAGTTTGTTCACGCATAGACATTATATCACCTGCATTGTCGTTGCACTGTGTCCGTGTGCCGATTATTTGTTTTGTCTATCCTTAAGTAGGATTCCATAGCAGCAGAACTTGTTGGGACATTTCTGGTCACCATTGGTTAAGAAGGTTCAGCGCCTTGGTGTCTTTTGTTTGCTAATAAACGTAAAATCTTAGAATGTAATTTCCTGGATATATAATCACCTTTTCATCACCCTACACCTGTGGTCCCCAAACTGTGGCCCTTTGCTTGCTTTTATCCAGCCCTTGGGACAATATTACATCCACTGATAATAACAGTGGTGCACAATCCCTCGCAATGAAACCAATGATAGGGTCCCATTTCTCCCAATGATGCCAACAATGAAGCCTAATGCTACCAATGATGGGGAAAAAACATTATAATATTGACTGATGTAAACGTAGACACTTAAAGGAATAAAATAAAAACATATCAAAAGAAAATTATGGGGAACAATTCCGCCCAATGGCACCAACAATGGGGCTCAATGACACCAATGATGGGACACCATTCCTCCCCCTGACACCAAAGGGGCCTTTTCTACACTCAATGGCCGCAGTCTGCCCCCCCCCCCCAATGTCTCGGGGACCGTAAACTGGCCCTTTGTTTCGAAAGTATGAAGACCCCTGCTCGACACCAATGTCAATTGCTCACTATTTGTGTTAATTACAGTATTAATTACAGTATAAATCCAACCTTTAAAATATAAACACCACGCAGAGATGCTTTCTTTTACCAATCCTCCTGGAAAAAATGTAAATGTAAATTTCTATGACAAAAAAGGTTGCTTCCAATCCACCTTTTTTCAAGTCTATGAAATGTGATTAACTGTTATAAAAGTATTGTCAGTAGGTGTTCTCTGAGGCCCTGTACACGCGATCAGACCGGTCCGATGAGAATGGTCGGACGGACCGTTTTCATCGGACCACGCTGAAGTGGTCTGATGTGCGTACACACCATCGGGCCAAAAATCCGATCAGGCCAGAACGCGGTGACGTAGAATACAACGACGTGCTGAAAAAACAAAGTTCAATGCTTCCAAGCATGCGTCGACTTGATTCTGAGCATGCGCGGGTTTTTGGTCCGATGCTTTTGTGTACTAACCATCGTTTTGGTCCGACGGACACCTGTCCGTCGGACACCTGTCCGTCGGACAGATTTTAAAGCAAGTTTTAAAAATTTGGTCCGACGGACAACGGTCCGATGGGCCGTATACACCATCGAATTTGTCCGATGAAACTGGTCTTAAGACCAGTTTCATCGGAGCGGTCTGATCGTGTGTACGCGGCCTGAGATTTTGCAGCTTCAGACTGACTGCTTTAGAAATACAGTAGAGCTACCTTAACCTGTTTTACATATAGTATGTCCTTTCACCTTCACTCTTTCTAGCATTAGGAATCATGTTCCAGTAAATCCTGCTGGTGTATCACGTAGCCTCAGTTTCACTACTGGCTTCCATTTCACACAGTATTAAATTAACCGTTACTGTTGTAGTACAAGGAATGTCTCTCAGACAAGACCGCTCAATAGTTCTGATTCCAACCAAGAGTTCAAATTATTCAATACCTATTTGACAAGGACTTTTATTTAGACTAAATATGTGGTTATGATATGGTTTACTAAAATATAAATGAATGATTTATAGATATCATTTCTATAAAACTTCTATAGCATTATAAGGTGCGTCTTAAGCCTGGTACACACGATCGGATTTTCTGAGGACAAAGCATAGGACTTTTGACTCAAATATTAATCAAACACAACAAACTTTCAGAGAATTTGCTTGCATTTTAGGTAGTTTGAGTTGCTTCTGCATTTAGCATTCTTTACATCTAAGCAGTGTTAAACCAACACCAAAAAAAGTAATATATTGTAGCTTAATAATCATTAGATGTGGTGGCTGCATTCATTTTCTTTTTTTAAAGTGTTGCTAAACCTACAACAGTAAAATCACTTTGTATAATGCAGTAAAGCATGTTTGTTATACTCACTGTGGAACCTAAGGGGTTAAACCTCCACATTATGTAAAAAGGCTGCTTGATCCTGTCTTCTCTATTCCAAGCTTTCCATAACCAGAAAATACTATCTTTTCAGCATGTGCACAATGTGGTCCAGGAGACCAGAAAAAACATGGATATGCCTGTAGAAATGCTAGGAACTGTAGGCAGAAGCTTACCGCTGTCATAATGATAATTTAGCTCCCATTCACATTATGAACCGCAGCTTGTATGTGTATTTTGCACACTTCGTGCATTGGACAGCCAATTCATTTCAATGAGCTCCTACAAATCACAAACACAGCAAAGAAGCTCAGATATCCTTCCCAGCTTTTAATGTTATTATATTTTTTTATTATTGAAACGCTTCTAAATGCAAACGTGGCTAAACGCGGCATGTAAACGCAGAAAAACAGACATTTTAATAGTGGGTTACATCTTCCAAGTTTAATCAATTAGGAGCATTTGTAAAAGTGTCCCATGTACATGGAGCCTTAATGTTGATAAATGTACAGTTATGCACTTGGGTGCTAAGAATATGCATACATCATACATACTAGGCGGGGGTACAACTGGGGGAACCAATGGTGGGGAAGAATCTGAGTGTTTTGGTAGATCATGGACTTAATTCGGTTGTAAAGGCAGAAGGTATGCATTAAGATGAAAAAACCTTCTGTGTGCAGCAGTCTCTCTCAGCCCCCAAACTTCCCTGAGGTCCATCTCTATCCAACGATGTGCACCGGTGCCTTGACCACTCAGGCCCCCTGGTAGAGGTTTCCAATGTGAGTAAAATCCAATTTTGACACATTTTTGGGACCATTGTCATTTTCACAGCAAAAAATGCTATACAAATGCATTTTTTACTGTGAAAATTACAATTGCAGTTTGGGAGTTAACCAGTAGGGGGCGCTGTAGGGGTTAAGTGTGACCTCATGTGTGTTTCTAACTGTAGGGGGGTGGGGCTTGATGTGTGACATCATTGATCGCCTTTCCCTATATCAGGGAACAGACGATCAATGACAGCGCCACAACGAAGAACACCTCTCCCCGCTCTTCAGCTCCAGGGACGCGGCTGCATTCACAGAGCTTGGGACCGAGTCGCGGGCCCGCGACCCACGGTTGGGCATTTAACAATCACATACAGGTACCTGATTGTGCCCAGCCATGCCATTCTGCCGATGTATATCGGTGTTAGGCGGTCCTTAAGTGGTTAAGGTCATCACAGAGGACAAGAGGAACTCTTTACATCTGGAGGAAAAGTGATTTAATCTCCAAATATGGAAAGGCTTCCTCACAGGAAGGCCTCGTACACACGACCGGGTTTCTCTGCAAAAACCAGCAAGAAAACTGCTTCTTACCGATATTCCCGTCCGTGTGTACGAGGCATTCAAGTTTCTCGTCTGGAAATCTGGCCAGAATCTCGACGAGAAAAAAGAGAACCTGCTCTCTTTTTCCTCGTCGAGATTCTTGTCAGCCTGTTTCGACGGGAAACACGAGAGTGTGTATACTTACCTGTCGCCGTGGAAACCCGTGCATGCTCAAAATGACTTTGACGCATGCGCGGTAGCTTCCACGACATATGTAGGGTGAAGCAAGATGGCAGCGAAGGCATCGAATGTGACGAGCGCATGCTCTACGTACGCGATGACATCACTGCATTCTTTGCTTTTAAGAGAACCTTGGTTCTTTTGAAACAAAAGTCTGTACACTCCGGCGGCAAGAGTTTCTTGCCAAGAATCTCGTCAGGGAAAACGACTAGTTTTTCCTGACGAGATTCTCGGACGTGTGTACGAGGCTGAAGAGCTGTGAAAATGTGGAATAGACTCCCTCAAGAGCTAGTTAAGTCCAGCTCAATAGATTGCTTTAAAGAGGGTCTGGTTCTTTTCTAAATGTACATTATATACCTGGATTATATACCTGGATACTAATATTTATAGGTAAAGTTCATCCAGGCAATATTCGATTCCCTCTCTGGGGATCAGGAAGGATTTTTTTCCCCTGCTGGAGCAAATTGGATCATGCTTTGCTGTTGTTTTGTTTGTTTTTTGCCTTCCTCTGGATCAACTGTAGGTAAAGGATTGTGTATATAGTATTATAAAAAAAAAAAATTGTTTTACATTTTAATGGTTGAACTCAGTGGCGTAACCAGAGTTATGGGCGCCCGGGGCAGAATTTTTTTTCGCCCCCCCCTTGTATAATCATCCACTCTGGTTATAAGGATCTGTAATGTATCCCTCTCAGGGCTTTCAGCATGTAAGGGGTAAATTATTGCAGGATTAATCATTTAACCCCTTACTGTAAGGGATTAACAGACTGACCCCCCCCCCCCCACAACCACAGATCCCCCATCATAGACTGAACCCCCCCCCACAATCACAGATCCCCCATCACAGACTGACCCCCCCACAATCACAGATCCCCCATCACAGACTGACCCCCTAAATAACAGACCTCTCATCACAGATGGATCCCCCCAATCACAGATAGACCCCCCACAATCACAGACCCCCTATTTAACAGACCTCAGACAGTAACCCCCACCATAGTGCAGACCTCAGACAGTATACCCCAGTAGTGCAGACCTCAGACAGTAACCCCCACAATAGTGCAGACCTCAGACAGTAACCCCCATAATAGTGCAGACCTCAGACAGTAACCCCCATAATAGTGCAGACCTCAGACAGTAACCCCTATAATAGTGCAGACCTCAGACAGTATACCCCAGCATAGTGCAGACCTCAGACAGTAACCCCCATAATAGTGCAGACCTCAGACAGTAACCCCCATAATAGTGCAGACCTCAGACAGTAACCCCCATAATAGTGCAGACCTCAGACAGTAACCCCCATAATAGTGCAGACCTCAGACAGTAACCCCCACAATAGTGCAGACCTCAGACAGTAACCCCCATAATAGTGCAGACCTCAGACAGTAACCCCCATAATAGTGCAGACCTCAGACAGTAACCCCCATAATAGTGCAGACCTCAGACAGTAACCCCCAGTAGTGCAGACCTCAGACAGTAACCTCCATAATAGTGCAGACCTCAGACAGTAACCCCCAGTAGTGCAGACCTCAGACAGTAACCCCCAATAGTGCAGACCTCAGACAGTAACCCCCATAATAGTGCAGACCTCAGACAGTAACCCCCATAATAGTGCAGACCTCAGACAGTAACCCCCACAATAGTGCAGACCTCAGACAGTAACCCCCATAATAGTGCAGACCTCAGACAGTAACCCCCATAATAGTGCAGACCTCAGACAGTAACCCCCATAATAGTGCAGACCTCAGACATTAACCCCCAGTAGTGCAGACCTCAGACAGTAACCTCCATAATAGTGCAGACCTCAGACAGTAACCCCCAGTAGTGCAGACCTCAGACAGTAACCCCCAATAGTGCAGACCTCAGACAGTAACCCCCAATAGTGCAGACCTCAGACAGTAACCCCCAATAGTGCAGACCTCAGACAGTAACCCCCAATAGTGCAGACCTCAGACATTAACCCCCAGTAGTGCAGACCTCTTGCTGATTTTCTCAATGTATTTTCTCACCAAACAGAGTAATCACACACATTAACCGCTTAAGGACCGCCGCACGACGATATACGTTGGCAGAGCAGCCCAAGTGAGTACAGGCATGTTGCCTTTAAGAGCCCAGCCGTGGGTCGCGCACTCACGACCCGGTCCTTAGCTCTGTGACCGCACCCGCGATCAGGTCACAGAGTTGAAGAACGGGGAGAGGTAAGTGTAAATAAACCTTTCTCCGTTCTTCCTAGTGGCAGTGGTCGTCTGTTTCCTGTCATAGGGAACGACGATCAGTGACGTGTCACGCCAGACCACGCCCCCCTACAGTAAGAATCACACACTAGGGCACACTTAACCCCTACAGCGCCACCTAGTGGTTAATCCCTTCACTACCAATGTCATTTTCACAGTAATCAGTGCATTTTTATAGCACTGATCGCTGTAAAAATGACAATGGTCCCAAAAATGTGTCAAAAGTGTCCGATGTGTCCACCATAATATCGCAGTCACGATAAAAATCGCTGATCACCGCCATTACTAGTAAAACACTAGTAAAAAAAATATTTTAAAAATACCAAAAAACTATCCTCTATTTTGTTGGCGCTATAACTTTTACACAAACCGATCAATAAACGCTTATTGCGATTTTTTTTACCAAATACAAATATGTAGAAGAATACGTATTGGCCTAAACTGAGGGGAAAAAAAGTATTTTTTTATATATTTTGGGGGAAAATTTATTATAGCAAAAAGTAAAAAATATTGGTTTTTTTTTAAATTGTCGCTTTATTTTTGTTTATAGCAAAAAAATAAAAAAACGCAGAGGTGATCAAATACCACCAAAAGAAAGCTCTATTTGTGGAAAAAAGGACGCAAATTTTGTTTGGGAGCCACGTCGCACGACCGCAAAATTTTCAGTTAAAGCGACGCAGTGCCGAATCGCAAATCGTGGTCTGGTCCTTTAGCTACAAAATTGTCCGGGGCTTAAGTGGTTAAGGTGTGACGTAGAAAAAATATGCCATGGCTGAATTTTGTAGTATGGAATCCTCTACTGGTTATACATTTCCACAATACAGGTAGAGGATACTCCTATAAGATATATACACACACACATGTACATATACATACACAAGTTTAGTTATGCTTTCTATAATCCTTGTATCTGAAGCTGCCAGTACTAAAGAATGGTACTCTGTGCTCCATGCATTAAGAACACCAGTAAATAAATAAGCATGTGCTGTGTTTCTATATGCAGCAAAGGAAGAACCGCAATGAAAAAAGGTCGTTCCTGATTTCAAGGTGAATAATATGCTACCAATGCATGCAGCACAGTCAGGAAACCCTTAATACGGTTGTATTATTTACAACTCACAGAGTGATGGTTTCTAAATTATTAACGCTGCCTTCTACCTGATTCTTTGGGCAATTCTAGATCATCTTATTGCAATACATTTCTGTCTCTCCCCTACAAGGTCATTTGCTTAGAACACTCAGTGGATGTAAATAAAACAGCATTGTTACTAGGCGCTCCATTTTACCATAATTCTCTGTAGCAGTCACAAATAAAAGGAGCAGGACCATTAATAAAACTGAGCTCCAGCTGCTTTTTGAAAGACAAGATAAAAGACCAATATTTTTTGTATGTAAAATGAGCACAATAAATTGAAAAACGTTATTCTTCACAAATAACCAAAAAATTAGCTGCATGAAAAAAGGGAAAAAAATGTTTTGCAAAAGCACCATAATGTCATGACTGAATCGAATTAGCTGATACTCTACTCTTATCAATGTGTGTACAGTGGGATAAATTGATCTTGGCTACACTATATTACCAAAGTATTGGCACACCTGCCTTTACACGTACATGAACTTTAATGGCATCCCAGTCTTAGGGCCAGATTCTCTAAGAATTCCGGCGGCGTAGCGTAAGCCAGTTACACTACGCCGTCGCATCGAACTAGAGCAAGTGCTTTATTCTCTAAGCACTTGCTCTGTAGGTTTCGCCTGCGTCGCGTAAATCGCGCAGCGTAAAACCGCGCAATTCAAATGGGGCGGCTTGTATTTAAATTAAGCACGCCCCTGCGTCGAATGAACTGCGCATGCGCCGGCCGGGGAAAAGCCCAGTGCGCATGCTCCAGCTCACGTCGGAAAGCGTCGTTGAAACCGACGTCAAAACGACGTGAGCGTCATTTACGCAACTCTCTATTGGCGAACGAGTTAGTAAAACGACGTAAGCGACGGAAAAAGCCGACGCTGACCCGACGCCATACTTAACACGGCATCCGACAGTACTTCGTAAGGTTACTCCACATAGAAGCTGGGGTAACCTTACGCGAACAAAAACGACGTACGCGACGACGGGACGGCGTAAAAGCGATAGAGAATCGGCGTACTACTGCATTTGCATATGCAAATGCGAAAACAACGTAAAGGCCACCTAGTGGCCGGAGTTGTCATTACACCTACGATCCGCAAGTGTAATGGTTTTACACTTGTCGGATGTAGAAGCGTATCTATGCAAAAGTGATGATTAGCATCACGCGCATAGATACGAGACAAAAAAAACGGCGATACGACGGGGTATCTGAGATACTCCGTCGTAACGCCGCTGAGAATCTGGCCCTCAGTCCGTAGGGTTCAATATTGAGTTGGCTCTCAATTTTCAACTATAAGGCCCCATACACACGATCGGACATATCCGATGAAAACGGTCCGCGGACCATTTCCATCGGATATGTCCGATCGGGAGTTTGATCCGATGGCGTGTACACACCATCGGATCAAATTCCCCGCCGCCGGACGGCGCGGTGACGCGGCGGTGACGTTGACGCCGCCGCGTCACCGCCACGTCACCGCACCAGGAAGTAAAACACTTCCGCGCATGCGCCGAATCCATTCGGCGGCGGCGCGGCGGCGGAGGGGGACGACATGTCTCCTGGTAAGTGTACTAACCAGCAGACATGTCGGGCGGACAGATTCCACCGGATGGATTTCAAAGCATGCTTTGAAATCTGTCGGGTGGAGAAATCTGTCCGCTAGCCCATACACACGAGCGGAGATGTCTGCTGAAACGGTCCATCGGACCGTTTTCAGCGGACATATCCCCTCGTGTGTACGCGGCCTAACAGCTTCAACTCTTCTGGGAAGGCTGTCCACAAGGTTTAGGAGTGTGTCTATGGGAATTTCTCGCATCTACAAGTCGTCCAGAATACAGCCGCCAGACTGATAACGGGAAAAAAGCCTTGGGATTCCATCACCCCATCCCTGAAGTCCCTCCATTGGATAACCATAAAGGATTGGGTGACATTCAAGTCACTCTCAAATGCACACAAGGAAAAGCCCCGCAATACCTATGCGAGAAAATAGGACACTACAACCCTGGGCGGGCCCTACGGTCGACGAATCAAAACCTGCTCTGCATCCCCAAGACCCTCTACAAATCAAAAGGAGAATGTAGCGGGTCTTGGGGATGGATGGATGACCATTGCGGCTTTAGGAAAAAACTGAAGACCCCCCTGTTCTGAAGGACAAGGACGACTCCGGATACAAGCGCCTTGAGGCGATTTGGTTTGCATTTGTTAGCGCTATACAAGTTTCTCACTCACTCATTCTTCCAGAAGCACATTTTTGAGGATGGGCACTATGTGGACAAGAATATCCTGGCTCGCAGGCTCCACTCTAATTTATCCCAAAGATGTTCTATCGGTTGGGGAGGCCAGTCAAGGTTCTCCACCCCAAACTCGCTCATCCATCTTTATGGATCTTGCTTTGTGCACTGGTGCGCAGTCATGTTGGAACAGGAAGAGGCAATCCCCTAACTGTTCCCACAAAGTTGGGAGCATGAAATCGTCCAAAATGTCTTTGTATGCTGACGGCTTAATTGTTCCCTTCACTGGAACTAAGGGCCTAACCACTCAAAAACAACCCCACACCATAATCCCCCTCCACCAAAGGATTTGGACCAGTGCACAAAGCAAGGGTGGGCCAACTCAATATTGAACCTTACGGACTAAGACTGGGATGCCATTAAAGCTCATTTGTGTGTAAAAGCAGGTGTCCCAATACTTTTGGTAATATAGTGTATGAGCTACCATGCGTGTATAATAATAAATGGAGCTTGCAGTGGTTAAAGCTGACCTAAGTGTTAACGTAAACCTAGAACGCAGCCTCCATAACATGCAACACGTAGCGTTATTTCTTAGAATGATGGATAGAATTGAACCTCCAAGAGTCATATATACTAAGGGCCAGATTCAGGTAGCGCCGCGTATCTTTGTGCTGGCGTAGAGTATCCTATTTACGCTACGCCTTCGCAGCTTTTACAGTCAAGTGCTGTATTCACAAAGCACTTGCTCCGTAAGTTGCGGCGGCGTAGCGTAAATGTGGCGGCGTAAGTGCACGTAATTCAAATTAGGCAGGTAGGGGGCGTGTTGTATTGAAATTAACCGTGACCCCACGTAAATGACGCACCGAACGAACTGGGCATGCAGAGTGCCAGAGGATAAGAATTGTTCTAGGAGGGTGCTTGAAATGGTGATTTGGGGGGATTTGTGTTCGGAGGGGGAATGGGGGGAAGAGGTTGTGCTATGATGAGGGATTTGGGGAGTTTGTGCTAGAAGAGGTGATATGGAAGAGAGGAGAAGGAAATTTGTGCTAGGAGGGGAAATTGGAGGGGGGGGGGGGGTTGGGCGAGGAGGGGGAATTAGGAGTGGGGGGAGAGAATTTGTACTCATAGGGTAAATCTGACGGGGTCGATGATTTTTGCTAGGAGGAATGATTGTTTTTGGAGGGGGTGTATTTGTGCTGCAGGGAATTTATTGAGAGAGAGGATTTGAACTTTGAGGGGGGATCGGGGGGCAAATGATTAAGCTGGCAGGGGGGGATTTTAGCAGGGGGGCAGATTTGTACTGGAAGGAAGGGAAATTAATGCTTAGGGGGTAAGCATGCAGATTAGTATGTAGGGCTCACCCAACTAATTAAGTTAAAAATATTAACAACTACTTACAAGGCCATTCACAACTCTGCCCCCAGCTACATCACTAGCCTAGTCTCTAAATACCAACCTAATCGTTCACTTCGTTCTTCCCAAGACATCCTGCTCTCTAGCTCCCTTGTCACCTCCCATGCTTGCCTCGAGGACTTTTACAGAGCCTCTCCAATCCTATGGAACACCTTACCCCAATCTGTCCAATTGTCTCCTACTCTATTAGCTTTTAAACGTAAGACAGTGTGTGTACAGTGGTTAGAAGAGGACAGAGGTTATTGCTGGCGGGGCAGAAGTAGGGTTGCCACCTGTCCAGGATTCACCTGGACAGTTCGGGTTTTGAATTATGTGTCTGGGTTTAAAGTGGAGTTCCGGGCATATTTTTTATTTTTTTTGCCAGCTAAAATCAATCACATTAGATATTCCCTAAAACATATTAATAGCTCCCCAATCGTTCCAGAAATCATTGCAAACACTTGCCTTATATCCTCCAGCTCATGTTGTGGTCGTATCCATCATATGTGTGGGCATGTGAAGCTCAGTTCCTTTTTCTTCCTGGTTTTCAGGGAGAGGTGCATGCTGGGCGATTTTTAGGCAGAGTAATGCCCAGAGACCCCTGGTAAATGAGTGTCATCATTTCCCAGGAGTCAATGGGGTCTTAGGACAGGAAGTTGAACCGTCTAAGACCAGGCACTAGGCAAATTACGAAATCTGCCTAGTAACATCCAGATAGAAGTGAGTAAAAAAATGTTTTTACATTGAAGGCAAGCTGTTAATAGAAAGTTCATTTTTAGGGTGGAACTCAGCTTTAAGTCTGTCTGAAACCCAGACATAATATTCAGACAGGAATATGGCTCAGAACAGGGCCTGATAGGAGAGTGAGAGGGCACTATGTGCACAGCATTACTTTTTTCTTTGGAGAGCCCAAAGGTGTCCCAGGTCTGTTACAATCCTATAGTGTATGCTAAAAATTTGCGGTGCACCGCTAAAGTGTTCGGGTTTGGTTAGAAGAAAAAGTGGCAACCCTAGGCAGAAGACAGGGGTCACCATTGGCAAAGCAAAGAACAGGGGTCACTGCCGGCTTATATTATAAAAGAGTTTTCTATATTTGATTTAAAAATTTGGATGATCCATGGGCAACAGTAATCTTGCACAGCGGAATATACTGTATATGCAGAGGCCCTAACATGAATAAAGTATCCATCAACAATTCCTTAATGGTTGAGTGCTGCAGAGAGACCTCCTTCGCAAAGTCTGGCTTGCAACTCTGGAACAACTGTGAAGCGAAAGCTAAAAGAAGGCTAAGAATACAACAAAAAATAATAATGCATTAGTAAATTGGGTTCCATTTATTGCATACAGGGCCTGACTAAATTGCACCTTTCATTTGCTATTGAAAAATCAGAATTGTGCATATTGCTGCAGAACAATACGGGTATGAGATATATCTTTAGCACTCTTCACAATTGGGAATACAAATGATAATGGAGTAATAACAGTACCAGACATTTTGTCATTGATAAACAGTGGCAAGAAACAAGTACGATTGCGTTATTCAAAACAATTCCCATTTGTTTCCTTGGTCTCTACCTCACATCTGTTGTCTGTCTAATTACTATACAGATGAGAATATATAAAAAGCTGTACCTATGTTCACCACTACCAAGGGATCTAGCTTCTGGCTATGGTGACTTACCAGCTAATGCTTCCACTGTCTAACAATTATTAAGGTAAGATAAATGAAATGTAAATATTCTACTATGACTACAGAATAAGCCGTACACATTCAAAAAGGGTTATGTGACAACAGTGTTCCATGAATTACTCATACATCGCCCCTACGTAGTTACTGTGCATCAGCGCCTACCATCAAAACAGTTAGCACTCCCGAAGGCATTGTACGCTTTCAGGTTTCATTGTTGTAACTAGGTATTAGTTGTAACTAGGTATTAGTTATATGAGGATATATATGTGTTGTTTGTTTGCCTTACCTTGTATAGCACCCTCAGTGTTACTGGGTGAGGTAAATTTCATTTGGCTCCACTGTAGGCAGAGGAGCAGGGGTTCATATGTGTTTTGACAGTGCTTCAAGGGCTGTGGCTCTGCTACCTCCCCGTCTTTTCTGGAACTTTGTGGACAGTTCTAGACTCTTGAGTGGATGAGCAGAGACTGCAGCCTGAATATTTATGAAATTCCCACCAATCCCTAAGGAGGCAAGGCTCAGTATGTGGGGGACAACCCATAAATACTCAGAAGCTTATAATTTAGGGTAGCCAGGGTCTAATCATCTGGAGGGGGGCTTGCTTGTGCTGGGGGGCTCTGTCTCTGGGCAGAAGGAAGGCCAGGAAAAAGAGAGAGGAAGGGAGAAGGAGCACCCCCTTTACCAGCCTCAGCTAGGTTTAGCTGAAGCCACCCTGAAAGCAAGATCCGGTCCTGTATAGCAGCATGCCCATACAGTAGCCTCTTGGATTCCAGAAATGACTAAAGTAGACTGAGCGAGTAACTTTGGCACTTCTGCAAAGACCAGCACCTGCATCTTCAGTTGGAACCTTTTCTTTTTGATGTTATTCTAGCTGCATCATCATTTCCACAGGTGGGCAGCACGTTTGACATCAGTTTTTAGCGGTCCCCCTAATCCATGCGCCTGGCCCCCAATCCACATGCAGGGCTTTGGCTGCATGGATTTCAATGTTTTTTTTCAATGTTTTTTTTTTTTTTAAAGCACATGATTAGAGCCTGTGCCTCGAATTGGTTCAAGAAAGGTTGGGCTCGGGGGGCAGAGCACTGTGGCCTGAGAACACCCAGTTGTGTGACAATGGTGAATTAATATTCACTATTGTCTTCCTCATTCTCCTCTAGCCAAACAGGAAGTGGATTCTGAGACTCGATTGGCCAGGGAGTCTTAGGAATCCCGGCCAATCGGGTCTCAGAACCCACTTCCTGTTCTGCCAGAAGGAGAAGCCCTGGCTCTTTCCAGAACTTCCTGAAGTGAGGAACAGCAGCCCCAGATCTATGAATAAGTGATGGTGACTGAGCTGTGTAACTAAAAGAACATACTAATAGGCACACTGAATATATAGGAGAAAATGTGACCTGCACATTAGAGAAGCTTCTTATGAAACACAATGTGTAAATCAAAAATACTTCAGCAAACATAGAAACAAACTAAACATAAAAACAAAGTATAAAATACAAGTGATATCACTTAAAGGTGATAAAAATGGTAACACAGTATATGTGATTGAGCATACTTATATAGTGAACAAAAAAGTATCTAGGAAGTGATCCCAAAACCAGACGTAAGTGTTGAGAGGAGAGATAGCTTCGGTGCAAACACCTCTTTTGTCTCCTAACTGCTCACCTCACGGCTGTTGAACGGACAGCCCAAAAAACCTCAGGTGTGTATCAAGTAATACAAGAGACTTGTATGTAGCTGGAGGACTCAGCACCAGGTTTACATGTGAAAGAAACAGCAAAGGGATATATGGTGTAATACTTTGAGAACAATCCTGAATATAATAAATCACATAGCCATGCACTCACTCAGAGGACATGAATAGTGGGCCTGTCTCCAACGAACGCCGAGTTGTGTGTCTCTTCCTCCTGGCTTCCCAGTGATCTCAGATGTATCGCTCAGAGGATAATAATAAAGCAAAAGAGAAGGAGGCACATTGCATAATCATGTGATAGGAACGTATTTAATAGTAAAAACACAATAAAAACACTCAGGCCGAGTACACACAACCGAGAACGGGCGAAACACATCGTTTTCCCCGTCGAGTTCCTTGTTCGGCTGTCAAAAAACTTGTCGAGCCAAATTTTCCCATTGCCCGTCGAGGAAATAGAGAACATGCTCTCTTTTTGGCTCGACGAGTTCCTCGACAGTTTTCTCGGCGAAAAGTGTACACACGACCGGTTTTCTCGTCAGAATACGTCTCCCATCGAGTTTCTTGCTAAATTCTGCAGAGAAAACCGATCGTGTGTATGGGGCCTCACATATGTAGCAGATCTGCGGTTTGAAACATCTACGAGTGGCGAGCTTGTCTTCCTGCTGTCAGAATATGCTTAGTCTAATGCTCCAATCCCCTAGGGCAGGGGTGTCAAACTCAATTTCATTGTGGGCCACATCAGCATTATGGTTGCCCTCAAAAGGGCCGGTTGTATCTGTAAGATTAGATGTCCAGCGCATTTCTTCCCCTTACATTAGATGTCAAGAGCCACCCCACCATCAGAAGTTGAGTCACCCCTCACCCTTACATCACAGTGCACCCCTCTTTCCTTGTGCTGCTGCTGGGAAGAACTTGGATGCATTGCTTGAAAGCAATAAGTAAGGGTCTGGAGAATGACAGGAGAGGAGCGAGGGCCGCATGAAATGGCCTGGAGGGCCGCATTCGGCCCGCGGGCCTTGTGTTTGCCACCTCTGCCCTAGGGGATTGGATTGGAGCATTTCCCAGATCCTCCTGGAGCGAGGAGCAGCAGCCCCGGATCCATGTCATCTTCCTCCTCACAGTACGGCCTCTATACCCCTGCCTTTTCATCCATCTCTCGCAGGGGTGGGGGGGGGTGGTGCGAGTGAGGGGGGCAGGTTTGTTTGCTACCCGGCCCAAAATATTGAGCACCAGCTGCCACTTTCCAAGTTTTTCTCCAAAATAGACAAAAACAAAAACAAATCCCTTGGACTGTTTATTTAGCCTTTAAGAAAGTGTGAAAATTCCTGTTACCTGGCTATGTGAAAGGGAAAGACCTGAAAATCCAGCAGCCCTTACACTGGAAGCACTGCACTTGTAATGATGAGCTCACATGTTATGGCTGCATCTTGTAGTGTCATGGCAAATTGATGTCCATGTATTGTTGTATCTAGCATGTCACTATCCACTAAAGACACCGGACAATTTCCTTTTCTGAGCCACACAGCATCAAATGCATTACCATTCCCACTGTGTTGCATCACAAATGTGGGAGTGCTAATGTGATGAAACATACCATTTCCCAGCTGAGAGTGAGCTTCCTGTGTGTCTGTGAATGCTCTAGCTGCTTGTGTCTGTGTCCGATCGAATTACTGTGTAGTTCTCACCTGGATGTGAACATTTACTCTACTATAGCCTGTACGTACAGGGCAACAAATGACACCACAAAACAACATATTCAATTCACAGCTTATGTAGGTAAAAAAGACAAAATGCAAGTAGAAATGTTTACCATGCCTTTAAGCATCCAAAAAAAAATCAAAGTCCTTTTGCAGAATAACACAGGAACTAACTGTGGAGTTTGGCTTCCAGCTTTAATGGCTAACGCCAAAAACATTTTAAAACGCTTGTTTCGTCTAAGAGAAAGTAAAGCCACGCACACCACAAGCATATAGCTCTACTAGACTATTCAGCTTTTCCTGTTAGCATGAAACTGGCCCTATATCTTCTTGGTCACTGCCAAGGAAAAAAAATGACCTGTCCACTATCAGAGCTCTGAGAAAATGTATGTTGTGAAAACCACAGAAGGACTAAACACATGGGCCCAGATTCATAAAGCAATTACGCCTGTCTAACTGGTGTTAGACAGGAGTAATTTCAAATTTCGCGCGCCGTATCACTAGTTTGAATCCTCAAACCATGATACGGCGGCTTCGGGCTTCGATCCGAGAGGCTTACGTCTTCGTAAGCCTTCGGATCTACGCTGCGATATTTTTGCGGCCGCTGGGAGGAGTTCGCGTCGTTTTCATGCGTCGGGATATGCAAATGTGTTTTTACGGCGATCCACGAAGATACGAGCGGTCTTCGCAATCGCTTACGTCTGTTTTTTTTTACGTACTGTTAGACCAGCTTTTTGCTGGTCTAACGGTGCGTAGCCCATGTTAAGTATGGCCGTCGTTCCCGCGTCGAATTTAAATTTTTTTTTTTTGCGTAACTCGTTCGGGAATAGAAATGTCCGTAAACGACGCTACTCAAACAACGAATGACGTAACGACGTGATTTCGCGCAATGCACGGCGGGAAATTTGCGAACGGAGCATGCGCAGTTCGATCGCCGCGGGAACGCGCCTATTTTAAATCCTTCACGCCCCCTACTCGTCTAGATGGATTGCGACGGGAGAAATACACTACGCCGCCGTTGTTTACTGGACAAAATCTACCTGGATTCCACGTAGAGCCAGGTAAAAAACGGCGGCGTAGTGTATTTCTGATACGCTACGAGAATCCAATTCTCTCTGAATCTGGGCCATGCTCTTTATACACCATGTGTGATTTCCTCTATACTAATTACTACATGTGGGGTGAACCTAGCCATATATGGATAGAAGAACATATGAACATTTCATGGCCCAATCATTGTATCAGAAATTTTCCTGCGAATTTCTAACATTTTCTGATCATTTTCAACATACAGCGTGTTTTTTTTTCTAATTGATTACTACTACCCCTACTGCATTTTACTTTGGATTTTTATTGTATGATCAAAAAAAAACAATGGGCCAGATTCACGTACATCGGCGCATTTTTGGACCGGCGTAGTGCAACTCCTTTAAGTTAGACCGTCTAATTTCGAGGCACAAGTGCCGTATCCTTGTAGTATTTTCGTCCAAATTTGCACCGGTGCAATGTAAATTCCAAGGCGTAAGGCGGTGTAATTCAAAGTGGGAAGGACGTGGGCGTGTTCCATTGAAATGAGCCGTGACCCCATGCAAATGAAGGGCCGGCCAGACTGGGCATGTGCACATGAAGCAGACTATGGTCTGCAGCTCTCTGAGCATGCTCAGAACTCGGCAATCAGTTAGATAGGAACTAGGCCAGTCAGACTTAGTGAGCTATGCCCAGTGCTTAAATAGACCGAGAGAAATGCCCTTGCATTGCAAAATTACATCCAATTTTTTTCCCTTCATACAGCAAGGTGCTTTTGTTCTGTTGTTTGTTAGTGTTTGTTGGTTTGTGACGTGTCTTTGAGATTTTTGGAGAGTGATTTGGAGAGGTTTTTGTGCTGTGTTTTTTTTATTTTGCTGTTTTTTTTTTTTTTTGCTGCGCATTTTTTATTTTATTTTTTTATTTTTTTTTCTGTTTGTGAATGATTTTTTAATTGTGGGGGTGACATTCCTGCCACCACTCCACTTGTACGCTGAAAAGAGCCACTGGCAAGGAAATGGAGTGTTGCCAGGACCTTGCCCAGTGGCTGCACTGCATGTGAGCGGTGTGTTAGGCTGGTGATGTCCTCCTGCAGGGTTGTGGTTAATTCCAGGATGGCATGAGGGGTGAATCTGAAGATGCGATACACCTCAGAATCACTCATGCCAAAGATGTCTATGCGTGTGCGGTATATCCTCTCCCGTGCCCTCCTCCGTGCCCTCCTCCGTGCCCTCCTTCCTTCTGTGCTCATCTAAAGTCAGTAGTATAGCTATGAGCAAGGATGCCCCTGGCATGTTGGCAGGGCCGCCATCAGGAATTATGGGGCCCCTTACACAGCTTCAGGCATGGGCCCCCTGGAGCAGAGAACTGGGGGGGGGGGGGTGCCCTTGGGAACTCCGGACCCCTAAAACAAAAAAACAAAAGTTTTTTTTTTTTGTTTTTTTTTTAGGGGGTTCCCATCCGGGCCCCAGGGGACCCCTGGGCCCCTTACAGGTGTAATGCCTGTACCCCCCTGAT
Organism: Rana kukunoris; assembly: GCA_029574335.1. Classification (NCBI taxonomy): domain Eukaryota; kingdom Metazoa; phylum Chordata; class Amphibia; order Anura; family Ranidae; genus Rana; species Rana kukunoris. The sequence goes on from CM056059.1 coordinate 62,919,714, forward strand.
GGCAGCCCTGCATGTTGGCATATAGATTGTTGTCCTGCAAGTGTGGGTGCTCAGCTCGTCCCTAACAGTGTTGCTTTAGCTGACATGTACACGGATTGTCTAATTTTAAACCTGCTTTTATATGGTCTAATTTTAGACTTTCTGTGCAGCTGATAAGCACATCGTGTAGACTGCACCGCACAAACGTACTTTTGTGGATCGGCGTATCTCCCTCATTTGCATATTTGCATAGGAAATCAATGGTGTGGACGGAGTAAATGTGCACCTAGGGGGGTAGATTCACATAGATCAGCGGATCTTTTAATCCGCGTGATCTATCTTATTTACGATCCGCCAGCGCCAGTTTTTTAGGCAAGTGCTGTATTCAGAAAGCACTTGCCTCGTAAGTTGCCCTGGCGGATCGTAAATCCCCCGGCGGAATGCAAATTTCCCCGGCTAGGGGGAGTTTACTATTTAAATCACGCGTGTCCCCGCGCCGATCGTACTGCGCATGCGCCGCCGGCTAAATTTCCCAGCGTGCATTGCTTCATTGTTTTCGACGTTAACGCAATTAACGTATGGCCGTATTCGCGAACGACTTACGTAAACGACGTAAAAAATTCAAAACTCAAAGCGGGGACGACGGCCATACTTAACATAGGATACGCCGCACTTACCCTGCATATAGCAGGGGTAACTATCCGCCGGAAAAAGCCGAACCCAAACGACGTAAAAAAAAAACGACGGCCGGGCGTTCGTTTCTGAATCGGCGGTTCTCCTCATTTGCATATTCGTCGCGTATAATAACAGAAGCGCCACCTAGCGGACGGTGGGAGATTGCAGCCTAAGATCCGACAGTGTAACTCACTTACACCACTCGGCTCTAAGGGAGATCTATGCGGAACCTGATTCGAGGAATCAGCCGCATAGATCCGAGCGTCGGATCTCACAGATACGACGGTGTATCAGTAGATACACCGTCGTATCTCTATGTGAATCTACCCCAGGATGTGCAGGCGTAGGCAAGTTAGGCCGGTCGGGAGTAGCCTATTTTGGTGCGTATCTAGTTCTCTGGGTACGGTGCAAAAAATATTCCGGAGCAAATTTAGACTTAGACGGCACATCTCGAGATACTCCGGCGTAAGTGCTTTGTGAATCCGGCCCAATAAGTTTGTTCATTTTTAATCTTAAACCATAAAACTGAATGATTGGTCTACCGACTGAATTTTTCATTCGATTTTCTATCTATGTATGGCCAGCTTTATGTTAATAAAAACAAAAACACTGAGATGCATATGTTGAAAATTTTGAAATAAACAATTAATAGCAAACCCTATTTAGGCTAGTTAAAGTAGAACTACAGTATAGGCAAACATTTTTTTGAAAGAGCAAGGGAGGGTTATAACCCCTGTCCCATAGCAAAACAGGAAGTGAGAGGAAATCCAGGGAAGTTAAAAGAATTTCTTGGGAACCCCCAGGTTATACGTCCCTATTGGAAGATTTTCCCTCTATTGCTTTTCTGGGGACAACACAAAATTTGGGATTTTCATTTACGTTCACTTTCAATGATAATAGTAAACAGAGAGGGTGAATCTCCTTAACCACTTGTCGCCCGTAGGACATCCATGGACGTCCTTGGGTTTCAGTAGCCAGTATACTGGGATGATGCCTGCACCCACAGATTCCCAGTGAGGCAGAAGTGATTAGATCACTTATGTGGGTAGCGGAAGAGGGTCCCACTTCCTGCGGTGGCCGCCACCTTTCCAAGGCTCTAACGTGCCATTGCGGAGTCTAGGAGCGATGCGCCTGGTGGCAATTGTTCCACTGGACAGAGAGAGGAACTGATGTCATTCCTCTCTCTTTGTAACCCTGGAAACTGGAAGCGGCAAGTATTTTGTCACTTCCAGTTCCACCTCTTTGTTTACCTGGCTGCTAATGGCTAGGAAAGCAGCCAATCAGACCGATCTGTGTCTGATCGGCTGCATGAGAGAGGGGTTAAGTGTGTCCTAGGGAGTGATTCTAACTGTAGGGGGAGAGAACTCATAAGGGGAGGAGACCGATCAGTGTTCCTCTGTACAAGGAACACACCACTGGTCTCCTCTCACCTGACAGGAAGTGGATCTGTTTGTTTACACACACAGATCCATGGTTCTGCTCCGTTACTGGGCAATGGCAGGTGTCGGCAGACATCTCGGCTGGAGGGCATACGCATTGGGTTCCCAGTGGCGTTCCCCGCCGTCGGCGCACCCATGCCCCCTAGTGACCTGGGAAGGCAAGGAAGTAATATGACACCCGCCCAGAACAAGAGCCGCACCGTCCAGCCGTCACCGGCAAGTGGTTAAAGTTTTTTTATTATTATTTTTATTCTCCCAAAAAAAAATTCTCCCAAAAAATGTGTTTGAAAAATCATATGCGCAAATACTGTGTGACATAAAAAATGTCAACACCCCCCATTTTATTCTATAGGGCCTCTGCTAAAAAATAAATATATATATATATACATCTATATCTATCTATCTATCTATCTATCTATCTATCTATCTATCTATCTATATATATATATATATATAGGGCCAGATTCACGAACACTTGCGCTGGAGTATTTGGATATGCGCCGCGTAACTGTGATGATGCGCCGTCTTTTCTATGTGCCCGTACCCACCAAACTAGATGCGCCCAATAACGGGTCATTTGCGACCGGCGGAACGTTCCGACGCCAGAGTATCGTCAGCGCTTATTTTCGCTGGGCGCATCAGTCGCGCCTATTGATTTCCCCTGCAAATATGCAAATGAGGGATTTTTCCCAATTCACGATCGGATTAGCACCATACGCTGGCTACATGCGCCGCGCGTATCTGGTCCGTCCGGCGCAAAGTTATTTCTACAAAAGGCTGCTTTATCTTTACTCCAGACGGTCACAGGTCAGCAGGAGAGCAGCTACAGCAGCGTTACCGACGAAACTAGCAAGCTGAACAACAACACTAGCAAGAACAAAACCTCTGTGTGCCAACATGCCAGGGGCACTCGTGGTCCTAAGACTAGTACTGGGTCCCTCGCTACGGAGGAGGCGGGCACGTGAGAGGATATACCGCACTCGTATGAACCTCTTTGGCATGGGGGATGAGGAGGTGTATCGCCTCTTCAGATTCAGCCCTGATGTAATACTTGAACTAACCACAACCCTGCAGGAGGACATCACCAGCCCAACACACCGATCACAAGCAGTGCAGCCACTGGTGAAGGTCCTGGCAACACTTCATTTCCTTGCCAGTGGATCATTCCAGCGTACAAGTGGAGTGGTGGCTGGGATGTCACAGTCCTCCATGAGCAGATGTGTGCACCAGGTTGTCCCTGCAATCCTCAGACGCATGTCCAACCAGTTCATCAGACCCACCACTGAGGAGCTGCGGCTGAAGGCAATGACAGATTTCTACAACATTGCCAGATTCCCACGCACCATCGGGGCCATTGATTGCACACATGTGGCACTCCAGCCCCCCAGTGCCACAGAGCACATATACCGCAATCGGAAGCATTGGCATTCCATCAACGTACAGGTGATAGCCGATGCCCAACGCCTCATATGGCACGTCCGTGCCAAACACCCCGGGTCCAGCCATGACAGCTTCATATACCGTCAGAGTCCCATCCCAGCAGAATTCGAACAGAACATGTATGGGGACAGCTGGCTGGTTGGTGAGTGACATGGGAGTCAGGCATGACTATCCCCTCCCGTCATGCACAACAGAAGTCGCACATGCATGACTAACATTCTCCTGTCTTTTACCTTACAGGTGACTCTGCATATGCACTGGGACCCCATCTAATGACTCCTTTCCGGAACCCCCAAACCAGAGGAGAGAGAAAATACAATGAAGCACACATCAAAACCCGTGCAGTGGTTGAGCAAACATTTGGGCTCCTGAAGTCCCGTTTCCGATGCCTGGATAAGTCTGGGGGGGCCCTATTGTATTCCCCTACCTTTGTGTGTCAGATCATCGGTGCATGTTGCATACTACATAACTTTGCTATGAAAAAAGGCCTGCAGATTGACATACGTGATGACCTGACCCCCGACCCACACAGTCCCCACCTGCCAGAGGACACCCAGTCTGCTGATGGAAGAGCAGTCAGGAGGGTCCTCGCCGTAGGCATCTTTGGACACTAAACCAAAACATTACTAACACAGACAGTGCACGCATGTACACCACTGATGTCCCTAGATCACACACATCACATGCACATCGCATTGGATTAGCCCAAGTCCAGCATGTAGGAGTTGGGAGCAGTAACGCCGCGTCAAGGCCCCAATGATGTCACTGTCCATTCACACACCTTTCACACGTCATTCATTCAGCCGTGGGGTTAACTTCACCACCACGGCCGAGGGTGACACCCCTTACTTTCAGGAGTGCCACCCTCTCACATTCACACACCATTCACACTGCAACGTGTGCAGTATCAAAAAATAAAAATAAAATCTCATAACCTGAGAACCAAAAAAATTAACAAAAACTCATGTCCTGAGTATAAACAATAATAATAAATAAAATAAATAAACTCATGTCCTGAGTATAAACAATAATAATAAATAAAATAAATAAACTCATGTCCTGAGTATAAACAAAAATATATAACAACCAAAAAAACAAAAAACCCTCATCTGGGATGACGGGGGCTCCTCCTTGGGGGCACTCTCGGGCTCCTCATCTGCCTGGAGGGAGTGGGTGGTGGTGGTGGTGGGGGGGCATCAGGAGGAGGCTGATCCCCGGGTGGGCCACTCCTGGGAGCTGTTGGCTGCATGCCCTCCAATGCCACAGCGATACGGCTCAGATACAAATTTGTTTGGGCCTGCATCCTCAGCTGGCGGGTGATCTGATGCCGCTGGTCACGTTGCCGCTGCCTCCCCTCTTCCCGAATGGCAGCAGTGTTGTCTCGAACAGCTGCTGTCAAGTGCCGGATATCAGCCTGCACCTCCCCCAGGCTGGTCACAACGCCCTGCACGCGACTGGGCAGCTGTGACATAGAGCCCAGGCTGTCTGCGACCCTGTCTAGGTGGCCAGCCATCTCCCCCATTTGCTGGGTCTGTTTCGCGTGGTCCAAAAGCACCTGGTCTTCGACCAAATCACACACCCCCCTGGTCTTCCGGGTGGCCTTCCTGGGGGCAGAGGAAGGTTGTCCCCGTGGGGATGGAGTCGCCCTTGAGGGGCTACCTAGGATGGGGGAGGGGATCACAGAGGGCCCTGCAGAGGAGGAGGACTCCTCCAACATTAAAATGAACTCCTGTTCAGGGACAGGCTCCTCCACAACCACCTCTGCTGAAGTGGTGTGGGCACTCTCCTCCTCCACCTCGGTGTCTCCAGCACCCAGGGCCTCGTCTTCAGCATCCCGTTGGGGGGTTGGGGTGGACTGGCCGGCACGAGATGGCCCAGCACCGTCATCTGTGGATGACACAAAGCAGACACATGTTGGTGGTCCCACACACTTGGCACATGTACCCACCCCCGCCCCACATGCAACACACCAAAAAGGGGGTAAAAATCACTTACCTGTCCTGGAGCCTTCCTCTACGGAATCATAGCCTGGGACCCCCTCCAACTGCTCCCTGTCCAGGCAGCGGGCGACCACCTCCTCCTCCGCGGTCAGGGTGACAGGACATGGGGGACCACCACCTGTGCCCCTCTCATGGCTCCTAATGGTGGACACCTTGCCCCTCACCTTGCGCCGCAGGTCATTGATTTTTTTTCGAATGTCTGAAGCACTCCGGGTGGAGTACCCCAGCACATTGACCCTGGCAGCTATGGTGTCCAGGATGGCCTGCTTTCTCTCCCGGCTGGTCTTCCTGCTTTTTTTACCATGGAGAAAATCATTAAATGCCTCCATAGCCGATATTATCACTGTGACCTCCTGGGCATTATAATTTAGGTTCCTCCTCTCTCTGGGGGCAGCGGGAGCAGCCATTACAGGGCAAAAGTATCTTCCCTGGGGTGGGGGGAAATGGAACTACTTTTGCGCCGGAATGGCGTTTCCGCCAGCGCTTTTAAGCGCCCAGCGGAACGCATTGCGCTGACGTTTCCCAGGAAGTGGTGCCGACGGAAGTTGTGAGCATGCGCACAAGGGGGCGAGTGGAGCCGCACTCACTGCGCATGCTCCGTGGATGATGCGCTGAACGTAAGCCTCTGCGCTGGGCTCCGCCCATCATTTACATATGATCACACCCAGTTTCACTTGCGTCGGGTTGCGCCAGCGCATTATCGTTACTCTGGCGCAAGTTTACGCGCAACTGCTATGTGAATTACAGGACTTGCGCTGAAAGGGTCTTCAGAGTAACGTAAATGAGAAGCGTTACTCCAGAGGAAAGATACTCTCATCTACCTGAATCTGGCCCATAATGTTTCAGGGTTCTAGGTAAAAAAAGCAAAAAAAAAAGTTGACTTTTACATGTAGGTAGCTTAGTGACAGAAGAAGAACTTGCCCAGATACAAAGGCCCAGATTCACAGAGCCATTACGCCTGTCTAACTGGTGTTAGACAGGAGTAATTTCAAATTTCGTGCGCCGTATCACTAGTTTGAATCCTCAAACCATGATACGGCGGCTTCGGGCTTCGATCCGAGAGGCTTACGTCTTCGTAAGCCTTCGGATCTACGCTGCAAACTTTTTGCGGCCGCTGGGAGGAGTCCGCGTCGTTTTCAGCGTCGGGATATGCAAATGACTTTTTACGGCGATCCGTGAAGATACGAGCGGCCTTCGCAATCGCTTACGTCATTTTTTTGCTACGTACTGTTAGACCAGCTATTTGCTGGTCTAACGGTGCGTAGCCCATGTTAAGTATGGCCGTCGTTTCCGCGTCAAATTTAATTTTTTTATTTATTTTTTACATAACTCGTTCGGGAATAGGAATGTCCGTAAACGACGCTACTCAAAAAAAAATGACGTAACGACGTGATTTCGCGCAATGCACGGTGGGAAATTTCTGAACGGAGCATGCGCAGTTCGATCGCCGCGGGAACGCGCCTATTTTAAATGCTTCACGCCCCCTACTCACGTAGATGGCTTGCGCCGGGAGAAATACACTACGCCTACGTAGTTTACTGGACAAAATCTACCGGGATTCCACGTAGAGCCAAGAGAAATACGGCGGCGTAGAGTATTTCTGATACTCTACGCGAATCTAATTGTATGTGAATCTGGGCCAAAGACAGCAATAAATATTGATAGGCATTCTAATCCTTCTCCATTCCATCCAAAACTAAAAAAGTTTTGCCTTAAGTTATACTTTAAGATGTAAAATCGTTAGAAGTACAGAGGATGCTGCTGGTTAGGAGTGCATCACACATCAGGTCTTTATTCTTAGATAATATAATATATAATAGAAAATTGATTTTGTCTAACAAATTAGTGGAAACAGGCAGGCAATAGGTAAATGTCTCTAACAACATTTTTTTTTTTTTTTAAAGCCCATCTTAATGTTTTACATTCTCCCCTGCCCATCCCTCAGATGTCCCGCTGCACCCTTTACATATCACATACTGTACATAACTGTTTCTATACCTGTTTTCCAAAGACCTTCTAGGTGTCACAGGTCCTTCCTCTTCTCCCCGCTGGCATTTTCTGCACTGAGGAAAGCTCATGTAGTGTTATTTGAGTGGTATTTAGTACAGTAATTATATGATCTGTGGTGAAGAGGAAATAGGTTGAAAGATGCTGGCCATCATTCAGCCTGGAACACTTGTGACATCTATTGGTGTTAGGCAGTTTCTGCGGGGGCAGCTCTGGATTGAAGGCGAGTATTGCATATATTGTTTTTTTATATTAGGTGCAGGGGCAAATATTTTTTTAATACAAAATAGAGCTCTTCTACTAAGTCTTTCTTGACTAAAGCAGTGATTGGTAGATGGCTTGAGAATTTAACCTATAAATTCCTGAATGATCCTCCCTAGCAATGGGAAAAAAAAAATTCATAACAATTTCTTCTTCTTGCCAGTTCTTCTTTCTTCTCTGATCATCTGATCTATGGTATATTCAGGTAAGCCACTTGCTGCAATTTCCAGACGCAGCTCTTCCCTCCACACAGTCTCATCTGTATGGATGAATGGAGCATTTAAGGCTAATGTACATGGGCATCAGAGATCAGTTAAGACCATTATGTGATTTGCTTACAAGTCAATGTGAATACACAGCAAACTACTTTTCCCTGTAAATGCAGAGCACACGTGTACTTATTGATTGAAATCGGATTCCTTAGTCTGGTAATGCATTTGCTTTCTTAAGAGGCCTCTGCTTCTTTTGCTCACTGATGGCTGGATGCAATAAGAGAAAGAAAATGTATTTTCTTTAAAACACAAATTATTTCTTGGGAAAACTCAGTATGAAGAAAGAACATAGACAGAGCAATCATGAGAAATCAAGAAACAGCTGTCTTCTTGTGACAGCAATGGCCATTCAGACTTAATGATGCCTTGAACTCACTAATACACTGGGAATGTGCGTACTGCCCCCCTGGGGCCAAATAATTAAGCTCAAATTGAATTTTAATTTTATATCATTAGCCTCTGATTTTTTAAGGCAATCATCACATCATCTCCAGAATATTATTTTCTGTCACAGGCAATGCAGTCTCCAGTTTTAGAAAGATATGCATGCCTTACAGTCTCATGTATAGCCCTAGCACTGTTAAAACGTATTCACTAAAAACTAGTGCACACAAAGTTGTGCAGTTTATGTACACCAAAACATAATTCAGTAAGATGCCATTCACACATCATACAGTGCCCTGAAAAGGTATTAATACTAGGGCTGTTACTGATTAAAACTTTCGTGTTCGATTAATCGATATTTTCTTTAATCGATTAATCGACTAATTTTGATTAATTATAACACACATACATTTTTCGGATACCCACCATATATAGTTCCTACTGTAATATCCACAGACATCCCCTCCACTGTAATATCCACACATATCTCCCCCACTGTAATATCCACAATCACCCCCACTGTAATATCTACAGACATCTCCCCACTGTAATATCCACAGACATCTCCCCCACTGTAATATCTACAGACATCTCCCCCACTTTAATATCCACCGACATCCCCCCACTGTAATATCCACAGACATCTCCCCACTATAATATCCACAGACATCTCCCCACTGTAATATCCACAGCCATCTCCCCACTGTAATATCCACAGACATCTGCCAACTGTAATATCCACAGACATCTCCCCCAATGTAATATCCACAGACATATCCCCCACTGTAATTTCCACAGACATCTCCCCACTATAATATCCACAGACATCTCCCCACTGTAATATCCACAGACATCTCCCCACTGTAATATCCACAGACATCTCCCCCAATGTAATATCCACAGACATATCCCCCACTGTAATTTCCACAGACATCTCCCCACTAAAATATCCACAGACATCTCCCCACTGTAATATCCACAGGCATCTCCCCCAATGTAATATCCACAGACATCTCCCCCACTGTAATTTCCACAGACATCCCCCCACTGTAATATCCAGAGACATCTCCCCACTGTAATATCCAGAGACATCTCCCCCCACTGTAATATCCAGAGACATCTCCCCCACTGTAATATCCAGAGACATCTCCCCCACTGTAATATCCAGAGACATCGCCCCACTGTAATATCCACAAACATCTCCCCACTGCAATATCCACAGACATCTCCCCCACTGTAATATCGACAGACATCTCCCCCACTGTAATATCCACAAACATCTCCCCCACTGTAATATCCACAAACATCTCCCCACTGTAATCCACAAACATCTCCCCACTGTAATCCACAGGCATCTCCCCCACTGTAATATGGTCCACATCTCCCCCACTGTATAGGAAGATTAGTGCTTGCTTAGTCTTACCAGAGAAGCCGGCCCGAACACAAGCAGTTGTGGCCAGGTGATGATGTCAGCGCGCCGCTCTAGGCTCACCTAGGCCGCTGATGGGTCGACCAAGATGGCCACCACTCTGGGAGCTTGTTTTTGTTAGTCAGAGCCAACATACGGGTTTGGGCACAACTCCCCCTTGGTGTGTTGCATTAACCTGATCAAAATGGTCCTTCTCCCCAAGATCTTATATGTTTTTGGCACTCCCTGGTATACCTGCCCCTAAAATACTTTAAGTCACTGGAGGCAAGCTTGGCTAGCACTCAAAAATCCAACTGATTTGGGGGGTACAGCATTACCAGATTTTAACCTCAATTACATTGCATCCCAGCTATCCCAAATGTTTCACATTGAAAAAACAGATGGTACACGTTTTTGACTCCTACTTTGTCCCCGGGGGGGCCGTTGCACTGAAGATCTGCTTTATGCTATATCAGCGGTCTCCAGGAGTGCTGAGTCATGTGGAGATGTGAAGTCCCTGTTGTTTCACTATAGGAGCATTTGGGACTTTGCTTCTCTCAGGTTGGGAATACCTCGGATCACAGACTACACACCCCTATGGCACAACAAAGATTTACCTGAATTTCTTCTTATTCAAGGATCTGAGCTCTGGGCCACACAAGGTGTCTATTACATACATCACCTATTCTCAGGTGGAAACCTTAAAACCTACCAAACACTTAAAGAGGAATTTTCACTGCACAATCATATGTACTTCAGGTTTTTGCAGGTAAGACATGCGGCCCAGGCACAGTTCCCACATACCCCCCCGCAGCCCACTCCACACCCCATTATGGCAATAGCTAAAAGTACTGATCCACGTGGATTGATATCTGAGTTTTATCGCATGCTCGTGACCCCTGCTTCCACTAAGCTAGCGTTTAACTTGAAACCCCGCTGGGAGAGGGAGGTGGGACCCCTGGAGGATGAGGAGTGGGAGGAGGCGCTCGAGACATGCAAGGCAGTATCCCCCAGACTTTCAGATCGACTGTCCTAGATTTATATAACTCACAGTGCATACCTAACCCCCATCCGTGTGGCCAGATACAAGCACAACCAATCCACCCTGTGTCTGCTGTGTGACCAGGAAACAGGATCGTTCTTTCATCTTTTCTGGGCTTGTTTGAAAATTAAAGACCTTTTACAAATTGTAACTTTCCTTCGTGATGTCATGGGCTCTCCCATAGCACTTGACCCAAAACAATGTATTCTCGGGATATTTCCTGAGGGTATGGACAAATATACCAAGATATTCCTACACAAAACTCTTTTCTCAGTTAGAAAAGTCATTGCCAGGAGATGGATGAGATCTGTACCTTCTAGCTTATTGGAATTAGCGGGTGGAAGTGAATGGGACCTTACCTTACAAAAAAATGTATATGTAAATAGAGGTTGCCCAACCAAGTACGATAAAATTTGGGACCGCTGGTTGAAGGAGGCAGAGACCTGTAGTTAATGATGGATTGGTCCTGAATCGCTGCCGTGCTGACCCCTTGAGAAATACGCCCTTTTGTTTACCCTCCATTTTGTATACTTATATCCCCACTTGAGTTGTAAGATTACTCACTATATGCTGTAACTATTGTGAATGTATTGACTGATGCCCTGGACTCCCTTTTTTTTTGTGACCTGAATGTATGTAACTGTTCCGTTAACTTTGTATGCACCCTTTTTTACTCAATAAAAACCTTTGTTCAATGAAAAAAAAATGTTGCAGCCGCATTACATTCATAAAACAAACACACAAGATTTTTCTGCCAGCAAAATCCTGCGTATTTTGTATATGTCAATGTGAATGAGTCCTAACTGGTTATTAATATTTATTTTATTTATTAATAAGTAATAACACTGTAGATTGTTGATCCAGGCAGTGCCTGACTGCCTTAGGGGATCTGAAAAGATCCCCTTCCTCAGGGTCAGCTATGGGTTTAGGGATCACCGCTCCAGGTGGGTGTATGGAAATAGAACTCTCCTCAGGGTGGAAGCAGCAGGTGCAGGCTAAAGCATGTAGCAGTTAGAAGAGGGAAGGTCTGGACAGCCGCACTCCAATAAAAAAACTTTTTTGTGAAAAAACTTTAGAGTTGCTTCTCCTCTAACCAGAGTGCTGCCAGAAGTGCCATCTTATCACTATCATCCCTCTGACCAGCTATCCACCTCCACCACAGTGCCCTTATTTCCTCTCTGGTTCGGGCATTAATGGCTGTGTTGAGTAATTTTGAGGGGACAACAAATTTACACTGTTATACAAGCTGTACAATCACTACTTTACATTGTTGCAACGTGTCATTTCTTTCACGTCACATAAAAAGATATAATAACAATTTACAAAACTGTGAGGGGTGTACTCACTTTTGTGAGATACTGTATATATTTTGTGAACACTATTTAACTATGTATTGATTGTTTGTTAAAAAAATTTTTTTTTGATTTTATATATTTTATTTTACCTACCGTATTTGCAGGTGTATAAGGCGATTGAGCGTATAAGACGACCCCCTAATTTTGTCCTTTTTTTCATTCTTGCTGGAGCTGGAGCCATATTCTTCTTCCTTCTTGGTGGAGCTGGAGCCAATCACTGCGAGCGATGTATTCTATTAATGAATACAAAGCCTGCTTGGATTGGCAGAGGCTGTAACATCATCAGCACACGCCTCTCTTACTCTTAAAGCCAATCCAAAACTACATACAGTATTACCGCACATCCAGCAGGCATGGCGTATAAGACGAACCCTGCTTTTTGGCCAGTTTTTTAAGTGTAAAAGGTAGTCTTATACGCCAGCAAATACAGTACCGTATTTATCGCCCTAAAACGCGCACCGGCGTCTAGCACGCACCCCCACCTAGAAGGGAATCCTAAGGAAAAAAAAGAAATACTGGCAGTTTTACAGTTACCGTATTTATTGGGGTATTGCGCGCACCCGCGTATAGCGCGCACCCCCAACCCAGAAGAAAAAATCTTGAAAAAAAATGAAAATACTTACAGTTTAGATGCCCCTCGTCGGTGTCTTGCCCGGCATCCATCGGCGGCCTTGTCCGGTCCGGCGTCCGCCTGCGGCCTAGGTGGTGTCCTCCTCGCTTCTCCCGCGCTGTCTCCGAGTCGAATCCCCGCTTCCCGCGCTTAGTTTGAACGCCGCCGACGACATATACCAAGTGCAGTACACTCGGGCTCGCTCGGCCACGCTCGGCTTCTCACGCATAAAGGCTAGGAGTGTGACCGCGAGTGAAGCCGAACCTGGCCGAATGTACCCGAGTGTACTGCGCTTGGTATATGTTGGCGGAGGCGTTCAAAATAAGCGCGTGAAGCGGGTATCGGCGTATATCGCGCACCCACAATTTTCCCCTTGATTTAAGGGGAAAAAAGTGTGCGGTATACGCCGATAAATACGGTAGTTACTTACAGTTGCCCGGCGTCCATCAGTGGCCTTGTCCGGTCCGGCGTCCGTCTGCGGCCTTCGTGGTGTCTTCCCTGCTTCCTGCGCTGTGTTTGAACGCCGCCACCAACATATACCGAGCGCAGTACACTCGGGCACACTCGGCCATGCTTGGCTCCTCTAGCATAAAGGCTAGGAGGCGGCACAGGGCGTGACCGCGAGGGGAGCCGAGCCTGGCCGAGTGTACCCGAGTGTACTGCGCTCGGTATATGTCGGCGGCGGCTTCAAACACAGCGCTGGAAGTGGGGATCGGCGTATATCGCGCACCCAGTGTGCGGTATATGCCGATAAATACAGTATTTATTTACAAGTATATTTTGTGAATTTTGGATTAGTGCTTGACAGTATGTTTATTTGAGCACAGCTGCTTTGGAGGGGGTATCAAATTTAGAGTCAGCACATGATTATCAGTAATGTAAAAAGTATATGAATAATCTACTAATTGAATAATCCTATCACTATAGTGTCAGGTCTGGGATAGATGGTAATTGCTTGAGGTGTATGACTGAAATTGTGAAACTGTTACAGGAAAGATGTTGAGGCAGCATTATGTGGGCGACACGTGGTGTTGAAAGTCCCGATCTCTGTTTAGAGATGGTTGTGTCAATTTGATTTGATATGTCTGGCCTATTTTATATTTGTTGCAAACCAGTTAGAAATGTTACAATTAGCATTACTATATTTGTGGGTGACAGAGGGCGCTTTTTCTTAAGGTGTAGGAAGACTGTAGAGTCCTGACCTACAGAGTTCACAATTGTTTGCCCGGTGGCTATTTGGTCTCACCAAAGTACAGGTCTTTGTAATCCTCACTACATTAGACTACATATTCTTGGCTTGTGTTTTGGTGTTGGGTCTTTCGGATGTACATACTTTTGTCACAACGTGTTGCTGATCTTGAAAATGATGCAAAGCATCACCTGATTGGACAAGGTGAAGCAGCAGAGTGGTAACATCACATTCTTCACCCCTTTGTTCAGAATGCAGCAGGGCAGCTGCTCAGCACAGGATCGAGAAACTAGTAGAGATCAATGTAATAGCGGTATCTACTACCAGTGCCAAACCTAGGCCCTCTTTAGACAGGTATTTGCACCCACTTCCGGCCACACAGTCTCGGGTAAACTGCAGGCATGACGTCACCTGCCGTCCCCCCCATTGTGTTCTGGGAACACTCAGCTCCTAGAACACAGCGGGAGCCAATCGGCAGGCAAAGCGCGACTCACGCTTGCGCCATAGGGAACCGGGCAGTGAAGCCGGAGCGATTCACTTCCTGGTTCCCTCACCGAGGATGGCGGGGGGGCAGCAGAATGACGACCGATCCCTCGTCCTCTGCTGCGGATGGTGCTGGACTCCAGGACAGGTAAGTGCCTTAATATCTACCTTAAAGCGGACTCCAGGACAGGTAAGTGTTCTAATATTAAAAAAAAAAAGCCAGCAGCTAAAAATACTGCAGCTGCTGACTTTTAATATTTTTTTTTTTTGTTAGCGGACATTAATATTAGAACACTTACCTGTCCTGGAGTCCGCTTTAAGGTAGATATTAAGGCAAAAAGCATATTTCTTATTTTATTTTCGATATGGTAAGTAAGTAGCACAGGGACAGGACACATGAGGCTTACATTAGATTGGGTGATCCACACATGAAAATTACTAAAAGGAACTTGGATGATCTCAGCCGTCTCCAGGCCCAAGCTGCGCATGTGCAGTTCCAAGCCGAGCGTCACAGCCATATTTTTTAATTGCAACCTTTTCCTCTTACTGGCATTTACTGGCTGCCAGTAACAATCCTGACTGTTGGCAACACTGCTACCATACCATGCTCAACTTTACATCATTGTTAATTTTGCCAATTTCTCTTTTTTTCTTTCAAGTTTTATTATTGATCCAAATATGTTTTTTAAAAACAGCATTGCTTGCCTGTTAGATTATGCCTTATTTCCACACCAGAAAGTGCATCTTTCTTCATTTAATTACAAATATTTGTTGGCATACTCCGCTGTGTCTGGGTCCCAATATAACAGACTGTAATTCAAGCTGCATATTACTTATGCCAGTGCCTGTCCAGAATGTTAAGATGATTTGCACACCCTCACGAGCAGTACATATTAATGGATTCCTTTGTCCATGTAATTGGAAAACTTGATTGTGCAATAAAGCCCATTACATATGTAACGTTTTCAGAGCATACTTAAAACATAACTTTTGGAGAAAAAGAACATGTGGATAAAAGATGTGGACAACAGCTCTAATGGACAAAAAAACATTGGATGGAAACGAATCCTCAATTACAATTTTTTTACATTTGCTTCATTCTCGCTCAGCGCTGCGACTAGAAGTTTATGGAACACGTATAGTAGATGACACAGAAAGGTCACATGAGTGATTATTTTGCATCCTCAAAACAGTCTATAACCAATCAATTACAAATTTCATATGCATGCTTTTACTAATTATCATGCTGCCAAAAAAAAATGTGATTACAATTGATCATTAAGAAATATCTTATTGCTCCAAAACTATTATCAGTGGCCAAGGCTGTCTCAGAAGCTGTTGCTAGTCATTTCCCCTGAAGGAAGACCTAGGCAGTGGCTTGCATACCAGGGCTTCTAAACTGCCTGGGTGTGCAGGAGCATGAAGCCCATAGACGTGTGCGCACAGGGTGTGCCTGGGCACACCCTAATCACCTAGTGCACATTAGCATTGTCACTCTGGGTGGCAGCGGGAAGATAGGAAAGATTTCCCTCTTACCGATTCTGCCATAAGATAAGTTCTTACACACTTCTCTTTTACTGTGCTGGCAGGGAGATCAATGTGTCTGGCTATATATACAGTATGTAGCTTTGGGATGCACACCCTAATGCAATAGGCTGTGCATGCCTATGATGGAGCCAGAGCACATATGTATTAATAGAAGTAAAAGAACTTATGATATTGGCTACAGAGGGGCTCCAGGGAATCATGCAAAGCAAGTGATATTTTAGAAGAGAATTGAAAAAAGTATGCACCTGTTTAAGATGGAGAGATTAATCACACTTGTATTACAATGGTCTTCCAGCTGGTCACATGTCAAGAGGTGTCTTTCCCCTTCTTGTCTTGCATTGGCAGTAGGTTATCTCCACACAGACTGACTCACGTGTAATATTTATAGCTCCCAACTGTCCCTGATTTCGAGGAACCGTCCCTGATTTGAAACAAAGTCCCTCGGTCCCTCTGTCCCTCACTTTGGTCTAAACTATATCGATGTATATAAAATGCACTTTTTATCTTTTAAAAAGTGTTTCCTAATGCTAAACCTTTCATCTAGTTTCTAAATTGCTGCATTTGTAAATTTTAGGATTACAGTATAAAGGAATAGTAGTGGTAAAAAAAAAGCACTCGTGGGTTAAACTAATCATGTTTTTTGTATAATTCTACTTTAAGGAAGGTGTGGCCTATGCCTACATACTTTTGCTACTAGGTGTCCCTTACTCCCATCTCAAAAAGATGGAAGTAAGGGAAGTATGAATATTTGGGAGTAAGGGAGATGCTGGGACTGCCATCAATCAAGGCTGCTGGGGCATCCCGACTTGGAAGTCGTGATGACGCGCTGCCCCGACTAATGGCACAGACATCAGCAGAGAGTGGACTTCAGACTGATCTCCACTGAAAACGGGCCACAGGAGTGCAAAACTAATTGCACTCCTGTGACCCATAGGAAAAGCCCAGCCTAAAAAGCTTAGACTGGACTTCTCCTTTAACCACTTGCTTACTGGGCACTTAAACCCCCCTCCTGCACAGACCAATTTTCAGCTTTCAGCGCTCTCACTCTTTGAATGACAATTGCGCCGTCATACAACACTGTACCCAAATGAATTTTTATAATTTTTATTCATTGATAGGTGGCACTCGTTGGCATTGATAGGTGACACTTTTTTGCACTGGTGGGCACTGGCAGGTGGCACTGGCAGATGGCATTGGCAGGTGGCACTGGCAGTGGTGATGGTGGGCAAAAATGAGGCAGATGTGCCTCTTCCTCTTAGGGACCGATGTCCCTTACACAAGAGCTGGTGATCGCCTTTTTAAAAAGATTATAGAGGTTATGTTTACATCACGTGATCAGCTGTCATTGGCTGACAGCTGATCATGTGGTAAGGGGCCGGGAATGACCCCTTACTCGGAACTGTGATCACCAGAGTTTTGGAGCGTGCAAAGGGGAGGACATCTATTGACAGCCTCCCGGCTATTCAGGTCTGCGCTGTAGAAATCATTCGGCTATAGCTTGGATGCCAAGTGGTTAATCAAACACTGTTTATAATTGCATTTCCATGTTCTGTGTACTGTTGGAGGCCAGATATAGTGAATGCAGGGTCCTGGGTTTAGTAAGACTTTTTTCATTAAGATACAGACAATTATATCGCTTTGTCCACATCCTCCACCATTTGTGATATGGGGACTCAACCTTAATGGTGTTAGTGAGTTCTCACCAACCAGGAATTGCATTTTCAGGGCTTGTACGCTCACTTTTATTGAAAAACACTTTTTTATTTTTACACTTGCTAGGCAAATTATTTTCAAAGAGGTTGGAGAACCCCTTCAAAGCTGTGTAAATGTAAGCACTGGAAAAAAAAATAGGCGCCCATTCAAAAAGATGCTCTGATCCACTTCAGAAGCTGGGATCCCATCCAGGGAAGCTATTAAACTGAATGAAGACTAAAGTGTCAACATTGACCATCACTGAAATTCAAGTTCATTTAGGCATAACACAGCAATGCAAACATTTTAGAGAGCACTTGTGTGTACTGAACCATAAGGAATTCACACACAGGACTGCTCCCATTTGATGGCCGTGTCTACGAAATTACAAAGTAAAAACGGCACTGCTTTAAAAACAAGCAAAATGCACAAAGCAAACACAAGGTGGAAACACCTTTGAATCTTGAGTAATTTCGCTGTTTTCATTTGGAACTCCAGCTAGGTATTAAATGCATTTATCACATGGCAAGGTGTTTACCAGAAGTGTTATCATTTAAACAATTATTACTGATACGAGAAAAGACACAGTTTTCTCTGGGCAGATTATAATGGAAAAAATGGAGAGAGAGCAGAAAATGAGGTACAATAGAGACAGTGCTTGAATGGTTTCTAAAAGATGACTGTCAATTCATTTGACAGGTGGGAAGCATTTAGCTTTGTTAAAGCTCTAGAGTAGAGGGAAAGGAAGGAGGATATTATAAAGATGACACAAATACCTTCTTAAGGGAACAGGTCTTAAAATTCACTGTGAGTGAAACGCAAGGGAAAAGGGGCGTAATTCCAGGTTCGAGAAATAAAGCCTTGGATAATAACAATAATAATCTTAGTGCAGATTAATAAACTAGTTTGAAAGCTTTACCTTATCTTGCTGTTAAACAGAAACAGTCTCTTCTAAAAGTGGGATCACAAACAGAAGGATTATTTGAGAAATTGAAGGATTTGAAGGACTTTATTTAACATTACTGGTATCTGTGTTGAGCTTACTGCTTGACATGGTTATCTTGACATTACAAGGCCCATTTTCTCGATGGCACACGTAGCAAGGCTTTCACACTCTCCAACACAGGCCAGCCCTGTCCTGTCACAAAATTCCAGCCAAAATCAAACACAGAAGTGTAAATGGGAATGACACAAACCAGCCTCGAGGAAGTGGGAGGCAAACTAACCCCATAAGACACCGTAAAAGAATCCCGAAGCAGAAGGATGATTCCACGTCGTCTATATTTAGTTTTTAATGCAGCTGATGGCAACTGAAAGCGACAGCAGATTTCATGCCATTTTCCTGAAACAAGAATACCAATGGCAGCTTCCTGATGCATAGACTCAGCCTGGAAACAGAGAAACGGCTATAAACAAAATAAAAGGATTTTACTCCTCTTAGTTACTGAAAATAAATCCAAATACCCAAAGAAAATAAGCTTTGAAATATTTAACTGACCCATTGTCAGGATCAACGTCTAAGGTGACCAGACACATAGGCTACACAGAGAAACTGAGACCAAACAAAGGATATGTAGCGCCTGGTTAGAAAATTGAACTTATTCGTTTTTTAATCCTGGACACTGAAAATAAAACAAGAAAAAGCACAAAACCACTAAACATAACTTTAACCACTTACCAACCACCAAGAGTACATTAACTGCTGGCAGGAAGCTCCTCCAGGCATCGCAAGGTACCCATAGATTGCGGTGCACATGCGCACTGAGCGCACACCCTGGGGCATGCAGCCGCGCAATCTGCAACTGCTGTATCCACCGGACACAGTGTATTGTGGTGCTTGATATTGGACCGCTGTGAGCGCTGAGATTTCACACAACCACTGTGTGGTCACGTCATATAGCAAAACAATAGTCATGAATGGAATGACATCATTGTTTACTGTTGTGATTGGTCACCACCAGTGATCACTTGGTATCTGAGCTAATCGCAGGACCCTGTACCGTGTGATAGCTGTGGTCAAATCGTAACATCACAATTGTAAACTTTAAATCTTGAATTCAAGACATTCATGACCGTTCAAATGATTGCTGTTATCATTTTTAGTTTTTTACGAACTATCATCAGTCAGTATCCCTGATCACTGCCACACCAGTCATATGCTGATGCTGTAATGAACTGGGAACAGTATGTACAAAAAAAATAAAATAAAAAAATTAAAGCGTAACTCCACTTTTGTTGAGAAAAAAACATTCCCCTCTGGATGCTCTATGTACATTGCAAGGATTATAACAAACTTTGTTGCAGATTCCTACCTTTTGTTATTCTGAAGAAATCCCTGTGTATTTGTCTGTGCCTCTGTTCCGAGTGGGTCTAATGGGAGTGGTTTCATAATTAACTGTCAGGCGTGCAGCTGGAAAGCACCAATGAGAAAATCTGCTGGGTCTTTATCCCTTTAGACGTGCTCCTATTGCAAGTAGCTCTCCAAAAATATATTTTTGGTTAGGGGATGCCTAAAATCTGACTTGTATCTTAGGCAGGCTTCTGGGAAAATTGGTAAGCCAATCACACAACCAGGAAATTATGTTTCTGAGTGGGTGGTCAGTATACACTGTGTAGAGCAACTCCAGGTAGCCATATTGCAATGAATTCTCAGAAAATTACATTGGCTGCAGATTGAAAAGGAAAGGTATTTTTTAATAACATTCAATTAAATTTGTTGTATTGTTTTTTCTTTATTTGCTATTTTGTTTTTTTCATGAAAATGGAGTTACCCTTTTAAATTTTCTTAATTTAAAAAAAAAATCCATGACAAAACACTTGCAGCTTTTAAAAACTCACCATGTCTATTACTAAATACCTTGGAATGTCTATTTTCCAAAAATGGGTAATTTGGGGGTATTTACTGTCCTGCCATTAGGAGATAGGGCGTCAGTACATCAGGATTGATCAATTTTCAAATATATATGGCATAAATATTATACACTGATTTGGGTTATTTTTACCCAAAAAATGTAAGAAGAGTGGATACCCTGCGCTGCCAGATAAGTATGAATGATAGCAGCTAACACAACTTTTTCAAAAAAGCAAAAAACAAAAGAATCCAAAAATGTAGCGCTGAAATGACTGGGTGAAAATCAATTACCATACAATATATGTTACAACATGTAAACAGTGAAAAATAAATGTGCATATAAGTCCTTCTAATGAAAGAAACAGCTATTGTGCCTGTCTGGCACGTAGTGCAAGTGGACAATTGCACCAGAAAATCCTGGTAGTCCTAAAAAAGTTTGTCTGGTGATTGAATCAAGTGAGTGAGTGACTGAACATGAAAATTTGTGACTTCTTCAACGTGACGATCCCACCACCTAAAGAATTGCAGGCTTACCAGAACGTGTTGACCAATGGTGACATGTGCCACAAGAGGTCAAACAAGGCTTTGAATGACAGATGTCATGAACAGTCCTCAGCAGGAATCATGCGCCCGATCAGTCAGGATGTCTTGCAATGGGATAGGATAGGCTGGAAACTGTACTTATTTTGAAATCACCGTTGGTAGGCTCGATATGTTAAAAGTGCATGTAGAAAAGAAAAGAGGGTGGCCACATAGCGTAATTCCGTTTAACTAAAATTAGGTATTTATTCACAGCTAACAAACTCACATTTGGCTGGATTGAAAAGGTCCTTGCAAGTAAAATTAGGCGACAGAGGACTCTCTCGTTTTGTTTCGTTTTAATTCGCTATTTAATTAATTTAGTTAAGTTAAATTAGTTAAATTTGTTAAATTCGTTTTCGGAATTCGATCGTTTTCGATAAAAATTCGAAAACCTGGTCTAATTCGATCGTTTTCAACCGAATTCGAAAAACGGTCGAATTCGAAAAGATTTCTACCGGATTCGATAATATTTCTACCGAATTCGATCATATTTTGATATTTGATTACAATATTTCAACAATATTGTTATATTAGAAACAAAGAAAAACGTTTTCTTTTTCAAAAAATGTTTCTTTTATTTTTTTATATAGCATACAATAAAACACCCAGTAGTGATTAAATACCACCAAAAGAAAGATCTACTTGTATGAAAAATGTATATACATTTTATTTGGGTACAATGTTGCATGAGCAATTGCAGTAAAGTAGCACAGTGCTGAACGTCAAAAAATACTCTGGTCGTGAAGGGGGTAAAACCTTCCAGAGGTCAAGTGATTAAATATAGTTTGTGCTATAGCGATCATATTATAGGCATGTTGGTGTGAGACAAAATAACTTACAGACAGTTCAAATTAGATGGAAATCTTAAAGAATCTGTAATTTTTAAAGCAAAAATGTTGTAAACAATGCATTTTTAATGCATTTTTTGCTGTGAAAATGACAATGGTCCCAAAAATGTGTCAAAATTGTCCGAAGTGTCCGCCATAATGTCACGAAAAAAATCGCTGATCGCCACCATTAGTAGTAACATTTTTTTTTATAAAAATGCAAAGAAACTATCCCCTATTTTGTAAACGCTATAAATTTTGCGCAAACCAACTGATAAACGCTTATTGAGATTTTTTTACCAAAAGTAGGTAGAAGAATACGTGTATATATATATATTTTTTTTTTAAATACTGTAAACGATAATATAAACTAAAAACTGTCCACTAAATAAGTCATCTTTGAGCAGAGCACAGAGCCTCAGTAATATGTAAATGACCTGTATTATGATGGCATTCAAAGCAGTCTGCCAATGCTCCTGAAAATCTGCGCTGGGCAGTAAACAGAGCTTCATTATCCCTCAAGGTACAACACAATGCTATCCAAAGATATTTGAAGCTATTTGAGCTATTTCCGATATAACATCCCACTGACACATTGTTTTCTTGCAGTTGCTCTGCCAAACCACAGTATATTGTTACGTTTTACTTTTTTTGTAGCTATCAAGGGATTAACTAGTTCCTCAAAATAACAGAAGAATATTTCTTCTAAAATCTGCACGTATCCCTCGAGCACATGGCAAGCAATCAGGTAAATGCCAGCCTCTGCCCACGCACTGTCAGAAATGAACAACACAACAATTCATTCAGCGTTCAAAAATCAATATGTAAGGGCACAAGATAAACCACTTGTGACGGCCAAACATTAAAGTAAGCCAAAAAAAGGACATATATGGAAAAATGTATAAAGCGCATATATGGGCAAATATTTTGAGATTTATAAAGGTCTAAACTCCAACCTGCAGATTTGAGTAGCACGTTGTAATCTGTCCCATGCTGCAACACTTCAATTTCTGTCTTTTTTCTGTGGCTTCATAATGATCCCAATTGGAAAGTATCTTTATCTTAGAGAATTCGGAAGATTGCTCATCATTCACTCCCTGGACTTTACCAGCATCATCCATATTCTTTAAAAAGAAGAATATTATTCCAGTTTTGTACATCCAATATAACTATTTTTCCTGAAAAGCTGAAAGACGCCAAAATAAAAAAAAATACAGGTATGTTCAATAATTACCCTTAACTCATGTAGTCGGCTTTTCCAAGCCACGGGAGACTGTGGGCTATCTTTAATTACAAATGTTTTTTGGATGGGCTTTATTTGTAAGAAGTTTCTATGCATATTGCATAGCATGCCATGGGATTTTTTGGAAAATATAGGGACATTTTTTTTCTTTTAACTCTATGTAACTTTATTGTACACAAAATACGTGGGTACAAAAATAAAAGAGAACGCAGAAAATGGCGCAAACAGTGCTCAGATATCTCCATATAGAATACACAGTGTGCCCATTTAGATCAAGCATTGAAGGAACAGGTGTGCAACAGACATTTGCATTTGTTTTCGCCCAAATGCATTTTGTTCCAATTTCGGGTATTTTCGTTATTTTTTTAACAAAAAAAAAAACGAACGCCCGTAATCTGAAAGATCCGACATAAAAAATGCTTTATTTTCGTTGTTTCAACTAGGCATGTGCAAAAGTGAAAAATTTGTTTTGTTTCGTTTCGTTTCAATTCGTCATTTAATACATTTCGTTAAGTTAGGTTCGTTACATGTGTTGAATTCGTTTTCGGAATTCGTTCGTTTTCGACCGAATTTCGAAAAATCCGGTCGAAATCGAAAATATTTCGACCGTTTTTGGAATTTGTTCGTTTTCGACAGAATTTCGAAAAAAAACGGTCGAAATCGAAAATATTTCAACCAGATTAGAAGATCGAATTCCGATCGAATTTAGTCCGCGGGTATTCGATTCGGAATTCGAAAAAAAAAATTATTTTCGAATTTAATTCGAAAAAAATTCTATTCGAAAAGAGACTGTCGAAAACGAACGAATTCTGAAAACGGTCGAAATATTTCGCTAATATAGCAATTCGGGAATTCGTATGCATCCGAATGTCCGAATAATGGAAAATTCGTCCGAATTTAGATTCGGAACGAAACGAAATGCACATGCCTAGTTTCAACAGTTCGATATAGATAGGAGATTCGACATGACAGTGACAGTAGCAATCTGTGTCTATCGAACCTGCAGTCAAATGTGCCTAAACTTACTGTAACTCTATTAGTCCAAGATTATTCTACATAGAGAGAAAAGATTTGACATTATAGAGACAGTGAACGACGAAGATTCGACGAAGCAGCGAAAAATATACAAACGTTGAATCTGTCATTGAAGGCTTATGGTGTCTGTCGAAAGTTCTAAGAAGATTCGACAAGCAGCTAAACTGTACGATGCCACAATCGTACATTTCCGGTCAAATGCTCCGTCCACAAGCTATAGAAGAATTTGAATCTTGGTTGACTACTAGTAATAATGTATAAACATAATTATTACTAGTGTCATACAACATTAGAATTCTTCTATATCTTGTAGGCGGAACATTCGACCGGAAATGTACGATTGCGGCGTCGTACAGTTTAGCTGCTCCGTCAAATCTTCTTAGAACATTCGACAGACACCATAAGCCTTCGATGACAGATTCAACCTTATTTATTCGGATTTTCAGGCAAATGCATTCAATGGGGTTTCAGTATACTAAGGTACACTCACTTGTTAGGTCTCTGTAAACATCCACTGTTTTCATGGCAAATAAGTAGTTATTAAATTAGTTCCAGGGAGTTTCCATTTTGCTTGTGGACATTCTGAAGCCCACAAGCAATCATTTCCTGGAAGCGACGATCTCAGCAACGACCCCGTCACGTGACCGGCATCACACGGTGCTTCCTACTGGACAATCTCGCGGGATTTCGAAAGACATCGTTCGTGTTGTATCTTGTGAAGCACAACACTGTGCTCCCAGTACACACTGTGCTGATCTTTCAGAAAACACTGCGACGCCGGGGGGATGCCTACTCCCGCGGGAGTGATACCCTGCAACTCTAAATTATTAAGGTAATTAAATGTGTTAAAAAAATCCTAGGGCTATTGTGTATCTAGATTATACATTGATCTGTTTAGTACAGTGTTGTGATTTGGGTGAACCTCCGCTTTAACATAATTTACTCTTCCAGACAATTTTTTTTTCTGATTAACCACTTAAAGGGTCACTAAAGGATTTTTTTTTTTAGCTAAATAGCTTCCTTTACCTTACTGCAGTGCTGTTTTCATGTCCTCATTGTTCGTTTTTGCTTTGATGTTGCTGTAATTCTGCTCTGATCCACACCCCCCTACAGTTGTAAACACACTTCAGGTCACACATATCCCCATCAGCGCCCCCTGTGGTTAACTCCCAAATTGCAACTGTCATTTCCACAGTAAACAATGCATTTCAAATGCATTTTTTGCTGTGAAAATGACAATGGTCCCAAAAATGTGTCACAATTGTCCTTAGTGTCTGCCATAATGTCGTAGTTATGAAAAAAAATCGCCACCATTAGTAGTAAAAAAAAAAATTATAAAAATGCAAAAAATATAAAGCCTTTTTTGTAAACGCTATAAATTTTGTGCAAACCAACCGATAAACACTTATTGCAATTTTTTTTTACCAAAAATAGGTAGAAGAATACGTATCGGCCTAAACTGAGGAAAAACTTTTTTTTATATATTTTTGGGGGATATTTATTATAGCAAAAAATATTGTATTTTTTTTTTTAAATTGTCGCTCTATTTTTGTTTATAGCGCAAAAAATAAAAACCGCAGAGGTGGTCAAATACCACCAAAATTAAAACTCTATTTGTGAGGGAAAAAAAGGACGCCAATTTTGTTTGGGAGGCACGTCGCACGACCGCGCAATTGTCAGTTAAATCAACGCAGTGCCGAATCACAAAAAGGGGCAAGGTCCTTTAGCTGCATTTTGGTCCGGGTCTTAAGTGGTTAATGAGACTTTCCAACAGGGCTACTTTCAGTAGAATTACAAACAGTTTAATATGATATTATCTTAGTGCATGTCTTTGTGGTGACCCTCAACCGCTATGCAATGTGTTTTATCAAATAGTTTTCTTAATAAAAGTAAGAAATTCTAAAACAGTAGCTCAGTCCCTCCGTGGCCAGAATTGTCACATATTTTTATTATTTCTATACAAACAGAATTTTTTTTTTAGATCTTTTAGCATGAAAACTCTGTTTGATTTGGAACCCTTGCTTAGGAGTGTTCTCCATGGACTGATATTGGCCAGGCATTTCTAATTTAACCAAAATAATATCACATCTTGTCTTGTACTTACAATGGTTTCTGGGGCATGAGTGAAATATAAAGGATGTTATTGTCCATCTGATAAAATGCTAGTTTCTTTCCGGCAATATTTTCTTAACTGTCAAACAAGCATGCAGCCAGTGAAATCAAAGTGAATTTAATACATAAATACTTATTTGGGGTTAGCACCTCAGGGAGTATTGAAGCCAGAAGACCAGCAGGAGAGTCATGTAAATAGCATTTTCAGTAGTAGAGGCAACAATGACAGTTTTCTCTCATCACAAGCTTTATTTAGAGCTAATTATAAGATGAAAACTACTAATGCGATCAAGGAGATCTGTTGGAAACCAGTGTTTCTTACTGTTGTTAGCTGGTAATTCCATTGATGGAATCAATGATAGAAAATTGGATAAAAGATTAGTTAGAGGCCAAGGCGTGTGAATATTTTTTTACATTGCATTAAAAGAAATGCGGCTTTACTTCATAGTTTGCTTTAACCGCTTGCCGGGCGCCACACGCAGATGAACGTCGACAGAATGGCATGGGCAGGCAGATTGGCATACAGGTACGTTCCTTTAAATCTGCTGCCCAGTGGGCACACGCACGCCCGCCGCGTGCCTCGTGAGCGTGTTCGCGGGTCCCAGCAACTCGATGTTCCCGGGAGTCCCACAATTTCAGCAAAGGCAGAATAGGGGGATGCCTTTTTAAACAAGGTATTCCCCTATTCTGCCTAGTGACACTGTCTCTGATGGCTGTTCCCTGTGATCGGAAGCGGTCATCAGTGATGTGTCAAGTGTAGCCAGGCCCCCTAACAGTAAGAATCACTCCCTAGGGAGCACTTAACCCCTACAGCACCACCTAGTGGTTAACCCCTTCACTGCCAGTGTCATTTTCGCGGTAATCAGTGCATTTTTATAGCACTGATTGCTGTAAAAATTACAATGGTCCCAAAAATGTGTCAAAATATCCGATGTGTCCGCCATAATGTCGCAGTCATGATAAAAATTGCTGATCGCCGCCTTTACTAGTAAAAAACAAATAATAATAAACATTTCTTAAAACTATCCCCTATTTTGTAGACGTTATAACTTTTGCGCAAACCAATCAATAAACGCTTATTTCAATTTTTTAACCAAAAATATGTAGAAGAATACGTATCGGCCTAAACTGAGGGAAAAAAATGTTATTTAATGTGGTGATCAAATACCACCAAAAGAAAGCTCTGTTTGTGGGTAAAAAAAACGCCAATTTTGTTGGGGAGCCCCGTCGCACGATCGCACAGTTGTCAGTTAAAGCGACGCAGTGCCGAATCGCAAAAAGTGACCTGGTCTTTGACCAGCGTAATGGTCTGGGGCTTAAGTGGTTAATGCACACCTAAACTGTCCATATAGTTTTTGGTTAATAAAATCACCATTTTCCCACCCTTATCAAGGAATGAAAGGGGTGAATGCTGAACTCCAGACAAATAGCAAAATACACAGAAGAAATACATACACTATATTGTCAAAAGTATTGGGATGCCTGCCTTTACATGCACTTTATTGTCATCCCAGTCTTAGTGCGTAGGGTTCATTATTGAGTTACATAGTTAGTCAGGTTGAAAAAAGACACAAGTCCATCTAGTTCAACCAAAAAAAAAAAAATCCCTATAAATGTACCCAGTTATATTTTGTACATTTAGGAAATAATCCAGGCTTTTTTTTAAAGCAATCTACTGAGCTGGCCAGAACCACCTCTGGAGGGAGTCTGTTCCACATTTTCACAGCTCTTACTGTGAAGAAACCTTTCTGTATTTGGAGGTGAAATCTCTTTTCCTCTAGTTATAAAGAGTGCCCCCTTGTCCTCTGTGATGACCTTAAAGTGAATAACTCAACACCAAGTTCACCTTATGGACCACTTATGTATTTGTACATGTTGATCATATCCCCCCTTATTCTCCGCTTCTCAAGAGTAAATAAATTCAGTTCCTCTAATCTTTCCTCATAGCTGAGCTCCTCCATGCCTCTTATCAGTTTGGTTGCCCTTCTCTGCACTTTCTTCAGTTCCCCGAGAAACAAGCCTGCTTGGGTACCCCCATTGCAAGCTGCTTGCTCTGGGGGCACTTGGCAGAAGGGAGGAGCCAAGAGCGACGGCGAGGAACCTGAGAAGAGGTAGATGTGGGTTGCTCTGTGCAGAAACACTGCACAGAGCAGGTGAGTATGACATGTTTGTTATTTTTTTTTTAAACACTGAACCTATAAAATCACAAGCAAAATTGAGGCCTTCAATGCTTCCCTACCCAAAGAAGACGGGACAAATCTTCAACCAAATGTTTACTTCTAATGGAAACACAAGACTCTTGTAGGTATTAAAAAAAAAGGTTTACTTTAGGGTCCTTTCACACGGAGCGGACCGTTTTTGATCCACCCCGTGTATGTCCGTCGGCTCAGTGGGGATCATCCATAAATCCCCGCTGAGCTGTCGGCGGACAGGGCGGTCCCCGCACACTGTGCAGAGACCGCCCTGTCTCTCCTCCGCTCTCCCCTATGGGGAATCGGATGAATACGGACCGTATTCATCCGATCCGATCCTTCAGACGGAAGAAAAATAGGGTTTTATTCCGTCCGAAAAACCGGATCTTTGCGGACGCGGATCTTTGCAGACGTTAGAGGATGCATCATCCGCTAACGGACGCGATCCCATAGGGATGCATTACAAGTCCGTAAACGGACTTGTAAAAACGGACGAACAGTCTGTACGTGTGAAAGGACCCTTACTGTCTCTTTAAAGGGAGAAGACTGATGTCTTGTTAGATTGGATCTTCCCAAAAAATAACAGTAAGGGTCCTTTCACACGTGCGGACCGTTCGTCTGTTTTTAGACGTCCGTTTTTTGACCGCAATGCTTTCCAATGGGTCCTTTCACACGCATCCGCTAACGTCCGTCTCCGTTAAGCTCCTTTTTTTTGAACGTAAGAAAACCCTATTTTTCTTCCGTCAAAAAAACAGAACGGACAAAAAACGGACGTTAGCGGACGATCCGTTTAACATCCGATCCGCTAACATCCGTTTTTCATCAAAATATGTAATAAAAATAAAGTTCTAACCAAAAAAAAAAAAAACGGATGAAAAAACGGTTGAAAAACGGATGACAACTGATGAAAAACTGATGAAAAACTGATCAACTGATGATAAAAAAACGGATCTAAAAAACGGTCTGCACGTGTGAAAGGACCCTTATGCCGCGTGCACACGGTCGTTTTTTGCGATGAAAAAAAACGACGTTTTTTGTGAAGTAAAAAACGACGTTTTTGAAACGTCACTTTCAAAGACGATGTTGCATACACACCATCGTTTTTTTCACAAAAAACGAGGTTACGTTCACCACACTTTTCCATTGAAGCTCGCTTCATAACTAGCTTCTGGGCATGCGCGGGTTGAAAAACGTCGTTTTAAAAGACGTTTTTGCTACACACGGTGACTTTTTGTGAAACAAAAAACGACGTTTTGAAAAACGACACAAAAAATTCAAGCATGTTGGAATTTTTTTTTGGTCGTTTTTTTTAAGACAAAAAACTACGTTTTGCCCACACACGATCAATTTAAATGACGTTTTAAAAAACTTCGTTTTTTTTCATCGCAAAAAACGACCGTGTGTACGCGGCATTAGAATGAAGGAAAACAAAGCTACAGAATTCTATTGCTTTTATACTATTTACCATACAGAAAATAAAAGGCCAAACGAAACCAATCTTGCCTTAAATTGTTTGTTACCCCAACATTTTATATTCCTTATTTGTGGCTGCTGTACCATGTACTTAAACGCTATGGGCCAGATTCAGGTAGAGTTAGGCTGGAGTATCTGTGATACTCCAGCCTAACTGTCACTTTAAGCCGGCGTTTCTGTTTTCTTTAACCAGAAAATAAGAAACGCCGGGTTGGTGTTCCGATGCGATCGGCGCAATTGAATTTCGCCATCGCATCGCAACTTTAATTTAAAAATGGCGCCGGGGGCGTTACCGCTGATTTACGCTGAAAAAATATGTTAATCAGCGGGAATCGGCAATTCACGATCGTATTCGGGCGCGACGCAGTGACTTTCCGACGTTTCCGTAAGCGATACGCGGCGTAAAGATAAAGCAGCCCCCTAGTGGAGTATCCTATGTTAAGTATAGGAGTCGTCATCGCGTCGAAAAAAAAAAAAAGCACGTCGCTTGCGTAAAACTTTCATGAATGGGGATGTGACGTCATTGACGTTCACTGACAGAATTTGGAGCATGCACACTGGGATGCATTGACACTCGACGCATGCGCAGTACGTTTGCCGCGGGATCGCGCTTAGTTTAAATAATACACGCCCCGTACCCGCCCAATTTGAATTCCGCCGGCTCATTTGCGATGCGCTGCCGCAACTTTAGGAGCAAGTGCTTCATGAATAACAGCACTTGCTCCTAAAATATCGGCAGCGTAACGTAAATGAGAAGCGTTACTCCAGAGCAAAGATGCTCCCATCTACCTGAATCTGGCCCAAAGTATCCTGTTCTCTTTGTATTTCTTCCTTTATGGTAAATCCCAGATGTCCCTGCCAGTCCTTCTGCTTTCCTATTAATAACTGACCACACTAAGCAGGAGAGCACAGCATGGTCACTTCTCTAGCTGTTCTGGGAATTCAATTTACTTTCCTCCAATGATCAGACTTGCCCTGACACGCCCCCACTGCACAGCTATTCACTGGGAAGCTCAGTGTGCTGCTGCTTCTCCTCCCCCCAGCTCTTTTGCAGCTGAGAACAGAAGAAATATGATCACTTATATAAGAGGGGAAAAAAATATATTTATAAAAAGAATTATAACTATACACAAGCGTTTTGCCTTTAATTCCTATTTTAAACTGAATGGGTTGTTTTACAAGGGGATTGTGTTCACTTTAAGCGAGGGATTACTTTGATTTTAGACTAAAGCCCTGTACACACGGCCGGGAATCCCATCAGAAAAAAACGTCAGTTTTCCTGACAGGATTCCTGGCAAGCATGCCTTGCAAAGCCATGTATACAGACAGCCACTCAAAAGAACCGCCGTTCTTTTGAATGGCAAGAATGCGGTGACGTCATCGACTACGATAAACCGACGCTCGTCACATTTGATGCCGTCGCCGCCATCTTGCTACACCCCACACTAAGCTTGTATGCTATCGGGCATGCGTCAAAGTCTTATCGAGCATGCACGGATTTACCTGGGACAGGTAAGCATACAGATGACCGGTTTTCTCAGCAGGAAACACTCTGCCGAGAATCCCGACAGGAAAATAAAGAGCAGGTTCTCTATTTTTCCCGGGCAGTTTTCCTGCCGGGAAAACTGTTATGCCGCGTACACACGATCATTTTTCGGCATGAAAAAAAATGTTGTAGCCTTCCTCGAATCAGACTTGAGGTGATAATTCTTTTTTTTTTTTTTTTTATCTTCCCTTCCTTCCTCCCCCTTTGTTTATTAAATTTCTAATTTAATACTGTTATTTTAGATTCATTCCATGATTTCCAATTTTTATTCTCTTGTTTTTGTTGCCCCAAAATTCGAAAACTATTGATGTATAAGTTAACATTTACTTTAATTTTAAACAAAAATATGTACTGATGTTGTTGCTATTCTTGTTTTCTCTCATTTGATATTACAATTCTGCTACCTATGTTACTTTATTTTATCTACATTTAATTATATGTTTACTATGTTATTTATTCCGAAATACCAATAAAATCTTTTAAACGAAAAAAAAACTTTGTTTTAAAAAAAATGTCATTTAAAATGATCGTGTGTGGGCTTTACATAATTTTTCGGGTTCTGAAAAATGTCAACATCTTTTTCTGAACATGCTTCATTTTTTAACGACGTTTTAACCACTTTAGCCCCGGACCATATTGCTGTCCAATGACCAGAGCACTTTTTGTGATTCGGCAGTGCGTCGCTTTAACTGACAATTGCGCGGTTGTGCGATGTGGCTCCCAAACAAAATTGGCGTCCTTTTTTTCCCACAAATAGAGCTTTCTTTTGGTGGTATTTGATCACCTCTGCGTTTTTTTTTTGCACTATAAACAAAAATACAGCGACAATTCCTAAAAAAAATGCAATATTTTTTACTTTTTTCTGTAATAAATATCCCCCAAACATATATAAAAAAAAAAATTTCCTCAGTTTAGGGCGATACGTATTCTTCTACATATTTTTCGTAAAAAAAAATCGCAATAAGCATTTATTGATTGTTTTGCGCAAAAGTTATAGCGTTTACAAAATAGGGGTTAGTTTTATGGCATTTTTATTAATATTTTTTTTTTACTAGTAATGACGGCGATCAGCGTTTTTTTTCAGTACTGCGACCTTATGGCGGACACTTCGGACACTTTTGACACATTTTTGGGACCATTGGCATTTTTTAAGCGATCAATGCTATAAAAATGCATTGGATTACTATAAAAATGCCATTGGCAGTGAAGGGGTTAACACTAGGGGGCGGGGAAGGGATTAAGTGTGTTCCTGGGTGTGTTCTAACTGTATGGGGGGTGGCCTCACTAGGGGAAATCACTGATCTTCCGTTCATACATTGTATGAACAGAAGGTCAGCGTTTCCCCCGCTGACAGGACCGGGAGCTTTGTGTTTACACACACAGCTCCCGTTCCCCGCTCTGTAACGAGCAATCGCGTGTGCCCGGCGGCGATCGTACCTGCCGGGCACGGGACTCGGGGGCGAGCGGGGACGTGCGCGCTGCCGCCGGCGGCGCGCGCGCCCCCTAGTGGCCGAAGATGTAGCTGACGCACAGCTACGGGCTCTCGCCCAGGAGAGCCGACCTGCCGCCGTAGAATGACGGCGGCTGTTCGGCAAGTGGTTAAACAATGTTGTTTTTCGGGTTGTAAAAAATGATCGTGTGTGGGCTAAAACGATGTTAAAAACCTGCGCATGCTCAGAAGCAAGTTATGAGATGGGAGCGCTCGTTCTTGTAAAACCAGCGTTCGTAATGGAGATAGCACATTTATCACGCTGTAACAGACAGAAAAGCGCGAATCGTCTTTTACTAACATGGAATTAGCAAAAGCAGCCCAAAGGGCGGCGTCATCTGAATGGAACTTCCCCTTTATAGTGCCGTCGTACGCGTTGTACGTCACCGCGCTTTGCTAGAGCATTTTCTTAAAACAATGGTGTGTGGGCAACGTCGTTTTAATGATGAAGTTGGAAAAACTTTGTTTTTTTTTCATGCCGAAAAATGATCGTGTGTACACGGCATTAGGGTGCATACACACGGCCGGAATTCCTGCCCAAACGCTCTCCTGGTAGTTTTCCTGACTGAAAAAACGGTCGTGTGTACAAGGCTAAAGACTAAAACGTAATAAGATCTTTATAATATTAACACATTTTCAGCCATTCAAACTAATTAAAGGATTGCTTATTGTAGGGATGTAATTATTTCCAGATCTGTCTGATAGAATGGAATAATTCATGTAGCAAATTATGACAGACGCTATTGCGATTTCCATGAGAAAATTTAACTAAATGAAAGGCAACAATCAGCTGGGGGAGGGGAGTTACTGGCAAAATAATATTAGTCAGGCTAAACAACATACCGTAGATTGTTTGAAAGATTATGAAATATTATTTGAAAGAGTTTGGTAGGAAGGCTGAGTGTGTCCTTCAGTTGCTATATACAGAGACAAGAGAGCTCAATAAAAAAAACTACAATAAATTATACTGATCACAGAATTAGAAAGCAGATGTTTACTTTTTGCAAAAAACACCATAAAACAATCACAGGAAAAGGAAAGCGATATATTTTGTTATCCACACAATAAGGTCTCATTGTAAATGGCACTTTTAGAAGAGCTTGATGGGGGGAGGGGGGGTTCTGCCTCTAAATACCTTATTAAGGGCAATTAAATTAATTAACTCCCAACCAAGCACCAAAGTGTGTCTAAACACGAAAACTCAGCTTTAGGTATGTTCTTAGTGCTGCTTTTCTCCTACAAGAAGAAAGGTGTTTAGAAGAGCTGGACAAATGCCTGGTGGCCTAAGCTTTACCAGATTGCCAACCAGCCACCGTCATTATACTGCAGCAAGGTGGCACGACTCCGCAAATTGCTGTAGCCGTATGTCAGCTCAGGAAGTCGCCTTTGTGGGCGCTCACACTGGCTAGCGGAAGGGGACAATCAGCGGGTCTGGCAGATTCGATGTCCGCTGGCAATCCGCATACGTTCCCCTCAGTGACACAACGGGGATCGGCCCGTGTAAACAAGGCAGATCTCTGTTCTGACAGGGGAGATCACACAGATCTAGGGTGACCACATTTCCAAACAACAATTCAGGGACACCCTCCATTCCCAAAAATTAACTTGTGCTGTAACGAATCACAGCACAGTGATTGGACACAAGAGGCAAGATTTATGATTTCTCCAATCACAAGCAGGGGGCGAGGATTGTGCTCCTCCAGGCATTCCCGGCCAGGACAAGTACTGTCAGTGAGTAAAGCAGTGATGTGGTGGCCTCTTTTGGGGGCATCAGATTGGCCCGGGAGGTGGCTGTGTCAGTTTCATTCCGGGACACTGTATTGTCCTGGAATGAAGGTGCCCGGGACAGACCTGCAAAATGTGGGACTGTCCCGGGCAATCTGGGACACGTGGTTGCCCTACACAGATCCTGTCTTTCTGCTAAGCAGAATGATGGATCTGTGTGTTTCCGCATTCACACAGTCCCCCATACAGTTAGAACACACAGTGAGGGAACACATTTAACCCCTTGATCGCCCCTGATGTTAACCCCTTCCCTGCCAGTGTCATTAGTACAATAACAGTGCATATTTTTAGCACTGATTACTGTAATAATGTCACTGGTTCCCAAAAAAGTGTCACAGATGTCAATTCTGATCATGTCTGTCATGTTTGATCTGTTTGCCGCAATGTTGCAGTCCCACTTAAAATCACTGATCACCGTCATTACTATTAAAAAAAATAATAATAATAAAAAAAAATCATAAATCTATCCCCTATTGTGTAGACGCAATAACCTTTGTGCAAACCAATCAATATACGCTTAACAGCTCCCCCACGGGCCGCCGATAGAGCACTATCCCCCCCTGTGGCACTAACACACCCCCCACAACCACCCGCTGTCCTTACCTTGGATGCTGGCGGTAAGAGTGTGGCAGGCTCATGGAAAGCTGCTCCGGTGTCCTCTCCTGGACCAACTTCCGCGGTGTCTCCTCTCTCCTCCTCCCGGCGGTAGGCATCCAATAGGATCGCTAGACGTTTTGGCCAATTGCAAAACAAACATTGCAAAAGATTCATACCTGCTTCCCGATTGGCCGGCAGAAGGCTTAGTGCTGCAACAGCAAATTTTAACCCGAGTGGGCTCCTGATGCAACGCTCTGCGTTCCGAGTACTAACCTATTTTAAAGCCTATTACAGCCTATGGCTCTAATGAGTTCTTCAAAAAAAAACAGGCCGCTGTAATTTAAATGCCAGCGACCCAAAAGGGGCCGGACACATGAATAAGGGGTGGCCGCGGCTAGGTATGAATCTATCCATTATGAATATAGGGGGTGGTGAGGGCAGGGGGGCAGCGCCTGGGCACCTCTAATGGACAGGCCGCCCCTGTTTTAGAGTAAAGGCCCGTACACACAATCCGAAAATTGGAAGTACATTTCCATCCTGCCGATTTTCTGATTGTCAGTACGGTGCTTTCGACAGCCGATTCCGTTTTTTCTTTAGACAAGAGCTGGATGTGTAGACTATAACATTTTTGGCTGATGTGAACTCAACATCTGATTTTCGTTTAATTAGTATGGTTTTCGTCCTAAAAAAATTATAAGAGCAAGACTACACATGCTCAGAAACGAAAGAATACATACAAAACTAGTCAACAGATTACGTCACTTGTGAAGTTGTATTCTGTCGTACGAGAATTTTCGTATGGTGAGTAACCTCTTTTTTTTTAACAGAGAGTGAGTAACCTCTTTACTTTCCCAATGTCGGAGCGTTTGTCGGACTAGTGTGAACCCGGCCTAAAACCAAGTATCTGATTGGTTTCTAAGCAGAGCTGCACCAGATTTTGCATGCTCCGGTTTTAGTAAATCCCCATGCTAACATGGAAGTGATTTTCCAGGCTAAAAACAAAACAAAAACAAATGCCTGTAAAAGCAGTGTGTTTTAATCCTTCTGTGCCCTTAAAGCGGAGTTCCACCCAAAAATGGAACTTCTGCTTATCCCACTCCTCACCCCCTTACATGCCACATTTGGCATGTAATTTTTTTTGGGGGGGGGGGAGTGGGGGCTTCAGAAGGAGTGGGACTTCCTGTCCCACTTCCTCCTTCCGCTGAGGGGCTGAGGGGCGATTAAGCTTACGATCACTTACGATGTTTATTCAGAAAGAGAAGGGGCAGGTAAATTACATATTTACTTGCCCCTTCCCCACTCCTAAAACATCCCAGCAGCAACAGCCGATAGGAGAGGAGGGAAGCTGGCAGCACTATAGGGGGGGGGAGATAGGAGCCAGGGCAGTATGGGGAATATGTGCTGCACAGGGTGATTAGGGTGTGCCTGGGCACACCTGGCACACCCTGTGTGCACACCTATGGGCGGGAGTGACATCATCGCGGCTCTGGCCACTCACAGGATCGGAGCCCATGATCCTGGAAGAAAGGACGGGAGAAGATATCAGCGCTCTCAGCGGTGAGCAAGCGTCACTGGAAGGGCTAAGTTTAAAGGTGAGTATTTCATAATGTGCTAGTATGTGATGCATACTAGCACATTATGCCATTGTGCCATTATTTAGGGCTTTAACCACTTAACAACCGAGGACGTCATATGACATCCTCGACTTTGTGCAGTGATATCTGAATGATGCCTGCAGCTATAGGCATCATTCAGATATCACCGTCTTCAGCCGCCGATTCTCTGCACGATAAGAATGATCAAAGCGGCAGTTCCACCGATTAATCGTTCTTATAGGCAGCTTCTCCGGGCATAGGCAGCTTCTCCGGGCTCTCCCGTGCCATCGGGGGCCTGGAGAACGAATCGCCCGGCGCTGGTTGGGAAGCATAGAGATGACTGTCGGAGATGACTGTCTATGACCATCGGAGGCTGGACCCGGAAGTAGACAAAGCCGCAATCGCGGCTGTCGGCATGAGATCGGTGAATTTTTTTCACAATCTCATGCTTTCCAGCCTGGAGGAGAGATGTGGGGTCTTATTGACCCCACATCTCTCCATAAAGAGGACCTCTAAAAATTAAGTAAAATAACAATAACATTTAAAAAAATAATTAAAAACGCCCCTGCCCCCGGTAGCTTGCGCTCAGAAGCGAACATGCATGCAAGTCCCGCCCACATATGTAAACCCCGTTTAAACCCCACATGTGAGGTATCGTCGCATACGTTAGAGCGTGTGCAACAATTCTAGCTCTAGACCTCCTCTGTAACTCGAAAATAGTAACCTGTAAAAAAAATTCAAGCGTCGCCTATGGAGATTTTTTAGTACCGAAGTTTGGCGCCATTCCATGAGTGTGCGCAATTTTAAAGCGTGACATGTTAGGTATCTATTTACTTGGCGTAACATCATCTTTCATATTATACAAACAAATTGGGCTAACTTTACTGTTTTGTTATTTTTTAATTCCCCCAAAAAAAGGCGTTTGAAAAATTATTGCGCAAATACCGTGCAAGAAAAAAAGTTGCAATGACCGCTATTTTATTCCCTAGGGTATCTGCTAAAAAATATATATATAATGTTTGGGGGTTCTGATTAATTTTCTAGCAAAAAAATGTGATTTTTACATGAAGGAGAGAAGTCCCAAAATAGGCCCGGTGGTCAAGTGGTTAAGGCACCAATAGAGACTTTTGCAAAAAATTTCAATGGTGGCAAATCAATCACTGTCATTTAAAACCCATGCACCTTGAAGATTGTCCTGCAGTGAATGTCTGGTGGATATCCCATTGACTGCTTTATAAATATGCCCCTTAATATCCCGACAATACAATACTCCACTATCACAGTTCATTCAAACGGTCACACAATTTCACAACTACTGTATTTTTGTATTCGGTTGACAAAAGAAAATGTGCAGCTCTTGACGTATTCTTGCCTTCTATATAGGCACATACCTTTTATACAGGACAGGTCAATAAATAGGATGCACAGCATGGGCGCTCTGGAAAAAAATAAGTAGATTGTGATACAAGATACAAACCTACAGCGACAAAATCTTCTAGAACAAATCCTGCTTCGGAAAACCTAGCCGGGTGGCTTCTTTATGTAGTGACATTGAATGAGTTATACAGCCAGCTGCTTCAGCACAAAGCCCTGCAGGTTGCGGCGGTGCTACCAGTATTAAAAACTTCAATGTCATGAAAGCCACAAAGCTTGAACAATGAAATCTGCATTCACTGGCAGACAGTTCCAGATGAAAAAAAAATGCCAAATAGCTCTCTGGGGTCCTCTTAAGGAACAGCTCTCCTAATGGCTGTGATTAATGAATTACATTTATATAAAGAACGTTTTTAGTGTAGATGAAAGAAAAATGACAGTCAGGTTGGAAGCCACTTTACAATTAGTCACTAGCAGGGCGCCCATTTAAAGTGTTGTCATTAATGACACTAATATCACACCAAAATAAAAGCATAAACGCACACTGACTCACTGTACATGACATACGGGTATTAGTGTATTTAGGTTTTGTGCTGCCCTAGGCCTGACTAAACTCGCTCACCCCTTAATTTAAATATGATCCACCCCTTCCTGTCTAGGTCACCCCCTTGTTGTTTAAGACCCGCCCTAAAAAAAATCGAGTGAGGACACTAATTCTGAGGGCCTGGGGGGCAATGGATTCCCTTAATTTGCAAAGATTTCCTCTCACTTCCTGTTTGGCTATTGGGCAGGAAGTGAAGGGAATTCTCTGCAATGGGACAGGGATGGTAAAAAAATAAACTGACAGGGGCTATAACCCTCCCTTACTCCAAAATGAAAAAAAGTGTTTCCTATAGTTCTACTTAACCACTTGCCTACTGTGCACCTACACCCCCTTCCTGCCCAGACAAAATTTTAGCTTCCGGCACTGCGTCGCTTTAACTGACAATTGCGCGGTTGTGCGATGTGGCTCCCAAACAAAATTGACGTCCTTTTATCCCCACAAATAGAGCTTTCTTTTGGTGGTATTTAATCGCCTGTGCGTTTTTTATTTTTTGCGCTATAAACAAAAAAAGAGCGACAATTTTGAAAAAAGACACAATATTTTTTGCTTTTTGCTATAATAAATAATAAATATCCAATAAAAAAAAAAAAAAAAAAACATTTTTTATCTCAGTTTAGGCCGATACATTTTTTTTACCAAAAATATGTAGAAGAATACGTAACAAATAAAATCGCAATAACCGTATAGTGACTGGTTTGCGCAAAAGTTATATTGCCTACAAAATACGGGACATAATTATGATTTTTTTTTTTTTTACTAGGAATGGCGGCGATCTGCGATTTTTTTTCGGGACTGGGACATTATAGCGGACACATCGGACACTTTTGACACACTTTTGGGACCATTTACATTTATACAGTGAACAATGCTATAAATATGCATTGATTACAGTATAAATGTAACTGGCAGGACGGTTAACCACTAGGGGGCAGGGAAGGGGTTAAATGTGTATCCTAGGTGTGTTC
The DNA here is from genome assembly GCA_029574335.1 of Rana kukunoris. Lineage (NCBI taxonomy): Eukaryota > Metazoa > Chordata > Amphibia > Anura > Ranidae > Rana > Rana kukunoris. The sequence continues at coordinate 62,959,768 of CM056059.1, forward strand.
TAACTGTGGGGGGAGGGGGGGTGACTGGGGGAGGTGACCGATTGTGTCCCTATGTACAAGGGACACAATCGGTCTCCTCTCTCCCTGACAGGGACGTGGAACTCTGTGTTTACACACAGAGCTCCACGTCCCAGCTCAGTAACTCGGCAATCGCGTGTGCCCGGCGGCCATCGCAGTAACGCCGCTGACGTCCATAACCGCAAATCGTGTCCAGGAGATATCGAGTTGTGCTAGCCGGCCGGCTACATTTACATGCATATTTTACCTACTCTTTTGTAAGTGCAATTTTAATATTTTTTAATAAATGGTAAATGGTTTTACACTATGTACCTTTTTCTCTCTCTAATTTGGCATCAATCAACATTGATCACTTGTCCACTACGGGAGGAGTTGTTGACCATAGAACTTCGTGTCATCGAACCCCCTGGCTGGGAAAAAGCCACCTGCGGTCAGAAGGTCTCTAGTTGGGATCTTCCCCTCCGGTAAGGGACAGTGTATTCCATCGGTGGAGGTGTTTTCCCTATCTGTTTGCACTCTTCTGAGGTTCCTGTTTGTGATGTCACCATCTGTTTGAACACAAGGAATTTCACTGCCGATTTATACCATCAGATGTTTTTCCACTTGTATTAATAGCTTGATGGACTTTATTGAAGAAGTGACTGTTTGGTATTGCTCTGTATCACCTTAGAGTTTCTCATATTTGTGCAGCTGTGTTTTTTAATTTTTGCCATGTTAAGTATGGCCGTTGGGACAGCGTCGGGTTTTTCCGTCGTTTACGCCGTTTACGTAACTCGTCGCAAATAGGGCTGTGCGTTAATTACATTCACGTCAAAACCAATGTATTTGCGGAGCACTACGGAGCATGCGCACCGGGCTATGTTTACGGCCGGCGTATGCGCAGTTCGTTCAGCGTGGGAGCACGCTTAATTTAAATACAAGCCGCCCCCTTTGAATTACGCAGGGATACACCGGGCCATTTACACTATGCCGCCGCAAATTACGGAGCAAATGCTTTGAGAATACAGGACTTGCTCCTGTAAGTTGCGGCGGCGTAGTGTAAATAGGATACGCTGCGCCCCGCTCGTAGATTCGCCGATCTACGAGAATCTGGCTCTGATTTTTCCTGGATCAACTTTGCCTATAAACGTCAGTACACAGTTATATTATGTACATTTAGGAAATAATCCAGGCCTTTTTGAAAACAATCTACTGAGCTGGCCAGAACCACCTCTTGAGGGTGTCTTTTCCTCTAGACCAGCCCTCAAAATTTCCACTCGCCTACTAGCATTTGGCGAGTGGATTTAAGCTGGGGGCGAGTGATGACAGGGCTACATGACCAATCTCCCTCCAATATGTGCCTACACTTAGAATCCCGATGAGATTGGCGGCCGAAGAGGAAAGGTGCATGCTCATGAAAAGTAGTCTGGTGACTGGTGAGCCGCGCACAGGCAGAGCAGTACACAGGTGCTCTCCTTACAATTCTCATTAAGCCATTGGACCTAACAGTATGACCTCTCTGAACCTGCCCCCCTCCCCCTGATCAATGTAGCTGGAGAGCAGAAAGTAATGAGTGAGATGGAGGATTGCAAAAATTACCACTCCGGTGCAGCACTCACTGAAAGTTGCCCTGACATGAGAGCGGCAGCCTTCCAGTGTGTGCAGTTTTCTTCTCCCCGTGCTCTATGTAAGTGTCCAACAGTTCAGCCTGAGCACTGAACAGACTGGTCTTAATGTGTGCTGTGCGGTGTCAGTGTGTGTTGTGCAGTTATCAATGGCTGTGCAGTTGTGTGGATCCCTCCCGCTGTGCTGCAGCTCCTCTCCTCTCTGACAGCCTGAATAAAAGGGGGAAGTGGGGACACGCAAGCGTAGAGCCACACACACAGGCTCCTGATGATGAGATGAATGGGAGAGAGAGAGAGGAGAGAGGATGGATGGGTGTTGCAGAGGAGACAGCAAGAGAATGGGGAAGAGACCCGGTTCTAGTGCCCTGTCCCTCTAGTCTGCCCCCAGTGCCCTGTCCCTCTGGTCTGCCCCCAGTGACCTGTCCCTCTGGTCTGCCCCCAGTGACCTGTCCCTCTGGTCTGCCCCCAGTGACCTGTCCCTCTGGTCTGCCCCCAGTGACCTGTACCTCTGGTCTGCCCCCAGTGACCTGTCCCATTTTGTTAAAGTTGTTGTTGGTAATATTTAATTTTGTAACTTGATTCTGCATAAAACATTTAACAGTGTCATTCCATGAGATAATCTACAATGGCGTGTTTACGGGTGCAATTAGGCACAGGGCAGTGTATGAATTAGGTGGGGCAACTGGTGGCGAGTAACTCTTGAGGCCTGGCTAGTAGCTCAGGACTTGAATTTTTGAGCCCTGCTCTAAATGTAAAAAGAGTGCCCCCTTGTCCTCTGTGATGACCTTAAAGTGAATAACTCAACACCAAGTTCACTTTTTGGACCCCTTATGTATTTTAAATTATTGATCATATCCCCCCTTAAAGTGGTTGTAAACTCTGTACTACCACTTGTACCTACAAGTAAGCCTATAATACGGCTTACCTGTAGGTACTGTGAGTATCTCCTAAAAGTGTACAGATTAGGACATATTCAGAGTGCATGCAGCCGATGACATCATCGGCTCATGCGCTCTGATGGTCCGGTTTACAGTGCCAGGCCTTCAGAGACTGTGCTGGAAATGGCAGCTTAAGGTACTTACCTTCATAATGTGCTAGTATGCAATGCATACTACCCCTTAATGTAAGGTGACCAGATTTTTAAAATTAAATCAGGGGGATATTTTTTTTTTTTTTTACGAGTAATGGCGGCAATCAGCGACTCTCTGCCCATCGCCGCCCACCTCACAGCCTGTCAAGTCTGAGGCCCTGTACGCACGATCAGACATGTCCGAGGAAACATGTCCGACGGACCGTTTTCATCAGACCAGGCTGAATTGTCTGTTGGTCTGATGTGCGTACACACCATTGGACCAAAATCCCCTCGGACCAGAACGCGGTGACGTAGAACACAACGACGTGATGAAAAAACGAAGTTCAATGCTTCCAAGCATGCGTCGACTTGATTCTGTGCATGTGGGGGATTTTGGTCTGATGGTTTGTGTACTAACCTTTGAACATGTCCGATGGACAGGTTTCCAGCGGACATGTTTTCAAGCATGTTTGGAAATTTTTGTCCGCTGGAAAACGGTCCGATAGGCCGTTACCCACGATCAAACATGTCCGCTGAAACTGGTCTGCGGACCAGTTTCAGCGGACATGTTCGATTGTGTGTACGCAGCCTTACTCTCCAGGCTACTACTGGATGGGGTACGGAGAAAGATCCCTCCACCAGGGAAGGCAAGGAGATAAACAGGCAGGCGGCTGGCCGGGACTTGAGCCAAGGCAGAAGAACATCCCAGTGGAGCTGAATTGGCATGCACCTGAAGAAATATTCCCTCCGCTCCGACCAGCACATGATCATTTTTTTATTCTGCACTGAATGTCTTTGAAATTGCCCCAGCCCCTGTTTAAATCCAATCCGGGGATGAAACTGGGGACAGACTTGGTCTGGGGCCAGTGTCCTCAATCTGGGGACTGTCCCCTGAAACCGGGGATGTCTGGTCACCCTACTTAATGCTGTTGTCTTACAGGTTTTTATTTTTATTTTTCAGCAGTTTACTCTCCTCTTCTGAAGAGGAAATACATTCAGTTCCTCTAATCTTTCCTCATAGCTGAGCTCCTCCATGCCTCTTATCAGTTTGGTTGCCCTTCTCTGCACTTTCTCCAGTTCCCTGATATCCTTTTTGAGAACTGGTGCCCAAAACTGAACTGCATATTCCAGATGAGGTCTTACTAATGATTTGTACATGGGAAAATGATATCTCTCTCTCTCTCTCTCTCTCTCTCTCTCTCTCTCTCTCTCTCTCTCTCTCTCTCTCTCTCTCTCTCTGCTGTCCATACCTCTCTTAATACGAGAAATGATTTTGCTTGCTTTGGAAAACATAGCTTGGCATTTCATGCTATTATATTGTGATTACAGATCACAATGTTTTTTGCAGTAGTGGTGTATGACAACAGCTGATGTTCCCAGAACAGTGAGTTAAATGAAATCATCTTCCATAGTATAGAATATATACACCTCATAAGGACAGCAACAAAGGCAAACAGCATAGCATAACAATTCAATTCATAGCATGACAATTCTCCATTGGATTTCTAAATATCGGACAATAGTGACATCTAGTGACCAGGACAGTGAGATCCAAGGATAACCAGTGATATGAGCTTGCATTTATCCGATAAGTTATGCACTTGATGGAATCCCATATCTGCCCAAAGGACAATACTGTGTACAGTAGGAATTTACCGGTAACAGAAAATGCAATTAGTTCTAACAAAAGGTAAAGGATTTACAATATTACTTCCCAGAATTCTGGTCCTTAAGAACCACTAATAATGCATGTATTTTTATACTTTTACGAAGTAATCAAATATTTGAGACAGATTAATGAATCACACTATTTTTAAGGGCCCTCCCAAAAGCTATCCTTTAATTCAAGTTGGAACCTGGAAGTTTAATGAAGACTGACGTGGCAAGACCTTCCTCATGGTTCCTGATTCTCATTCACCTTCATGGTCGCCATCAGTGGGATACACCGGATACAACTGTAAGGGGCCTGAGGGGCCCGCCCAGGCAGAACAGGTGAAGGGGAGCAATGTTGTGCACTATAGAAACGATCTATAGAAACAACGTGTCATTGAGCTCAGACATCAAGCTCTTTACTGCCACAGTTGGCAGTAAATGTGCACCCCTCATGTGAGCTGCCTGTACTGTGTTCCTCTGTGTCAGCAACATGTCAGCTTCATAAAAACAAGCTGGAACTAGGAAGGAAGATTTCCTTTACAAGTAGGGGCTGTGAAGGAAAGGGAGGGGGCTGTTTGTGTACATGGAGGGGCCAGAGACTTGTGTGTGTACAGATTTGTCTATGTGGTGGATGACATATAGATACACGTTTGGGGGGTTGCCATATATACAGGTGTGATGGGGCTGGCATATATACAGATGTGGGGGGGGGAGGGGCTGACATATATACAGCCCTAAATTTAGATTATACCCTAAGCAAATGTATACTAAGCTAACCCTAAGCCCTAAATTTAGATTATACCCTAAGCAAATTTATACTAAGCTAACCCTAAGCCCTAAATTTAGATTATGCCCTAAGCAAGCTAACCCTAAGCCTAACCCTAAGCTAAGTGCAAAAATATTGCACTACACCAGAGGCAACAATCTGCATCTTTACTGCAGGGTTACCCATTACTTAAACAGCCCTAATGCATAGCATGTTCCAGGCCGACAATCAGCCACTGGCAAGGTAGTTTGGAGGAATGTTTCCTCAAAGAGTCTCACCAATAGACATGTGCAGACTGGAATATTTATTTTCGTTTTTTTCCTTTTCGTTAGGAAAATAAATGTATTTAGTTACTCCCGAAAATCGTTTTGATTTATTATGTTTTTCGAAATTGTAGCTCTATTTTTGTTTATAGCGCAATTCCGTCGAATATTCTTTTGACCATTCGACAGAAACCAAGTATTTTTGGATTTTCGGATGAAAGCTATTCGCTTTCATCCGAAAATCCAAAAATACTTGGTTTCTGTCGAATGGTCAAAAGAATATTCGACGGAACGTCGAATCTTTTTGGTTTATGCCGACTGGTCAAAAGAAGATTTGACGGGACGTCGAATCTTTACGCCTACAAGAATTCTAATGTTGTAAGACTAGTAATAATGTCGAATCTATTCTCTACAATGTCGAATCTATTTTCTCATAAATCGAAATCTATTCTCTGTAATGTTGAATCTATTATTTCTATAGTGTCGAATCTTTTCTCTATAATGTCGAATCTTTTCCCTATAATGTCGAATCTCTCTATATCGAATTTTTACCGCAACGAAAACGAAAATAAAGCATTTTTTATGTCGGATCTTTCGGTTTTTGTTTTTTGCACTTTTGTTATCGTTTGTTAAAACGATAACGAAAAAAAACGATTTTCGGACGAAAATGCATTCTAAAGAAATGAATGCACATGTCTACTCACCAACAGGCACAAAAATCTGGCATGGATGGCGATCCAAAAGGGGTTGCATTTAGAACATTTATACATATCAAAATCATGTGCAGTTACCGTCATTGCCTCTTCTGCATCATCAAGGAGGAAACTGCACTGCACATTTTCTTGGAGTGCCCCTTTGCACGTGACTTGTTGAGGACTTTGTGCCACAGACAGCCTTCACACACTTTGGTGTGCTGAATGGACTATTCTGTGGGACTTTTGCTCAGGAGGACATTGATAGTGCCTGGCAGGTAATGTTTTGCTTTAACCACTTGCCAACTGACACACGCCGATGTACGTCGGCAGAATGGCACGGCTACGTCCTCTTTAATATGCACAGCCATGGTGACACGCGCTGCCGGCAGTGTGCTCGCGACCCTGTCGGGTACTCTGTGGACCCGATCGCAGCCAGTATCCCGCAAAGAGCTGAAGAACGAGAAGAGGTAAGTGTAACCCCTCCCTGTGCTTCCTAGTCAGACTGTCACTAATCGTCTGTTTCCTGTCATAGGGAATGACGATCAGTGACGTGACATGCCAAGCCACTCCCCCACACAGTAAGAATTACTCATTAGGTCACACTTAACCCCTTCAGCGTCCCCCTACAGGTTAACCCCTTCACTGCCAGTGTAATTTTCACAATAATCAGTGCATTTTTATAGCACTGATTGCTGTAAAAATTACAATGGTTCCAAAATAGTGTCAAAAGTGTCCAATGTTTCTGCCATAATGTCGCTGATCACCGCCATTACTAGTAAAAAAAAATATTAAAAATGGCATAAGACTATCCCCTATTTTGCAAACCAATCAATAAACGTTTATTGCGATTTTTTTTACCAAAATATGTAGAAGAATACGTATCGGCCTAAATTGAGGAAAAATATGTTTTTTATATATTTTTGGGGGATATTTATTATAACAAAAAGTAAAAAATATAGAATTTTTTTCAAAATTGTAGCTCTATTTTTGTTTATAGCGCAAAAAATAAAAACTGCAGAGGTGATCAAATACCACCAAAAGAAAGCTGTATTTATGGGAAAAAAGGACATCAATTTTGTTTGAGAGCCACGTCGCACGACCGCGCAATTGTCAGTTAAAGCGAGGCAGTGCCGAATTGCAAAAAGGGGCCTGGTCCGTTAGCAACAAAATGGTCCGGGGCTTAAGTGGTTAAGGAAGCTTTATGGTGGGCCAGAAAGCTCCTCATTCACCAGAGGGAGAGGATGTTCAATGAGGACTGTTGCAGACTGGACCACAGTCTGCTCAGAAACTATAACCTGATGGACTTCAAGGAGGAAGAGGATGTCTGAAGATTTCCCCTTCCCCCACTCTCCCCTCTGTGTCTGTCCTTTCAATAAAGCTTCGGGGCTGTGAATTTTTTCCCCCTCCCTTACCCCTTTACACATTTTTTATTAAACTGTGTTTGAAATGTTTGGAATGATGCATGCTTTGTTTTTAGTTGTGGTGTCTTGTAGGACGTGTGGGACCAGGCACAGCACATCAGACATTGCACCGGTAGTTCAGTAATGTGTCTTGGTACTGTCTTCGGGAGAAAATGGCATCATGCATGACGTGATGTTTCGGGAACTTTCCTCCGCACAACTCGTTAAGCATCATATCACAGGGTGAATTTGTTTATTGTATGATTGGAACTGTATTGTAGTGTAGTGTATTTATGCACTGCATTGCAGTACAGGTTTGAATGTACCCCGAATAAATATTTTGTTTTTTATATATTTTTCAACAAAGAAAATGCATAGCTCCCAACTGTCCCTCATTATGGGCCCTTTCACACAGACGCCTTCCATTCTGATCAGCATTCCCTGCTGATGTGAGCAGAGCGGGGTGGATAACAAGTCCGTAATTGTGGACAGATCCCACTCTGCTCTATGGACAGGTGTAAGTAAATAGTCTCCTCTGTCCGTTTACTAGTGGATGACTCCGATCTGGTTCACCCAAATGGAAAAGGATGCAGTCCTCCATTTTTTAGCAGGCCTGATAGGAGGAGTTAGGCTAGTGTAAATGGACACAGGTCAGTTTACACCCGCCAGTCCATAGGAATGGATAGACCTTTCGATCAGGACCACCTGAAAAACTGACAGTTGGACCTGATCAGATAGCCTTTGTGAAAAGACCCTTATAGGGCCCGTCTCTCATTCCTCCTTAGTTGTCCCTGTTTTTGGTCTGATCTTTAGACCTTCATAAAAAAATTACTTTTTAACTTTTTTTTTTATCCAGCTTCCATACTAGTGCATTTTTAGGCCCCTTACAGATGAGACTATCCAGTTGCTGTGTATCCCACCCGGAATTTTAGTTTACGCAGGAGGGAGAGGTGCAGCATTCAGCCCTGCTTCAGGCAGCCTGTCAAGTCTATGTCGGCCAGCTTACAGCTAGACTGGGTCGGCCACTGCACTGCAGCTCAGTTTCAGGGTCTTGGCAATCTTCTTATAGCCTAGGCCAGGGATCCTCAAACTATGGCCCTCCAGCTGTTGCGGAACTACACATCCCATGAGGCATTGTAAAACTCTGACATTCACAGACATGACTAGGCATGATGGGAATTGTAGTTCTTGAACATCTGGAGGGCCGTAGTTTGAAGACCCGTGGCCTAGGCCATCTTTATGTAGAGCAGCAATTCTTTTTTTCAGATCCTCAGAGAGTTCTTTGCCATGAGGTGCCATGTTGAACTTCAAGTGACCAGTATGAGAGAGTGAGACCCATAACACCAAATTTAGCACACCTGCACCCCATTCACACCTGAGACCATGTAACACTAAGGCCTTGTACACACGACGGGAAATATCCGCTGTAAACGGTCCCCGGACCGTTTACAGCGTATATTTGCGCCGGGATGTTTTGATCCGATGGCTGTACACACCATCGGATCAAATTCCCCGCCGGCGGATAGCGCGGTGACGCGGCGGTGACGTTGACGCCGCCACGTGACCGCCACGTCACCGCACCAGGAAGTAAACACTTCCGCGCGCATGCGTCGGATCCATTCACAGGATACGACGCATGTGCGGCAAGATATGTCCGCTGGTTTGCCGTACTAACCAGCGGACATATCTGCCAGCCAGCTATCCGGCGGAAATATTTCAAAGCATGGTTTGGAATTTTTCCGCCGGATGAATCCAGCAAAAAGCGTCCGTTTTTCCCTACACACGAGGGGATTTTTCCGCTGAAATGGTCCGTCGGACCATCTTCAGCGGATTTATTCCCTCGTGTGTACAAGGCCTAACAAGTCACATTACACCGGGGAGGGAAAATGGCTAATTGGGCCCAATTTGGACATTTTCACTGACATTTTTTGCCAATGGTTTAGACAATAATGGCTGTGTGTTGAGTTATGTTGGGGGACAGCAAATTTACACTGTTATACAAGCTGTACACTCACTACTTTACATTGTAGCAAAGTGGATTTCTTCAGTGTTGTCACGTAAAAAGATAATATTTACAAAAATGTGAGGGGGTGTACTCACTTTTGAGAGATACTGTATGTAATAAAAAAAGGAAATATACTCTGTATGACGCAGGGCTAAGTATCTTTTGCCTTTAGCTGTGACTAAGCAGAGATAATGGGAGGTTATCTGGTAATAGCTATGGTACATTCTTTAACTATAATATGTACTTTTACAGGGGAAGAGGAAGACCATAAGTACTTTTTGACCTATTACTTTCTAATTAAGTGTAATATAGAGCCATATATGACGGAAACAACAGGTGGTGCATATTCAGCTGTGCGAGATGTTACTTTGAACTATGACTCACACAACTTATAATATAGCGAATCCTCATTCACAGTTATCTCCAATGTAAATAAGGTAATTTTTCATGACACTAGACAACGTATCATCCTTGGTCAGCATGTTATCTTTGCATTAAGTTGGTATTCCATTTTGTATGGATCATTTACCCTTTATTGTCACAAGATAACAGTTTACTTTGCTTTTTCTGCTTGCTTTCTCTGTAAATGATGCATAATTAATGAACAGAGTGTGGAAGGAAATTATTCCTATAACTCCCAGGGTTTGAGTAAAAGGTACATATTGCGAATATGGTGACAAGTGAAATGAACATGAACCTTTATATGTAGAAGATAACACTAAAGGTCAACAGTGAAAACCTATAGTAATACATTACAGAGATAAGGGTCACAAAAATCACAGAAAGCAGCTAATGTATTGTATAATGCATCTGTATAGGATGTACTGATTCCAATAGGCCACTTTCTCTCATTATGCCATTTCTATGAAGATGCCAATGAAATTGAGCAACATGGAGTCAAGCATGGATTCTAGCTAGAGTTCTTTTCAGGTTCAATCAAAGCATTAAAATACCCAAAATCTGGTGTGTAGGTCAGTTTTCTCAACCTTTTTAATATGGGGAACTTTTAAAATATCTTTCTGGACTCAGGAAACCCTTGCTAACAATTACAATATCCACAGCCCATAGTGCATTAGTAAGATTATTACTAGGAGGCATTCTACTTACGTCTGGGGTCATTGGGAAGACTCCCCTCTTATAGATTGTTAAAAACATAATTGTCATCAATGGTTACTCATCTGAGGCCGCGTACACACGATGAGACATGTCCGCTCAAACATGTCCGACGGACCGTTTGCAGCGGACATGTCTCATCGGATTTTGGTCCGATGGCGTGTACACACCATCGGACGAAAATCCCCTCGGGCTGAGGACGCGGTGACGTGGCGGTGACGTTGACGCCGCCACGTCACCACTCCAGGAAGTAAAATACTTCCATGCATGCGTCGAATCCATTCGACGCATGCGCAGAGATTTCTGTCCGCTGGTTAGTGTACTAACCAGCGGACATATCCGACGGACATGTCTCCGGCGGACAAATTTCAAAGCATGCTTTGAAATTTGTCCGCTGGGAAAACATGTCCGCTAGCCCGTACACACGATCGGAGATGTCTGCTGAAACGGTCCGTCGGACCAGTTTCAGCAGATAAATTTGATCTTGTGTACGCGGCCTGAGAGGCAGAAGTTGCTTGTTGCGCAAGGAACCCCTGGAAACTTCCAGAGGAACCATAACATTCCTTGGAACCCTGGTTGAGAATGGCTGCTCAATATGAAGGAAAATAGATGTTTTCTGGTTAAGTTGAGATGTAAGTATTGGTTTGGTTGTATTAAGTCTTTTGGACTATTGCAATTAGTGGGACTGGAATGATAATAATAAATCTGTGTACTCTGTACAGGGCTGAACTTATCACTTTTTATATTAATAAAATAAATTAAATTTTAGCGATAAAGCAGCCATTTACTATTCATCTATCAATTTATGTATGTATGTTTGTGTGTAGAAAGGGGGGAAGTTTGGAAAAAGAAAGTGGAAAAGGAGAAGCATTTTGAATACTAAATGTGTAATTACCTGATGTTAATCTTCCCTTGATGGTTTTGTTACTACAGTTTTAATTGCCAAATTTGTGTTGAATGTGTTGTGGTTTAATTAGTTGCCAAGTTTATCTGCACATATAAAGTTTATTTGCTTCCTGCTGTAATATAGCATGAATACAGACACGTGGGTGGCATGTACGTGTTTAGTAATACCTTTTCAAACATAGTAAAGAGGGTTGGAGAAAGAGAAATATGTGAGCAAGACACACTAGCTAAGTATAATAAACAGTACTCTTAGGCCGCGTACACACCATTAAATAAATCCGATCAAATCGGTCTGACAGACCATTTTGATCGGATTTGTCTGCTGGGATATATTGGTTTGATTGTGTACACACGATCAAACCAAAATCCCCGCCAGCAGACAGCGCGGTGACGTGGCGGTGACGTTGACGCCGCTACGTCACCGTCACCAGGAAGTAAAACACTTCCGCGCATGCGTCGAATCCATTAGACGCATGTGCGGACAGATATGTCTGCTGGTTAGTGTACTAACCAGCAGACATGTCGGACGGACGGGTTCCCAGCAGACAGATTTTAAAGCATGCTTTAAAATTTGTCTTCTGGAAAAACTCGTCTGCTCGCCCGTACACACGATCGAATTTGTCTGCTGAAACGGTCCGTCGGACCGTTTCCAGCTGATGAATTTGATCGTGTGTACGCGGCCTAATAAAACTGATATGTTCTTCAGGAAAATATATAAGAGATGCTATCGGTATTGATGGTCGGGTGATCGTGCTGCAACCAGGTTGTCCATATTTTCAAGTACTCAAACGAGGGAATTCATAAAGTGTGTTGTAGATATGTCTGTCTCTTTGTAGTGCAAACATTTTGGAATGTGCAACTGATTTTTGTACAGGTCTAAATGATGTATTTGAATCTGTTGAAACTCTGAGGCCTTGTACACACGGGGGAATAAATCTGCTGAACATGGTCCGACGGACCATTTCAGCCGAAAAATCTGCTCGTGTGTAGGGGCAAACGGACCGTTCTGACCGGATTCCTCCGGCGGAAAAATTCCAAAGCATGCTTTGGAATTTTTCCGCCGGAGAGCTGTCCGTCAGATATGTCCGCTGGTTAGTACGGCAAACCAGCGGACATATCTGCCCGCACATGCGTCGTATCCTGTGAATGGATCCGACGCATGCGCGCGGAAGTATTTACTTCCTGGTGCGGTGACGTGGCGGTGACGTGGCGGCGTCAACGTCACCGCCGCGTCACCGCGCTGTCCGCCGGCGGGGAATTTGGTCCGATGGTGTGTACAGCCATCGGATCAAAGCAATCCGGCGGACAGATCCGATGGGAACGGTCATATTGCAGAATGTCCCTGCAATCCATTAGTGCCACATACCTTCTTATAGTGCTGGGCACATCTGTAACCTACCGGAGCCCTCATTCCAGCTCCAAGCACTGCCCAACATCCCCTCCCCGCTGACAGCTTGCAGAAGAGCAGAGCAGAGTGACATCAACTGAGCGCCGCTGTGTGCCCCGTCAGAAGCCTCTTCCCAGCTCCGAGAACTGCAGAGGGAGGGGGGCTTGAGATCCCCCACTGACAGCTGAGAGGAGAAGAGGAGAGCAGCATGAAAACAGCTGAGAGCAGCGTTAGGTCAGCGCTATGCCGAAGGTATTTGGCACAACTAGATTGCATAAACACACACACACTCTACACTTAATAACACTGTAATGAAGTTGACTCTATTTCAACAGCACTTTAAACTAGGGCTTATTTTCGGGGTAGGGCTCATATTGCAGCCCTTTCCGAAAATCACACTAGGTCTTATTTTCGGGGTAGGTCTTATTTTCGGGGAAACACTGTAGAATTCACTTGCTAGAGTATCCCAGGACAACTGGTGAGGCATATGACAGAACAAAGCAACAATTAGTGAATGCTTTATTTGCAGATTCTTTCTTTGTAATGTTTACCGAAAATTGGGGTACAGTTTACATGCTAGTTACAGTTTTGTAGTGTGAGGGTCTTATACGGTGTATCAAAATTTGAAAAAGATGTTCTATATTAACCAGGAATAAAAACTTTGTTCATACAGTGTAAATGTTTTTAAATGAAGATTTGCATTTAATAGGTGGTCAATTATGTTTTGTTAGCAAACATCAGAAAAAAAGTTCATAATGTTTTCTAAGGTCATTCGAAGCTTACAGTAAATGGGCATAGATGTCTTCTTTAGTTAGTAGAATAGCCACTTTCTCCAAGCTGTGAGTAAGCTGTCAGTAAAGACTTATGTATCGGATTATGTAATAGGATGTAAAGAAAGGTGAGAAGAAATTAGAACTTCAATGCTTAGTGCTTTACCATATTTTGGGATTATGTTGACCTTTAAGCCTTATCTGTTTCACAGTCTCAAAAATGCCTGGAGCTTTTTATTTTCTTCATATCGTTAAATACTTCTTTCTCTGCTTCCTAGTTGATTCTACACATTCACATTTAACCACTTCCTGCCGGGAGGAGGTCTATGGACATCCTCTAGTTTTAGTGGTTATACCGGAATGATGCCTGCACCTACAGGCATCATTTCGGTATGTACACTGGCAGCCAGCAATTCCCTGTAAGGTAGAAGTGATCTGAGTGGCTAATTAGCCACTTGATCACTTCGGCAGGTGGCGGAAGGGACTCCCACCCTCATGAATTAATTCATGAATGTCCCATCATGCCTCTGGGAGTAATTGTAACTGCCAGCCTTGCAATGCCTCATGGAAAATGTAGTTCCACAACAGCTGGAGGGCCCCAGGTTGCCTACCCCTGGCCTAAACTGATGAAGATTTTTTATTTTATTTGATTTTTGGATATTTATTATAGCAAAAAGTAAAATATATATATATATTTTTTTTTAATTGGTGCTCTTTTTTTGTTTATAGCTCAAAAAATATTAATCGCAGAGGTGATCAAATACCACCAATAGAAAGCTCTAAATGTGGGCAAAGAAGGACATACATTTTGTTTGGGTACAATGTTGCACGACTGCGCAATTGTCAGTTAAAGCGATGCAGTCCTGGTCTTTAAGGGGACAAATCCTTCCGGTCCTTTAGTGGTTAAAAATCTGTGTCAGAAATTCCTAATCTGCTGAAACTGAGTACCAGTACCAACCAGCAGAGGGCAATCCCTGCGCTTTTTTTTAGCTTCCATTCAATTTACTCTTACTTTTCTGATAATATAAGAACTGCACATTTATATAATAAAACAAGCCTAGGTGACATTACAGTACTATTCAGAATCTGCTATTTTATCACATAAATGCTGTTGAAAGAACACTGAATTCAGTGATGCAGTGCATCCGGTATTCCTTTACTTTTTACATATTTTGTTATGTTACAGCCTTATTCCAAAATAGATTAAATTCATTATTTTCCTTAAAATTCTACAAACAATACCCTATAATGACAATGTGAAAAAAGTTTGTTTGAAATCTTTGCAAATCTATTAAGAATAAAGAATGAAAAAAATGACATGTATTCACAGCCTTTGCTTAATACTTTGTTGAAGCACCTTTGGTACCAATTACAGCCGCAAGTCATTTTGAGTATAATGCTATACTGTGCAAGCTTGGCACACCTTTTTCGTCCGTTTCTCCCATTCTTCTTTGCAGGACCTCTCAAGCTCAGGCTGGATGGGGAGTGTCAGTATACAGCCATTCTCAGCTCTCTCCAGAGATGTTCAATCAGGTTCAAGTCTGGGCTCTGGCTGGGCCACTCAAGGACATTCACAGAGTTGTTCCGTAGCCACTCCTTTGTTATCTTGGCTGTGTGCTTAGGGTCGTTGTCCTGTTGGAAGATGAACCTTCGCCCCAGGCTGAGGTCCAGAGCTCTCTGGTGCAGGTTTTCATTAAGGATGTCTCTGTACATTGCTGTATTCATCTTCCCCTCAATCCTGACTTGTCTGCTGCTGAAAAACATCCCCAAAGCATAATGCTGCCACCTGTTAGACATAAGCTTTTGGAGCTAAACAAATTACAGGCAGACAGTCTGTAGGTCGTGGAAACAGGAACTGAACTTTATTATTACTTCTTGTACATAGACAAAACATGAACTAGCAAACGTAACACTGCCATCTAGTGATCATATAATGTAATAGGCACACAGCAATTACATTTAGTAGATGTTGCTCATATAATACAAACCTTGTATGCTAACACCCCCACTCAACAACTACTATCTATGTCAATCCCATTTCTGATCTAAGATCAACAAATCTGTTTCTAGCTAGTGGTTTTGTCAAAACATCAGCAATCATTTTTTTCGTTTCACAATACACAAGTTCAATCACTTTCTGATCAACTAAGTCATGAATGTAATGATGTCTGACATCGATGTGCTTGGTTCTTCCATTAATCTTCTCACTTGTTGCAAGCTTAATGCAACCCTGATTATCCTCAAATAAGACGGTAGGTTCTGATGTTGCTTCTCCAAGATCCTTGAGTAATTGTTGTAACCACACAACTTCTTGACTGGCATAAGCTGCAGATATGTATTCAGCTTCTGTAGAGGACAATGCCACTGACATCTGTTTCTTGCTGGACCATGATATAGGACTGTCTCCCAATTTTAATAAGTAACCACTTGTGGATTTGCGTGTGCTGTGATCACCTGCCCAATCGGAGTCCACATATCCCACAAGGTTTAAATCACCACTTGCTGACAGTTTCAAATTTAAGTCTTTTGTCTGTTTCAGATATCTCATAACTCTTTTGATCGCATTCCAATCTCTTAGACGTGGTTTATCAACTCGCCTGCAAAGAAGAGACATGCTGGCTGCAATGTCTGGACGTGTAGTGGTTGCAATGTAGAGAAGTGCCCCCACTGCTTGTCTGTATTGTTCATTGGATGTGAGAAGATCATCTTCTCCTTCTAACTTTGGATAGGCTGTGTCCATAGGTGTGCTTGCTCCTTTCGCCTCTGTCATGTTGAATTGCTGAAGAATAGATTCAATTTTTGCGCTCTGATTCAACAGGAAACTTCCATCTTTCTCACGCTGGATGTCAATTCCAAGATAATATGTCACTTCACCTAGGTCTTTAGTTTCAAAGTGCTTGTTGAGTACTCCTGTTAATTTTGCAATTTCATTGTTATTTTTGTGAGCAATGATCAGGTCATCAACATAAATTAGCAGATACATCCACTCAGTGTCTACTTGTTTAGCGTATAGGCACGGATCAGCTTTGCTTCTTGTAAATCCTTCATTTAGTAGAACTTGATTAATCTTCAGGTTCCATGCTCGAGCTGATTGTTTAAGGCCATAAAGAGATTTATTCAACTTGCAGACAAGATGCTCTTGTCCCTTTTTCAAATATCCTTCTGGTTGTGACATGTAAATTTCTTCTTCAATATCACCATTAAGAAAAGCTGTCTTAATATCGTGATGTTTCACAATCATTGTACGCATGGCAGCCACTGTCATTAGTGTTCTGAAAGTACTTTGTTTAGCAACTGGAGCAAAAGTAGCATCATAGTCCTCACCAAACTTCTGTGAGTAACCTTTAGCAACCAGCCTTGCCTTGTACCGACAGACTTTTCCTTCAGAGTTACATTTGGTTTTAAAAACCCATTTACATCCTATGGCATGTTTACCTTGAGGTAGCTCTGAAAGTGTCCATGTCTGGAGATCTTCGAGTGATGTCATTTCTTCATCAGCGGCTTTATTCCATACTTGTTTCTCATGCATTGGCAGTTTCTGCATCTCTTTCCATGAACCTGGTTCAGTTTGAACAGCTCTGCGAGCTATGTAAGATAAACGTTCAGCTGGAACACCTTTATTGATTCTGGTTGATTTTCTGACTGAAGGTGTTTCTGGTTCAGATTCAGGTTTTGATTCTTCTGCAGTAATTTCTATTTCTGTATCACTTTCCTTATTTTCTTGAGTGACTGATGTTGATTCTTTCTCAGTTTGAATAGTTTGTGTCTGTTGTTCAAACTTTGAGCACATAGAGGTTTCATCAATAATCACACTTCTGCTGACTGTTACCTTGTTCGTGTCTTGATGTAAAATCCTGTATCCTTTTTGAGATTCACTGTACCCCACAAGTACACCTTCTTTTGCACATGCATCCCATTTTGTGCGTTTTTCTTTTGGAATGTGTACATAGGCTTTACTTCCAAAAATTCTGATGTGTCTTAAATCTGGTTTCCTTTTGTTCCATAGTTCATATGGAGTTTTTGTTGTTGCTTTTCCCGGCAAACGATTTTGAAGATAACATTCAGTTGTGATAGCTTCTCCCCAGAATGTAGTTGGCATATCAGCATCAAATAGCATGCTCCTCCCACTTTCACACAGTGTGCGGTTCATTCTCTCTGCAACTCCATTTTGCTCCGGGTTATATGGAACTGTTGTCTGGAACATAATTCCATGCTTCCTGAGAATGGCTTGTGTTTTACCACTTGTATATTCTGAGCCATTGTCTGTTCGTAGTACTCTGGGCATTCTGCCAAAAATATTATTTACTTGAGCGAGATACTGTTCTAATTTCTCTGGCACTTCATCCTTATTGTGAAGTAGAAATACTGTGGTATATCTGGAGTAATCGTCAATGAAGGTCAGGAAGTACTTTTTCTTTCCTGGAGTCATAGTTTTCATTGGACCACAAAGATCGGAATGTATTAAGTCCAGAGGTTTTTGAACTTTGCTGTTGGTCTGCTTGGGAAAAGGTGTCCTTGCCATTTTTCCTTTAATACAGCTGGTACAAATCATTGTGTGATCACATGGATTAATCTTAATACCACTTGCATAGTTATTCTCAACTATTTTCTTTATTGTATCAGAATTTCTGTGTCCCAATCGTCTGTGCCAAGTGTGGATGCAGTTTGAATGTTTATCCTCTTTGGCTATTTTAACCATTTCACTGCAGTTCAACTGATATAGTTCATCTATGATTTTAGCCTTTGCAAGCAAGCAATCCCCTTTTGTTATGATACAACTGTCACCCTGAAATGTGACTACATTGCCTTGGTTAGTGAGTTTCTTTACTGACAAAAGGTTGCTTTCAAGATCTGGCACATACAGAACATTCCTCATATGGATCTTTTTAGTGATATCTGGAGAGATAGGACAGTATAGAAAGCCATCTCCTATTCCCACTGATTTCATGAGTTGTCCATTAGCTGTAGTTATCCCTTCTGTTTTGCTTTCGTCAAGCTGAGCGAAGAAACTTCGGTTATTTGTCATGTGACTTGTAGCGCCTGAGTCCACACACCATGCTTGCACACAGGTGACACAATTTTTGGATCCGAATGCATACTCCTTTGTTTCTATGACATTCTTAGCTTGTTGGAATGCACTTTGTTTTTGCATTCTAGCTTTCCAGATTCTACAATCTGCTTTTAGATGTCCTGGTTTCTTGCACACAAAGCATTCCCGCGTTTCTAGCTGCACGTTACTGTGTTTATTTTTGTATCTTGTCTTTAAAGCCGTCTCTGAACACACACTCACAGTACTCATGCTTTCAGTTTTGCGCTTGTATTCATCCACAAGCTTGCCTTTAACGTATTCCAGTGTCAGATCATCATCTGGACGTGCATCTAGTGCTGTGACAGGTGTCTCATAACTTTCAGGAAGTCCACTTAATAATAGCGCTGCAACATGGAAATCTTTCATCTCTTCTCCAATCCCTCGCAGTCTCTCCACCATCTCTAAGGTCTGTCTTATATAGTCCTGCATGTCCTGGTCTTTCTGTAGCTTAGTCTGATAGAGCTTTCTGATTAAATACAGTTTATTGCTGAGATTAACTCTTTCATGTGCTTTCTGTAACTCTTCCCACATGTCTTTAGCAGTTTGACAGTTACATATATGTATGATTTGATCATCATCTATGCACAGGGAGATTGTGCTTTGCGCCTTCTGATCTCTGTCTAACCACTCCTCTGTGGGCTGTGCAGGTCTTTGTTCATTTATGCATTTCCACGTACCTTCTCTTATAAGCAGCATTTTCATCTTGAATTTCCAAGATTGGTAGTTCTGATTTGTCAGATTTGCAATGGAAAACTTTGCTGATGGGATGGCAGCTGCCATTACTGCTGTTTGTCTTTCTGTTGCTGTCTTCTGCACTGAATTGCTCTAGCTCACTGTATCTGGCTATATCCAGGGGTAATCTGTATTATATCCTGGGCTTCTGTAACATGCTCTGGGCCCATAACCTGTTAGACATAAGCTTTTGGAGCTAAACAAATTACAGGCAGACAGTCTGTAGGTCGTGGAAACAGGAACTGAACTTTATTATTACTTCTTGTACATAGACAAAACATGAACTAGCAAACGTAACACTGCCATCTAGTGATCATATAATGTAATAGGCACACAGCAATTACATTTAGTAGATGTTGCTCATATAATACAAACCTTGTATGCTAACACCACCACCATGCTTCACTGTAGGGATGGTATTGGCCAGGTGATGAGCGGTGCCTGGTTTCCTCCAGACATGTTGCTTGTCATTCAGGCCAAAGAGTATCTTTGCTTCATCAGAACAGAGAATTTTGTTTCTCTTGGTCTGAGTCCTTCAGGTGCCTTTTGGCAAACTCCAGGTGGGCTGTCATGTGCCTTTTACAGAGGAGTGGCCTCCATCTGGCCACTCTACCATACAGGCCTAATTGGTGGAATGCTTCAGAGATGGTTATTCTTCTGGAAGGTTCTCCTCTCTCCATAAAGAAATTATGGGGTTTTGGTCACCTTCCTGACTGTCAACAAAATTAGGCTGTATGCAGAGCGCACAACCAATCTCCTGTGCATTCGCACACGTTTCGTCTTAATGATATAATGCATTGTACCTAAACATCCACTCATCCAAATAAACAGACATCACCATCCTTAAGTTCTCAGCTCCTTAGCATGACTCCCCCTGGGAGCCCTGTGTCTCACTATTTTATTCCAACATCACAAAAGAAATTACCAACAGGAAATAACCATATAGGGATTTGACAACACAGGATGTGACAATATAGGAAGCCCTTCTGACAGGGTTAGTTAAATACATACAACAACATGAATACTACATCAACCAATGAACACAGTTCCTGATGAGGGGGCCTTATCTGCAGGTCTACGTCCATGGCACCACATTTATGTTGATCAGGCATACAGAGGTGACAAGAGATCACTTCCGCTAAACCAATAATGCGTTTGCAGAGCGGACATCCCCCCAGGCGAACATCTGTGCATCACACAGGGGCCCTTTCTTCGGCAGACATATCCCCACTGCGCTAACACCTTTCGCCAACCTCAGGAAATTTATCTCAACCAGCGTCAGTCTGCCCCAGCCAGCTCTTTAGAGCGGGTTGCGGGAGATTTAACACTTGGCGACACTATGACAATACATATTAAATACATCTTCATAAAATGTCCATGACAGTGACTAAGGCCTTTCTCCCCCAATCACTCAGTTTGGCTGGGTGGCCCATTCTAGGAAGAGTACTGGTGGTTCCACTGTACTCATTGGGATCTTCAATGCTTCAGAAATGTTGTTTTTGTTTTTCTGTACCCTTCCCCAGATCTGTGCCTCGATACAATCTATTCTTGGAGGTCCACAGACAATTCCTTGAACTTTGTGGCTTGGTTTGTGCTCTGACATGCACTGGTAACTGTGGGACCTTATATAGACAGGTGTGTGCCTTTCCAAATCATATCCAATCAACTTAATTTTACCATGGGTGGACTCCAATCAGGTTGTAGAAACATCTCAATGATGATCAGTGGAAACAGGATGCACCTGAGCTCAATTTTGAGTGTCATGGCAAAGGCTATAAATACTTATGTACATGTGAATTTTTCATTTTTTATTTTTAATAAATTTGCAAAGATTTCAAACAAACTTCTTTTACGTTGTCATTATGGGGTATTGTTTGTACAATTTTTAGGAAAAGAATGAATTTAATCCAATTTGGAATAAGGCTGTAACATAACAAAATGTGGAAAAAGTTAAGCTCTGTGAATACTTTTCGGGTGCACTGTAAATGTGACCTAATGCAATTGCTAGTCTTGAGAGGCAGCTCTCTAACAAACAGGGTAGCCCTATGGGTTCTGGAATGATTTGACAAAAGTCAGAGAGCACAACATGTTTAATATAGTCCCCTAAAAATGAATCAATCATGATAACAAGCCAGTATGTACAGCCACAGTGTGCTTTGAAGGCTCACAAATCCCCTTTCACCAGGGCTTGAACTGTTGGTTGTAGGAGAAAATACATGGCAATAGTTACAAAGATTGTGGATTAAAATGCCAACGTGGGTGCCAGACTGATATCGTTCAGGCATGGAAAACACATTGGGGTTGATTTACTAAAGACTGTGCATGTTGCAAAACACAGTTGGACTCTGCAAAAGCAGTTGCTTTAGAGCAGGGGTCTCCATACTTTTCAAGCAGAGGTCCAGTTTACTGTCTTTGGGGCTTCAGGGGGGCCGGATTCTGACCGATGGAGGTAGAAAATGCCTCAGGGCCGAGCATCAGTGAGAATAAACATGTCCCCAGTGTTGGTGGGCAGTAGGAGGAGGAATAGTGCTCCATCATTGCTTTTAGTGGAAGAAATAGAGCCCCATTGTTGGTGTCATTGGGAGGAATAGTGCCTCATATAATTGGGAGCAATACTGCCCCAAGGGCCAGATAAAGGCTAGCAAAGGGCCACATCCGGCCCTCGGGCCGCAGTTTGGAGACCCCTGCTCTAGAGCTTAGTAAATGAGAAAAAGCTCTGCTGACTTTCATCATCCAATCATGTGCAAGCAAAACGCTGTTTTTATTTTCCTTGCATGCGATTGGTTATTCTTTGCAAATTGAAGCTTTACTTAATTTACTAAGCTGTGGAACAACTGCACTACTTTGCAAAGTGCACAGCCTATTTGCCCTTAGTAATTCAACACCATTGGCTGTACCTTCTGACTTGTTTTCAAGACGTGTTTATTAAAAGGAAACCCGTATTATACATTTAGGCCGCGTACACACGATCGGTTAAACCGATGAGAACAGTCTGATGGACCGTTTTCATTATCCATCGGTTAAAAAAAAGCAAACTTGTTTTAAATTTAACCGATGGATACCTAACCGATAGCAAAAAAACGATCGATTGTAGGCACGACCATCGGTTAAAAATACACGCATGCTCAGAATCAAGTTGACGCATGCTTGGAAGCATCGAATTTCACTTTTTTCTGCATGTCATTGTGTTTTACGTCACGCGTTCTGACACGATCATTTTTTTAACCGATGGTGTGTATGCACGACTGACCATCAGTCAGCTTCATCGGTTAACCGATTAAAACGGTCCATCAGACCGTTCTCATCGGATGGGCCGATTGTGTGTACAGGGCTTTACCCAAAAACTTGGGTTTGCAAGTCAGGTAGGATTTTCAGGGAACTTCAGTGGCAGATTAGGCACAAAAGCACTGGTAAAATAAGCACAGGTTTTTTTTATGGTGCCTACTATATAGTCACACAATTACAGTGCTAGCTACAATATTACAGAATCAATTTTAATATATATTTTTTTATACATTCCCTGTTCTTTATCTAATATGACAAATTCATAAAATACTAATGTAACTGTTTTGTTTTTTTCCAGATCCTGCTTATTTGGTCATTGGTGTCAACATCTTTAAGATAAGGAGGACTATGGATTCCAATTCCACCACTTTAAACTCCACTAATGGGACAAATCTGAAAGCCCACAACCTGTGGGAGGTTATAACAATTGCCACAGTCAGCGCCGTAGTTAGTCTCATCACAATTGTGGGCAATATCCTTGTTATGGTGTCATTCAAGGTAAACAGTCAGCTGAAGACTGTTAATAACTATTACCTTCTTAGCCTGGCCTGTGCGGACCTCATCATTGGAATATTCTCAATGAATCTGTACACATCCTACATTTTGATTGGCCAATGGTCCCTGGGCAGCCTGGCATGTGATCTGTGGCTTGCATTGGATTATGTAGCAAGTAATGCATCAGTGATGAACCTGCTGGTCATTAGTTTTGACAGGTATTTTTCTATAACAAGACCATTAACTTACAGAGCAAAGCGTACACCTAAGAGAGCTGGGATTATGATTGGACTGGCCTGGTTAATTTCTTTCATCTTGTGGGCCCCAGCTATCCTCTGTTGGCAGTATTTTGTAGGGGAACGCACAGTGCCCGCAGAGGAGTGTCAAATACAGTTCCTTTATGAACCAATAATTACCTTCGGCACGGCCATTGCTGCCTTTTACATTCCAGTGTCAGTGATGACCATTCTGTACTGCCGCATATATAAAGAGACAGAAAAGCGCACCAAAGATTTGGCTGAGCTGCAGGGTTCTGAATCAGTCGCAGATTTTGAAATGATGAGACCACAAGGGGCTCTGCTTAAATCCTGCTTTAGCTGCAAGCAGCAGACTCTCACCAAAAGAGAGCGGTGTCAGGCCTCTTGGTCATCATCCAATCGTAGTACATCTGCCACCGTCAAGATCTCCCACTCCCACAGTCCCAATATTTCCAATGAGTGGGCGAAGGAAGACCAGCTGACCACCTGCAGCAGCTACCCGTCTTCGGATGATGAGGACAAACAAGCTAAGGAAGGTGTCTTCCAGGGTGCCTACAAGAACCAAAGTGCAGCTCAGAAAGAAGAGGAAACCAAACATATTCTCACAAAAGAGCAAGCAGCA
This sequence comes from Rana kukunoris, assembly GCA_029574335.1. Taxonomy (NCBI): domain Eukaryota; kingdom Metazoa; phylum Chordata; class Amphibia; order Anura; family Ranidae; genus Rana; species Rana kukunoris. The sequence goes on from CM056059.1 coordinate 62,983,900, forward strand.
CTTAATGAATATGATAGTGAAAGATTCTTTTTAACCCCAAATAAAGCTCATGCACAGAAAAGTCAAAAGTGTGTCTCTTATAAGTTTAGAATTGTTGTGAATGACGATGGCTCTCAGGAAGTGAATAATGGGTGCAGAAAAGTAAAAATCACTCCTTGCTCCTCCATGTCCAAAGGACACTCTTTGCGAAGCATGGACCCCAGCTTCACCAATCATATCACGAAGCGCAAAAGGATGGTTCTTATTAAAGAACGCAAAGCAGCACAGACACTAAGTGCTATTCTCCTAGCTTTTATCATCACTTGGACTCCTTACAACATCATGGTTTTAGTGTCTACTTTTTGTTCTGACTGTATCCCTTCCACTCTCTGGCATCTGGGTTACTGGTTGTGCTATGTTAATAGCACAGTTAACCCTATTTGCTATGCCCTGTGCAACAAAACCTTCCGCAAAACATTCAAAATGTTGTTGCTTTGCCGCTGGAAGAAAAAAAGTGTGGAAGATAAACCATATTGGTATGGGCAGCATCCACCCAGCCACAACAAGCTGCCATGAATGTGTTTAAATCGAGGAAGTATTATGGTGATGGCCATGGTGCTGTCCAGCAGTAGGCATGGGGACACTGCAATGCAGTTTCAAATTCTGCAACTACTACTTCGAATTTTTAATAACTGTTGACCTTACAGCTGTGTTTGGCCTGTGCTGTGTATGTGTTCGTGGTGTAAAGTTGAAAAAAAAATAAAAAATACACCCGAACAAGAATTACTGTTTAGTTTAGCCAAAGCAGGCCCAGAGGTCTTTTAATGCCTTTTGAAATAACGTGGTTATAAGAGCTGCTGCATGACATTGGCTTTATGAGAACTTATCACAGTGAATATATACGTGCACCAGAAAATGAACTGAGCTTTTTTGAAGTAAAGCTCCAGCCTTTTATAGTTAGAATGCCTATGAACTGTTATCATGTTACTGTGCAAACAGTGGGAATCCAGTTGTTGTGAGTGCTATACATGATATGCTGCTTTTGTTATAATTACTTCTGAATATTTGATGTTATATAGTCTCAGCCAGTTCTAGGTGGCTCACTTGAGTCTCTGAGAATTGCTCTTGTAAAAATGTATATTTATATATATATAATATATAAATAATATATAATATATATATTGCCTTTGAAGATTAGTGTCAAAATGTTTAAGGACTGAAGTGTCCTTAAATTGTAAGAAAAAATAATTGCAAGAAACAAAAGATAAAACTGTTACTGTTTTCTCGTATGGTGAGAAGTGACAAATTTGTACCTGTCATGTATTACTCCCGTAAAGTTGTTTTACTGTTACCTGTTTATGTTTACATGTATTTTTCCCATCTATTGATTTTAGATCTTCTTGGTCATGCTAAGATTTTGGAAAAATGTGGTTGATCTTAAAAGTCATTTTTGATCTAAGAACTTAAAATCTCATAGGAAACACATTAGTCCATCGTCATGCCCATTACTGAAGATCATTAAACTGCTTCTTAAATAGACTCATTCGGGTGTTAAATAAAAAAAAATGTAAAATATTAGTGATGCCACCACTAGTCAGGCTGCTTTAACTATGGAATTTAAGGTTGATGGCTTTTGTGCAACAAAGTGACCATAAAGCACTGTCTTCATGTTAAATTTTGTGGTCCAGAAGCTGTTGATGAAAAGCTAATTGTAGTTCAGTAGGCCATGTGCTACTGCTGTAATTTTGTCTGGTAACATCTACTTTGATTAAAAATATAATCAGAAGAAACCTCACTTAAAGACTTCTCATAACTTGTATTAATTTATCACTTGGCATTTGCATCTTCGTTAATTCTTGTAGGTATTTTCTTGCATCTGTGTGCTTGAGTATAATTTTAGGTTAAACACACATCAAAATGTGAATTAAACAAAAACACACTATAGGTATCAGAAAAATAAAGTGTTTGCTAAACCATATAGCAGACTTGTTTAACGTATAACTAAAGGCAAAACCTTTTTTTTTTGTTTTGGATAAAGAGAAGAGGAATTAGAATGGCTGCCGTTTTTTATTACTATCTGTGCTCCCGTTAAGGAGATTCATCCTCTCTATTTGCCCGGTTTACTATTAACATTGAAAGTAAGAGAAAATCCCAAATGTTAGGTTGTCCCCCATAAAAAAATACAGGGGAAGTCTTCCATTGGATACACTAGTTCTAGTGACCTGGGGGTCCCAAAGGAATTCCCTTAATAGGTCAGAAGTAGAATGCAATTGTATAGTCCAGGCCCATAGAATAAGAAAAAAATTGTGTTGTCTTGGAGTGCCAACCCATACTGTAAATATTGGAAAGGGAAATATAGAAAGTTAGGCGCTAAATGGTCTCTTCCAGACAGACAATAATACATATATTTATTTTTAAATATTCATTAGAAACATTGAAAATCACATATAGACATAACACAGTAGGGTAACAACATACAAATCCCTACATAAAAAATCACATTATGTGTAAAACAAATCCAAATAGAGATGTTACATTGGAGTAGCCAACATGTTTTACGGTCTGTGTATCCGCTTCCTCAGGGCTTGCTTGTTACTAGTTAAAAATCTTAAAAACATCTCAGGACATCCGGATTAAGGGGAGAACAGAAAAAAAAACACATCCTGAACCGAAACTACATGAAGTAAACCATTCCTTACTTATATCAAAGGGCAGGAAGGACTCCCTAAAAAGGTTAATTTGTTCCCTCCATGTGTGTATAATAGATCTACCATCATCAAATAGCCAATCCTCACCCAAATTGGCACTGCAAAATGTGAGTCTCAAATGGCAACTCATGAATGGGGTTTACAACCACTTTAAGTATAAAAAGTGTCGAGCTTGAGTATAATTGTTTATTTACAGTTACTTACCTCCTTTGATAATTGTCTTTCACTGCCCACAGTAGCTGATATAGTGGTCTGGGCATTTAAAAACCGCACTGTTCTGCACCCTTCTTTTGTTACAGAAGGCCATTCTAAAACAAAGAGGCCTCAGAAAGTTTCCAATTAGTCAGCATGGTCACATGCTACTGACCAATGACCATTTTCAAATGCTCGAACCACTACACCAACTGGTGCGGGCGGCAGAAGATAATTATCGAAGAAGGTAAGTACATCAGGGACCAGAGGGTGTGAGGAAGGTATTGTGAGTTAGTTCACCTTTACGTTTTTTGTGGAAAGGTGAACTAACCCTTTATGCTAATAACCACATCAATGATTTAGTCTATATTGTTGTCAATTGGAATTGGTAAATTGTCAGCCATGGGTTGTGTTTTTTTTTATTTCCAATGTCATGCCATACCCTGAATTATGTACAGTATATATTATGTCATCGGTAACATAGTATCATGGGGCATTCAATGCCAAATCAGCCCTGCCTGAATAAAAACTACGGTGATGCTATTGCTAACTTATATTTTAGAGATATGAGGCCAGGCTCTATCATCCTTATCCTTGCTTTTGCTTTGGTGAGTCACTGACCTGAAACAATAAAGTGAAAGTGCATATCAGGTTTTTGGACACTTGCTCTGCACAAGCTTGTTTTAGGCCAGTGACTCACTAAAAATTAGAAAGAAATGGTGAAGAGCTGTGGGGATTTCAATACTTGGTCAAAAGATAAAACACAAAGAAGTTTTCATAATTGCAATCCAAAAGGAAAGTGTAAACCAGACCAAACAGATCACTATTTGTCCAGGCCCTGATGAAGGGGAAAAATGGCACAGCCCCTGAAACGCATTGTCTGTTTTAAAGTTTTGATTTGTGAACAATTAAAAGCACTTTGCACACTTTAACCATTTGGTTTGGAGCCCAATTCGGTATGTCTTCATTAAACAGCGAAGCAAGGATACAGATGAAAACCCCAGAGCCTGAAACTACAAATCAGAAATGGCAGTTCCCATATTTTTGTTCTGACAAGCCAAATGTGTGGTAAAGCAAGCCTGTAAATTGCTTGTGTAGAGCAAAACAACATGCCTACTTTAAATCTTACCACTCTAGCAGCACATACTTACCTCTTCTTTAGTCCCCTGCTGCACCATTCAGATGGCAGCACTGGGCTAGACACCGATCATCAGCACTGTCACAATAAAAGAGGACATTGTGCTATCTGAGCAATGATTGGACATCTTCTCCAGTTCTTAGCAGTCAAATTGAGCGGCATAGCAGCAAAGAAAAGATGTGTACACTATATTATCAAAAGTATTGGGACCCCTGTCTTTATATGCACATGAACTTTAATGACATCCCAGTCTTAGTCCGTAGGGTTCAATATTGGGTTGGCCCAACCTTTGCAGCTAAAACAGCTTCAACTCTTCTGGAAAGGCTGTCCACAAGGTTTAGGAGTGTGTCTAAGGGAATGTTTGACCATTTTTCCAAAAGCGCATTTGTGAGGTCAGGCACTGATGTGGACAAGAATGGCTGGCTCGCATTCTCCACTCTAATTCATCCTAAAGGTGTTCTGTCGAATTGAGGTCAGGACTTGTGCAAGCCAGTCAAGTTCCTCCACCCCAAACTCGCTCATCCATTTCTTAATGAACCTTGCTTTGTGCACTGGTCCAAATAATTTGGTGGAGGGGGATTATAGTGCAGGGTTGTTTTTCAGGGGTTGGGCTTGCCACTTTTGTTCCAGTGAAGGGAACTCCTAAGGCACTAGTATAACGACACCCCGAGTATGAAAGGGGTTAAAGTCGTTTAGGACATTTGATTCCCGAACACAAAGGAAGCTACTAAACACTCCAACCAGCCGAACAAGAAACCCATACAAATAATTCTCCCCCAAATACGAGACTGTCTTGAGGGTCTAACAGGAATAAATCTTTATTGAAAGCAATACAAGTTTTATACACAGTCAAAAGAGGATGTGCATACCTCCTGCTCATATTACTCTGGAAATACACCTGTGACCAGAAACCTAATTAATATGAGCTCATTAACTAATCCCTTTTGACAGCCTAGATGACTCAGAGACATGACCTTTAGGCCAGACTTGCCATCTTGTAGCTCAGAAGACACAATCAACATTATCACAAATCAACACAAATTAACTCCTTCACACAATGGCAGAGTTAATTATCACAAACAACAATGATGATCTAATGCCTCTTACATTGAACTTCCTGGAATGCCCATATTAGGAGTTTTACTAGATATGTGCATTCCCGTTCGTACGAATGTTATTTTCGTACGAAAATGTTCATTTTCGTACCCGCGGGATAATGTGTACATACGAAAACGGTAAAGCACCAAAATACGAAAACGACGGGATAACGGATGAGCCGCATAACGAACGACCGCAAATACGAACGAACGATCCGACGGGAAAAAACGACAAAACGAAAATGGCAAAATAATGAAAATTAAATCTGTATCAAGAGGTTTGCATTGTGTATTTTGTTTAAATCTGTTTTGTGTTCGTTTTCAGTTGTATGTTCATTGTTCAATGACATCTATAACAAAAGAATTTCATTATGTATATTGAATGAATTCTTTTTTCTTTTTTCTGTGTATTCAAAATACTGAATGCAATTTTTTTGTTATAGGTGTCATATCAACATACGAAAATAACAAAAGAAACAGGTTCAAATGCAAACCTACTGTTTATGGGTTTTTTAATGGCCAGAGAGTTATGCCGCGTACACACGATCACTTTTTGCGATGAAAAAAAACGACGTTTTTCAAACTTCATTTTCCAAAACGACGTTGCGTACACACCATCGTTTTTCCCAAAAAGTCTAGCAAAGCGCCGTGACGTCCATCACGTACGACGGAACTATAAAGGGTCATTTCCATGCGGAAGACGGCCTCTTTTGCTGATATTGTGTTGCTGCGTGTTAGTAAAAGTTTGGTGAGAGACGATTCGCGCTTTTCAGTCTTCGTGCTTTAATATCGTTTACTGTCGTACAGTTTGTGCTTTTGGGGTCGTATTTGTGATACAGTGCTTGTTTTCCAATCGTATCTGTTTTGGCAGTGCGTTCTTGTCTACACGTTCCTGTTTTGCAGGTCCGTTCTTCAAAGGCATTTCTGTACTTCAGAGCGGTGTTTTAGTGCGATCTGATTTGACGACCGTTTTCTAGCCATGTTGCGGGTACGTTCTCGTCGCCGAGATCGTGCTGTGCTTCTTGTTGGGATGTGTGCTGCATCCCGGCTCCGGTCCTTGAGGAGGGCGAGAAGGACTTTGTGGGCCAAGGACTGGTTTCTTCGCAGGGACCAGTTCTCTCATATGCCTCTGCTGCGGGAGATCCGAGAAAATAACCCTGATGATTTCAGGAATTTTCTTCGGATGTCTGACCCCGTATTTCAGCAGCTTTTGGCTTCGGTGTCGCCTTATATCACCAGGCAGGACACCGTTATGCGGGAAGCCATCACTGCTGAGCAGCGGCTAGTTGCCACCTTGCGGTACCTGGCAACAGGGAGAAGTCTGCAGGACTTGAAGTTCTCGACGGGCATCTCCCCCCAGGCTCTGGGCCTCATAATTCCCCAGACCTGTTCTGCCATCATTCATGTTCTGCAGGAGGACTATATTAAGGTAAGTGGTGGCCTTTAAAGGCACAAACTATGTTTTATTTAGGCTTTTGTATTTGTTTCAATTTGTTTGGTTTTAAACAGTCCCTAATTAACCTGTTTGTGATCTGCTGGTAATGTTCCCTTTCATCTCCATGCATGCTGTATTCATTTTATATTTGCTCCTACATGCATCTTTTGTTTTGCCAACCTGTCCAGGTTTTTTTTTTTTTTTTTGTGTCCCAAACCCACCTAGCCTAGTCCCCCTATATTTTGTCCTATATTGTAGTGCTGTCTATAGAAGTCCCTATATCCCCCTATATGTTGTCCTATATTGTAGTGCACGCACAACCCCCCCCCTCTTTTTTTTGTAATTGTATAAATTAACATTTTTTTAGTATTTAATTTTTTTTAGAGGTCTCAAACTCATTTTGGGCCTCCACTCCCCTTATTTTTTGTAGGATTGTGACCATCAGAGGGTGTGATTAATCTGCTTTAGTGATCTCTTCTTATTTTTCCTATTTTTAACCACTTCCCTACGGCCGTACGACTATATGCGGCCGCAGGGTGGTTCTAAATCTCTGGGCTGCCGTTTTTTCACGGCAGCCTCTTTCTGTGTTCCCAGCGTGCGCTCCAGAGCACGCAGCGGGGAACTTGTGTACTGGCCGTGTCCCTTGGACACAGCCAATCACAGCTCGCCGCGAACGGCCAATCAGAGTGGCCGTTTGCAATGCGATCTGTGCAGCCAATGAGAGATGATCTCATATGTAAACATATGAGATCATTTCTCATTGCCGGCTCTCACAATGACAGCGTCCTGTCACTGGAGAGAGCAGACCGATCAGTGTTCCTTATACATGGGGACACAGATCGGTCACCCCCCCCTCCCCCCACAGTTAGAACACAATGCAGGATACACATTAACCCCTTCCTCACCCCCTAGTGTTAACCCCTTCCCTGCCAGTCACATTTATACAGTAATTAGTGCATATTTATAGCACTGATTGCAGTATAAATGTGAATGGTGCCAAAAAGGTGTCAAAAGTGTCCGATGTGTCCGCCATGTTGTCGCAGTCGCAATAAAATTCGCAGATCGCCACCATTACTAGTAAAAAAATAAATAACAAATAATAATTCTGTCCCTTATTTTGTAGGTGCTATAGCTTTTGCACAAACCAGTCGCTTATTGCGATTTTTTTTGATTTTTTTTTTTTTTTTTTAACCAAAAATATGTAGAAGAATACGTATCGCCCTAAAATGAATTTTTTATTTTATAGCAACAAGTAAAAAATATTGTTTTTTTTTTCAAAATAGTCGTCGTTTTTTGTTTATAGCGCAAAAAATATAAATCGCAGGGGTGACCAAATACCAGCCAAAAGAAAGCTCTATTTGTGGGGAAAAAAGGACGCCAATTTTGTTTGGGAGCCATATCGCACGACCGCGCAATTGTCAGTTAAAGCGACGCAGTGCCGCAAGCTGAAATTTCACATGGTCAGGAAGGGGGTTTACATGCCCAGTAAGGAAGTGGTTAATAATACTTCAAATTAATGTTTGTTTTTTTGGTATCAAAAAATGTTTTGGGATGTTCTTTTAGGAATGTTTGTTTGATATTTTTTTATTTTTTTGGTATCTACAGTTCCCCACCACGCCACAGGAATGGCAGACTGTGGCAGCGGACTTCTCCCGGCGATGGAATTTTCCAAACTGCGGAGGAGCTATTGACGGCAAGCACGTCCGCATCGTGCCACCACCCCATAGTGGATCCCATTATTTCAATTACAAGGGGTTCCACAGTGTTGTTCTGATGGCGGTGGTGTCTGCCAATTACGAGTTCTTGTATCTTGATGTTGGGAAAAATGGGCGGATGTCGGACGGTGGTGTCTTTGCCGAGACGGAGTTCGCCCAACGGCTTCTTTCCGAGGACCTGGGATTGCCGCCTGCGGAGGATAATGAAGAGGGTCTGCCCTTCGTTTTTGTTGCAGATGAGGCTTTCGCCTTGGGTCCTCACCTCATGAGGCCATTTCCCCAACGCGCCCTCACCCCTGAGAGGAGGGTGTTTAATTACAGGCTGGCCAGAGCCAGACGTGTGGTGGAAAATGCCTTTGGCATCATGGCCAGCCGTTTCCGGCTATTTCTTACTGCCATAAACATGGCCGAATACAAGTTGAATTATATAATTACATGCTGCTGCATTTTACACAACTATTTAAAAAAACATTCTTCTTCTTACCTAACCCTTTTGCCTGATGACCCTGTTGACATTCCAGAGGCAGCTCGTGACGCTGCCCATCCCCAATTGGCCCCCCGAAACGCACGTGCTGTGCGTCAGGCATATGTGGACTACTTTATGGGTAGGGGGGCCATTCCAATGCCAGATCTTGGCTGAATAATTAAATTTATTTTTTGCCTCAAACAGTCTTTTCTTTGTTCTTTAATTAATTTATAAGGTTTGTGTTTTTATTTTATCTCCTAGGTCAGTGATGGCGACCTTGTCACCCCAGATGTTTTGGAACTACATTTCCCATGATGCTCATGCATTCTGCAGTATAGTGGAGCATCAAGGGAAATGTAGTTTCAAAACATCTGGAGTGCCAAGGTTCGCCATCACGGTCCTAGGTTATCATAGTGCCATGTGTTTGTGATGGACTGAAATAACTATCCCTCATTGTTTAATGTTCTCAGCATACATTTTTTTTAGGTATTTTCTAGGGTTGTCCCGATACCACTTTTTTAGGACCGAGTACAAGTACGGATACTTTTTTTCAAGTAGTCGCCGATCCCGAATACCGATACTTTTTTTTTAAATGTGTCCCCAAATGCAGCCATGTCCCCCACATATGCAGCCATGTATGTCCCCCATATTGCAGCGATGCGTCCCTCATACCTTTTTAGATATGCTGATGCCGCCTCTGCCGCATACCGCCGTATCCCCCTGCACAATCGCGTAGCGCAGGGGTCTCCAAACTATGGCCCTCCAGTTGTTCAGGAACTACAATTCCCATAATGCTTAGTCATGTCTGTGAATGTCAGAGTTTTACAATGCCTCATGGGAAATGTAGTTCCGAAACAGCTGGAGGGCCGTAGTTTGGAGATCCTTGGCGTAGCGCATTACAAGCTTTCATTCTAAAAACTTGTAAATGGCCGCGCTTCGTGTTTTAAAACTCCCCTTCTCCGGATGGAGGGATCCGTCCAATCCGGAGAGGGGGAGTGTCAATACACGGCCATTTACAAGTATTCAGAATGAATGCTTGTAATGTAAGCTATGCGATTGTGCAGGGGGATAAGGCGGTATGCGGCGGCGTCAGCATATCTAAAAAGGTATGAGGGACGCATCGCTGCAATATGGGGGGGGAAGTATTCTATTTAGGTATCGGGGGTATTTGCGGGAGTACAAGTACTCCCGCAAATACTCGGCATCGGTATCGGGACAACCCTAGTATTTTCTATTAATCATTGAGCTTAAATAACAAGACACATATTTTACTGTAAATTTTTTATTTTTTGCATCTTGAAAAACATAACTTTTTGACATAAAATTTTTTAAAAACATTTTTTTTAGTTACAAAACAAATATATATTTTTTGTTTTTGTTTTTTTTTATAACATTCCAAAAATAAAATCACTTTTTTTTTTTTTTTTTTACATTATTCAAAAAATAAAATCACTTTTTTTTATATATTTATTTTTTTACATTATTCAAAATCTAAAATCACATTTTTTTTTTTTTCATTATTCAAAAAATAAAATCACTTTTTTTTTTTTACATTCAAAAACTAAAATCACTTTTTTTTTTTTTTTTTTTTTTTTTTTACATTATTCAAAAAATAAAATCACATTTTTTTTTTTATTATAAACCAAACCTTTTTTCTATTACAAAATAAACACTAAATAAATCAAAACCTACCCAAATAATCTATTAAATTTTTAATTTGTGTCTCCAGCCCTTTTGATTTTTCTACCACTTCTCGTGCAGTGTCCTGGATGTCCTCTAGTTGTTCCCTGAAGGACCATATTTCGGACAGCACAAATTTGGCAGTATCCCTGTCCATTGTCGCTGCACGACTTGCTCCTGAAATGTGGGAACAAAAAAGGTATTAAAATTCGGAAAACCTACATGTAGATCATGGGTCTTCAAACTACGGCCCTCCAGTTGTTCAGGAACTACAATTCCCATCATGCCTAGTCATGTCTGTGAATGTCAGTGTGTTACAATGAATGCCTCATGGGATGTGTAGTTCCACAACAGCTGGAGGGCCGTAGTTTGAGGATCCCTGATCTAGATTACCTGGGTATGAGTGTTGTGTAGGAAATTTACTGGATGTGGTGGCAGCGTCATCATCCCTCGGGGGTGGGGCTTCGGAAGTTCCAACCTGCCTTGCTGCTTCACTGCGCCCTACGAGATTGAAGATAGGGAAAAAAGAAAGGTAAAAGATTATAAAGAGATATGAGTGAGAACTAAAAATACAAGTACAGAGTATATAAACATGTGCAGAATCCACTGCTGAGCAGACTCTCCTTTTTCTGTTTATTGGTCATATTTACTAAGCTTTTCACATCGACTTTAATTTAGGTACAAATCTACATTACAAAAGATCACAAGTGAAGTCACATTACAACAAAAATGGCAAGATTCCTGTTTGGGGACACATGAATTGGTCGTAGGAGTCGTCGTTTGTTCAAATAATAACAAATACAAAGACGTTTTTTGGGAATGATATAGTGTTTATACACTCCTTTTTGTCCATGCGAACTAGGCGCATGATGATATTTAGCACGAAGATTGTCGTTTAGTAGGTCGAAAAACAACGTATAAACGACGACTTCTCCGACCACTTTTTGTGCCCACAAACAGATACAGTACAACCTGAAATTAAAATCACATGGCACAATTAACAAACACCACAAATGTGTCAAAAAATAAAAAAAACTTACTTTTTCCCCGAATCAGCCTCTTGATATGCTGGAGTTGTTCAGGCTCTCTGTTTTTGAGGTCTGACCACCTCTTTCTCAATTGTTCTCGAGTCCTGCGTTGGCCAAATTTTTGATGCAGCCTCCTGATCACCTTCTCCATGATGTCGGCCTTCACCCTGTTTGGATGCAGGTAAGGGCCATGCTTCCCGTCATAATCCTCCCTTTGTAAGATGGTGACCATCTCCACCATCTCTTGGAAGGCCATGTTTGAGGCCTTGTACCTCCGCCGGGATCGTCCGGTTGGCTGGGCCTGGCCTGCCTGATGGCTTGAGCTTGCCATGTTTCTCTCCATCTTGTTCTTGCCTAAAACACACCCACAAAGAAAGATCGAGAAAGGGGCGTGGAAAAGACGAGACCGAACGTCAGGGGCGGGATCTCGTGCATCGCGTCACACGTTCGCGCCGTTTAAAGGGATCCACGCCATTGCAAGCGCCGTTCACAACCTGCGGAACAAGGCGGAAGAGACGATCGGATCATAAGACGGTATGTATCTGGATTATGGACATTACAAATATTAGGGAACAGTGGATTATTGTGTGGGCTAGAAGATATGGGGGGTTCATTGCAAGCGCCGTTCACAACCTGCGGAACAAGGCGGAAGAGACGATCGGATCATAAGACGGTATGTATCTGGATTATGGACATTACAAATATTAGGGAACAGTGGATGATTGTGTGGGCTAGAAGATATGGGGGGTGATTTACTTAAAGGAAAAGACACTTTGCACTACAAGTGCACTTGTAAATGCAGTCGCTGGACATCTTGAGGAGGACATGCAAGGATAAATTTAGAAATAGCATTTTAGCATGCACATCATTGTCTGATACAATCAGCAGAGCTTCCCCTCATTTCTGATCTACCCCTCTCAGATTTATACAACGATTGCACTTCCAAGTGCACTTTCAGTGCAATTGAAGTGCAGAGTGTATTTTCCTTTCATAAATAACCCCCATGGTGTTTAAAAGCTAATTAGTAGTAGTGGCTTGACTGACACTAGGCTTTGTTTTTTGTTTTGTACATGCAGAACTAATGGAGGCCTTTAAGGATCCGGAATTTCTGACAGAATTTATCCAGAGATGGAAGGAACATCCAGTTCTCTGGCAATCCAAAAGCAAAATTAATAAAAACAAAGATGCCCGGAAGAAAGCAAAGGAGGCCCTGCTTGAATATGTAAAAACAAGGGTCCCCAACGCTACATTGGAGACTGTTAAGGCTAAAATCAATTCGCTTTGGGGCACCTACAGGACCCAACGGTCACAAGTCCTGGCCTCGATGAGATCTGGGGCTGCAGCTGACAGCGTCTACAAGCCTAACCTGTGGTACTATAGTCAGATGCAGTTCCTGGATGATCACATAGAGTCCAGGCCATCCATGTCTACCCTTCCCCCAAGGAGACAGTCCAGTGTTCCCTGCAGTCAGCCCTCCAGTGTTCCCTGCAGTCAGCCCTCCAGTGTTCCCTGCAGGCAAGAGCAGGCAAGCTCAGAGGAAGAGCCTGAGTTCATGGAGGAGGCAGATTGTGACCCATGGAGCCAGGTATTGCATTTTCAGATTCATTTTTGTAATGCAAAGTATAATAATGATGAGTAATTTATGTTACAAGTGATTGAAATTATATAAATGTTTGGCCAAAAAATTTGGAACATATCACTAAGCAATAGTGGCAAAACAGAATGGGGACAAGATACATAAATGCAGAGGTCATAATGAATGTGTGTCATTTTCTTGTACGCCATTAGGTACACCATACAGTGGCCGCAGATGTTAAACACCCTTTTTAGCCATTAACATTTTGTCCACCCTAAAGTAAAAAAACGGTTGGGTAAAGGCCCCCTACTTTGGAATTTCAGTCAACATCAACCCCCCCCGCCCCCAGCTCCAGGGGGCACATATCTAAAGCTGTGTAAGGGGCCACAGAATTAGGGATGGAGGGCCTGTGATAAATATATTTTAGCATTCAATTATGATATGTCATTAAGTTAGAAATGTGTGTGATGAATGAAGCCAAAAAATAAAATATGTCCCTTTTTTATTATACACAGGCAGAGCAAAGCCAGGAGGAGGCAGGCCCCACAGGGAGCCAGGGGGAGGCAGGCCACGCAGGGAGCCAGGGGGAGGCAGGCCACGCAGGGAGCCAGGGGGAGGCAGGCCACGCAGGGAGCCAGGGGGAGGCAGGCCCCACTGGGAGCCAGGAGGAGGCAGGCCCCAGTGGGAGACAGGAGTCACGCCAGCGTGATTGTATCTCCCAAATCCCTCCTATCCGGAACCCAGCAAAAAGGGCCAGAAGGCTCATGCAGATGGAGGAGGAGACCCAGGCCATGCTCCGTGAAGCAACTTTGGCCATCAGAGAGCAGCCCAGTGAGGAAGAGGGATTCGCAGCGCTGATCGCTGCCAAGCTTAAAAATCTAGAGCTGGGCCAGCGTGTGCGCTGCGAATCCCTTATGTTCCAGATCATGAGCATGGCCACACTGGGACAGCTCAATGACGATATTGGCATTGGGCTGATTCGCACTCCTGTCCTTACTGCGCTTCCTGGTCCTGCTCCATCTCCAGCCCCTGCTCCTGCTCCATCTCCAGCCCCTGCTCCTGCTCCTTCTCCTGCTCCTCCTCTTCCTGAGCCTGCTCTGGCTCCTGGCACGTCGGCTCCAGAAACACAGCCCCTGAGGACTCGGCCTGCAGGGAAGGCTGCAGGGAAGGCTGCAGGGAAGACTGCAGGGAAGGCTGCAGGGAAGGCTGCAGGGAAGAAGAAGAAGTGAGGAGATGATGCCCCGAAGCGAATTTTTTTTGGCCTTCACAGCCTTCATTGTTTTCTTGGTGGACCCTTGTGTTTACAACTTCAAGCAGGGTCTCCTTTGTTTTTATCCAGGCTTCTTTGTTTTTATTTGGTTTTGCTTTTGGATTGCCAGATGGTTGTACTTTTTATTTATTTACCTTTTTAACCTGAATAAAGGTATATTTTGGTTGGTTTGCAAATTTTGACCATGTGTATTTTTTTACAAACAAATATAGAGATTGTTATAGTGAGTAGGCAGACACATTTTAAAAATTAAAACGACATTAAACAAGGAACAACAACCTCCTTGTGGGTAAATGAAACCACAAAAAATAAGCTGCTGTGGTCACTTCACACCCTCCAAAATCCTTAAAAAAAAATTTTAGTTCAAAACATCTGTTAAAAGATATTACCCCAAAAAAATTACGTGTCCCAAAAAACAAAAAATAAATAAAAAAAAGGGCCCAAAAAAATAATAAAGTCAAAAGGTTGACAGAAATATGTCAAACAAGATGAGCCACAACAAACTAGGAGTTTAGGGTAGCTTGGAAATGGTTTAAAAAGCATTGTGGCAAATACAGCGCATTGTTTTCTTCATTAGATTTAAAATAACGAATGTGCTTAATCCATTCTAAACAGTAGTTTTACCAGAACGAGCTCTCCCATCTCAGAAATTGCTTCTGAGCACGCGCGGGTTTAAAACGTCATTTTCTATGTCGTTTTGCCCACACACGATCATTTTTTATGACACAAAAAACGACGTTTTGAAAAACGACACAAAAAATTCAAGCATGTTGGAATTTTTTTTTTGGTCGTTTTTTTAAGACAAAAAACGACGTTTTGCCCACACACGATCAATTTAAATGACGTTTTAAAAAACGTCGTTTTTTTCATCGCAAAAAACGACCGTGTGTACGCGGCATTAGGCTGGCCATACATGATTTTCTGTGCAATTTTCTTTAGATTTACCTTCAACTATGTAGTGCAAGGGCCTGCCTGATTGCATACAATTGAAAGTGTTTAGTTTGACCTCATATATGGTTTTTGGTAAATCTAAAAGAAAATTGTACAAGAAAATTGAACATGTATGGCCAGCCTCAGTGACTGAAAGCAGCTTCTCTTTTGTGCAGAGTAGTGAGTACACTTGTATAGTAAAGCCTAATAAACTTTTCTGTGGATTTTCATCTGAGGGGAGATCAGTTGGCCAGACTTCTGAACCCAAAAATGGTTTTCTGATGCAGTTTAAAAACAAACGAATTTTCTGAGAACGATCGGAAAACGATCGTTTTTATGTGTGTTGTTAAAATAGTCTGACCAAGTGTATGGGGCTTAACAATAGTATTGTAACTCTCTGGCCATTCAAAAAAAAACATAAACAAAAGATTTGCATTTGAACCTGTTTCTTTTGTTATTTTCGTATGTTGATATGACACCTATAACAGAAAAAGGAATTCATTCAATATACATAATGAAATTCTTTTGTTATAGATGTCATTGAACAATGAACATACAACTGACACTAACAAAAGAAAAGCATTCAAGATACACAGAATGCAAATTGACGAAAATTAACGATAATTATTGTCTAACAAGAAACGAACATGAATTAAACAGAATAACGAATCATCCCGCATGTACGAAAATAAAACGGTAACGGAAATACGAAACGATCGGAATATGAAAAAATCGCGTCGTACGACAAACGAACGGAAACGAACGGGAAAACGGGCGTCTTACGAAAAACGAACGGAAACGAACAGACGGGACCATACGAAACGGAACAAAAAAAAACGAAAATTTTTTCTGTGCACATGTCTAAGTTTTACTTCCTGGTCATAGCCCTCACAGTGTACAGGAGATAAAATCTTCATATTTCTTGAGAGATATTGTTAATGAATATTACTGTCCCATTTGAAGTAATCCAATCATATTCATTGTTTTCATTATTTTTTTGCTCACCCTGTGCCCCTAATAGACACAGGGTAATTTAGACTCCCGCTGGCGTAGTCTATCTTAGTTACACTACGCCGCTTTAAGTTACAGCGGTGTATCCTTATCCACAACAATTACCGCTGTAACTTACGGCGGCGTAGAGTAAATGGGCCGGCATTCGGGGGTGTAATTCAAATGAACAAGAGGTGGGCGTGTTTTATTAAAATTATCAATGACCCAACGTTTTTTGAACATGCGCCGGCCGTGGACATATCCCAGTGTGCATGCGTATAATCACGTCGCAAATAGTGAATGAAAACGACGTGTACGTAACTTACGCAAATCCCTATTCGCGAACGGTTTACGCAAACGACGTCCATACTTAACATTACGTACGCCTCTATACAGCAGGGGTAACTTTACGCCGGACCTACGCCTATGCAAACAACGTAAAAACACTGCGCCGGGTGTACGTACGTTCGTGGATCGGCATATCTACCTCATTTGCATATTCAACATGGAAACGCCCCTAGCGTCCAGCGTAAATAGGACACTTTAGGACGACGGCGTAGGACGGCGTATCTCAAAGAAAAGCGGCGTATCTTGTTTTGTGGATACAAAACAATGATACGCCGGCGCAGATTTGAAATTACAGCGGGGGATCTGGAGATCCGCCACCGTAATTGTTTGTGGATCTGGCCCAAGAGGTGCATGGGGAGCTGAAACATGGGTATCCCATACTTTCCAATGAATTCTCGGGTCCACGGGCCCTCCCGTCACAATTGGCATATCAAGACATTTTGGACAATTTCATGCTCTGAACTTTGTGGGAACAGTTTAGGGATGGCCCCTTCCTGTTTCAACATAACTGCACACCAGTGCACAAAGCAAGGTCCATAAAGACATGGATAAGCAAGTTTGGGATTGAAGAACTTGACTGGCCTGCACAGAGTCCTGACCTCCACCCGATAGAACACCTTAGGGATGAATTATAGCAGAGACTACGAGCCATGCCTTCTAATCCACATCAGTGCCTGACCTCACAAATGTGCTTCTGGAAGAATGGTCAAACATTCTCATAGACTACTAAACCTTGTGGACAGCCTTCCCAGAATAGTTGAAGCTGTTATAGCTGCAAAGGGTGGGCTGTCTCAATATTGAACCCTATGGACTAAGACTGGGATGCCATTAAAGGTCATGTGTGTGTAAAGACAATCGTCCCAATACTTTTGGTAATATAGTGCAGTGTTTTTCAACTCCAGTCCTCAAGGCACACCAACAGGTCAAGTTTTCAGGATTTCCCTCAGATGAAATGGCTGCGGTAATTACTAAGGCAGTCAAACTGATCAAATCACCTGTTCAAAATAATGGAAAGCCTGAAAACATGACCTGTTGGTGTGCCTTGAGGACTGGAGTTGAAAAACACTGATATAGTGTATTTGCTTCTGGGGGGGTTGTCAAGGTTAAACTCTTGAATTACCCTGAAGTCACAAAGCACAAGTTTACTTTAAAAGCTCAGAAAAAATATACTCCTTCAACGTTCTCACAGGAAACTTCTTGATTCTTATCCTACCAATTTATGTAAATTTCAGTACCAGTTGGAAACAGGCTTATATGATTTCTGATTTTCGTTCAACAGGCTCAATTTTATACATTCACAATAATAAATGTATTTTTATGTTTCCATTTTGGTGAGAGGATTCTGTTTGTCAATACATGCCATTCTCACAAAGGTTCCGGTGTCTGTCTTTTCATTTTGTTGTCTTGTTCTGTATGTTAATAGCATCATTATGTCTTCCTCAGACTCCTCTGTTTTTTGTTTTTTTTACAGACCTTTAAAATTAATAAATGTATTTGTTGTATAGAACCATTTTCAACATTGGAGCTCAGTCGCTGGCTCTACGGAATGCTTTGTGCTGAACTTGTAACCAGTACATGCCTTTTGACTATGAAAGGGCGTTTAAGCTGAAGTTTAGTTAAAAACATTTTTTTCTCCGTAGCTTTAATTATATACCTTACCTGTAATGAAGTACGCCCCACTGTGTGCAGGGTGTGTGCAGGCTGTTGGTTTCCGATCTTGACTGAAGCTTTATACCTGCAGCATTTTTTAAATTACAGATTCTCTATAAATGTTCATTGCAACATGCACTTAAAGCCAAAGTCTAGGAATGCTCTTTATTGCATAATTACATTGGTTCAACTTGGACCAAAGTGAGTAGTTGGCACTACTATAGTGATTACCACTGTAGCGACACCCCCGAAGGAGACGCTGGTTAAGATGGGTGCTCTGTTCCTGACCTCAACATTCTCAAAGACCTCAAACCTTAGGACACACCAGGCTCAGTACACAAACCCACAGTATTGCAAGAATTTACTAATAGTTCTGAATACCCAGCTGTAATTCAGTTCCAATGAACAAATGCATCAAGTCAGTTAGAAAAACAAACCTAATATATTGTCATCCAACAGAGTAAGTAATGCAAACAAAGAGATCACATAAGTATTGATAGCAATAATACACTTTGGTATGCAAGATAATTAGCAATAAAACAAAGAGTGGCAAGATACTTGCCATCCAGATCAGCATAAACAGTAACAATGCCACCTGCAAAACACTGGAGCTATATTGTGGCTATGCTAGAACTAAGAACATCTGGCAAGCAATTTTAGAGATGAGGAATAGGTGAGAAGTTGGGATTAGTGGACATGTTATATGACAGGGGCAGTCCTTAAGATGTTTCTTCTGTGGGCTATCGTTGGGGCCCTATAAGAAGCATTGGTGCACTTAATGACATTCCTGCTGAACCTGCATGCAGAACATGGGAGGTGTAGTTGGTGTTCTTTCAGTAACACAGTCTTTGCCAGCAGTATAGGCAATGGGCTGATAACCCTCTCACCGAACCCAGGGTACAACTGTATGTGTCCTTGGTTCAAGGGGCCCCTTTAGACTCTCCCTGAAACCTGTAGTGGTCAGCGGTGTGAGCAGATATTGGAGGGACATCTTTGTAGCAGTGGCATGGGTGTTGATAGTGCAGCCGATGCTGTGCTGCAACGATCATCCTAAATCCCCAGTCACAGGTATACAGAGGTCCTTTATCCTATAGTCCTGGCACCAAAAGCCCTGAACTTTCCTAGGCAGAGAAGTAAAAATCCGCCTTTACAAATGTGCCTTTACAAATGTGCTTCTGGAAGAATGGTCAAACATTCTCATAGACACACTACTAAACCTTGTGGACAGCCTTCCCAGAATAGTTGAAGCTGTTATAGCTGCAAAGGGTGGGCTGTCTCAATATTGAACCCTATGGACTAAGACTGGGATGCCATTAAAGGTCATGTGTGTGTAAAGACAATCGTCCCAATACTTTTGGTAATATAGTGCAGTGTTTTTCAACTCCAGTCCTCAAGGCACACCAACAGGTCAAGTTTTCAGGATTTCCCTCAGATGAAATGGCTGCGGTAATTACTAAGGCAGTCAAACTGATCAAATCACCTGTTCAAAATAATGGAAAGCCTGAAAACATGACCTGTTGGTGTGCCTTGAGGACTGGAGTTGAAAAACACTGATATAGTGTATTTGCTTCTGGGGGGGTTGTCAAGGTTAAACTCTTGAATTACCCTGAAGTCACAAAGCACAAGTTTACTTTAAAAGCTCAGAAAAAATATACTCCTTCAACGTTCTCACAGGAAACTTCTTGATTCTTATCCTACCAATTTATGTAAATTTCAGTACCAGTTGGAAACAGGCTTATATGATTTCTGATTTTCGTTCAACAGGCTCAATTTTATACATTCACAATAATAAATGTATTTTTATGTTTCCATTTTGGTGAGAGGATTCTGTTTGTCAATACATGCCATTCTCACAAAGGTTCCGGTGTCTGTCTTTTCATTTTGTGGTCTTGTTCTGTATGTTAATAGCATCATTATGTCTTCCTCAGACTCCTCTGTTTTTTGTTTTTTTTACAGACCTTTAAAATTAATAAATGTATTTGTTGTATAGAACCATTTTCAACATTGGAGCTCAGTCGCTGGCTCTACGGAATGCTTTGTGCTGAACTTGTAACCAGTACATGCCTTTTGACTATGAAAGGGCGTTTAAGCTGAAGTTTAGTTAAAAACATTTTTTTCTCCGTAGCTTTAATTATATACCTTACCTGTAATGAAGTACGCCCCACTGTGTGCAGGGTGTGTGCAGGCTGTTGGTTTCCGATCTTGACTGAAGCTTTATACCTGCAGCATTTTTTAAATTACAGATTCTCTATAAATGTTCATTGCAACATGCACTTAAAGCCAAAGTCTAGGAATGCTCTTTATTGCATAATTACATTGGTTCAACTTGGACCAAAGTGAGTAGTTGGCACTACTATAGTGATTACCACTGTAGCGACACCCCCGAAGGAGACGCTGGTTAAGATGGGTGCTCTGTTCCTGACCTCAACATTCTCAAAGACCTCAAACCTTAGGACACACCAGGCTCAGTACACAAACCCACAGTATTGCAAGAATTTACTAATAGTTCTGAATACCCAGCTGTAATTCAGTTCCAATGAACAAATGCATCAAGTCAGTTAGAAAAACAAACCTAATATATTGTCATCCAACAGAGTAAGTAATGCAAACAAAGAGATCACATAAGTATTGATAGCAATAATACACTTTGGTATGCAAGATAATTAGCAATAAAACAAAGAGTGGCAAGATACTTGCCATCCAGATCAGCATAAACAGTAACAATGCCACCTGCAAAACACTGGAGCTATATTGTGGCTATGCTAGAACTAAGAACATCTGGCAAGCAATTTTAGAGATGAGGAATAGGTGAGAAGTTGGGATTAGTGGACATGTTATATGACAGGGGCAGTCCTTAAGATGTTTCTTCTGTGGGCTATCGTTGGGGCCCTATAAGAAGCATTGGTGCACTTAATGACATTCCTGCTGAACCTGCATGCAGAACATGGGAGGTGTAGTTGGTGTTCTTTCAGTAACACAGTCTTTGCCAGCAGTATAGGCAATGGGCTGATAACCCTCTCACCGAACCCAGGGTACAACTGTATGTGTCCTTGGTTCAAGGGGCCCCTTTAGACTCTCCCTGAAACCTGTAGTGGTCAGCGGTGTGAGCAGATATTGGAGGGACATCTTTGTAGCAGTGGCATGGGTGTTGATAGTGCAGCCGATGCTGTGCTGCAACGATCATCCTAAATCCCCAGTCACAGGTATACAGAGGTCCTTTATCCTATAGTCCTGGCACCAAAAGCCCTGAACTTTCCTAGGCAGAGAAGTAAAAATCCGCCTTTACAAATGTGCCTTTACAAATGTGCTTCTGGAAGAATGGTCAAACATTCTCATAGACACACTACTAAACCTTGTGGACAGCCTTCCCAGAATAGTTGAAGCTGTTATAGCTGCAAAGGGTGGGCTGTCTCAACATTGAACCCTATGGACTAAGACTGGGATGCCATTAAAGGTCATGTGTGTGTAAAGACAATCGTCCCAATACTTTTGGTAATATAGTGCAGTGTTTTTCAACTCCAGTCCTCAAGGCACACCAACAGGTCAAGTTTTCAGGATTTCCCTCAGATGAAATGGCTGCGGTAATTACTAAGGCAGTCAAACTGATCAAATCACCTGTTCAAAATAATGGAAAGCCTGAAAACATGACCTGTTGGTGTGCCTTGAGGACTGGAGTTGAAAAACACTGATATAGTGTATTTGCTTCTGGGGGGGTTGTCAAGGTTAAACTCTTGAATTACCCTGAAGTCACAAAGCACAAGTTTACTTTAAAAGCTCAGAAAAAATATACTCCTTCAACGTTCTCACAGGAAACTTCTTGATTCTTATCCTACCAATTTATGTAAATTTCAGTACCAGTTGGAAACAGGCTTATATGATTTCTGATTTTCGTTCAACAGGCTCAATTTTATACATTCACAATAATAAATGTATTTTTATGTTTCCATTTTGGTGAGAGGATTCTGTTTGTCAATACATGCCATTCTCACAAAGGTTCCGGTGTCTGTCTTTTCATTTTGTGGTCTTGTTCTGTATGTTAATAGCATCATTATGTCTTCCTCAGACTCCTCTGTTTTTTGTTTTTTTTACAGACCTTTAAAATTAATAAATGTATTTGTTGTATAGAACCATTTTCAACATTGGAGCTCAGTCGCTGGCTCTACGGAATGCTTTGTGCTGAACTTGTAACCAGTACATGCCTTTTGACTATGAAAGGGCGTTTAAGCTGAAGTTTAGTTAAAAACATTTTTTTCTCCGTAGCTTTAATTATATACCTTACCTGTAATGAAGTACGCCCCACTGTGTGCAGGGTGTGTGCAGGCTGTTGGTTTCCGATCTTGACTGAAGCTTTATACCTGCAGCATTTTTTAAATTACAGATTCTCTATAAATGTTCATTGCAACATGCACTTAAAGCCAAAGTCTAGGAATGCTCTTTATTGCATAATTACATTGGTTCAACTTGGACCAAAGTGAGTAGTTGGCACTACTATAGTGATTACCACTGTAGCGACACCCCCGAAGGAGACGCTGGTTAAGATGGGTGCTCTGTTCCTGACCTCAACATTCTCAAAGACCTCAAACCTTAGGACACACCAGGCTCAGTACACAAACCCACAGTATTGCAAGAATTTACTAATAGTTCTGAATACCCAGCTGTAATTCAGTTCCAATGAACAAATGCATCAAGTCAGTTAGAAAAACAAACCTAATATATTGTCATCCAACAGAGTAAGTAATGCAAACAAAGAGATCACATAAGTATTGATAGCAATAATACACTTTGGTATGCAAGATAATTAGCAATAAAACAAAGAGTGGCAAGATACTTGCCATCCAGATCAGCATAAACAGTAACAATGCCACCTGCAAAACACTGGAGCTATATTGTGGCTATGCTAGAACTAAGAACATCTGGCAAGCAATTTTAGAGATGAGGAATAGGTGAGAAGTTGGGATTAGTGGACATGTTATATGACAGGGGCAGTCCTTAAGATGTTTCTTCTGTGGGCTATCGTTGGGGCCCTATAAGAAGCATTGGTGCACTTAATGACATTCCTGCTGAACCTGCATGCAGAACATGGGAGGTGTAGTTGGTGTTCTTTCAGTAACACAGTCTTTGCCAGCAGTATAGGCAATGGGCTGATAACCCTCTCACCGAACCCAGGGTACAACTGTATGTGTCCTTGGTTCAAGGGGCCCCTTTAGACTCTCCCTGAAACCTGTAGTGGTCAGCGGTGTGAGCAGATATTGGAGGGACATCTTTGTAGCAGTGGCATGGGTGTTGATAGTGCAGCCGATGCTGTGCTGCAACGATCATCCTAAATCCCCAGTCACAGGTATACAGAGGTCCTTTATCCTATAGTCCTGGCACCAAAAGCCCTGAACTTTCCTAGGCAGAGCAGTAAAAATCCGCCTTTACTCCTCCTGAGTCCAACAGTCTATTAGGATTGGATTTTGCAGCCTCCACACAGACACAGTGCAGTGGTCCCTTGTTTTTAGACTACATGTCCCAGTGTGCAGTGGAAACTGTATCCTCCCCTTGCCACCGATAGGTTTGTACAGCGGCCACCAGAATGGAGGAGGATGCCTGGAGTGAGGAGGAAAGCAGGAAGGCCCGGCTACACCACACTCTCCTGATGTGAGGAATCAGCACCAGATTTGTGTGGCTACACTCTAAGAGCCAGACTGTGTATAGGACCAGACCTTTAAGTTAGATTTACAGTGAAACCAAAATCCATCCAAACACCGGCACACAGCAAACATAAAAATATAAAGTGAACCAAAAACACAATAAGACCTAACTAATAAACCTAACAAAGAAAAAGCCTAACTAACATTTAACTATATACAAAATAGGAAACATAGAAAAGCAGGCAAAAATTGGAAGAGCAGGGAGAAAATGGGAAGGGGGAATCAAAACTGAGATCAGAAACAAAGAGGAGCAGGTACAAGGCAGCAGGGTACAGTGCAGAAGCAAGATCAGGGTCAGTGACATACAGTAGCTAGCAGCAGCAAAACACTTGAGCAAGAGAAGCTACTAGGGCAGGACCTAAATACCCTCCCAGCAGTCAGCATCAGGTGGAAACTGATTACTGGAATCTGCTGGCTGCTGGAAGACACCCACTGGTGGACATCAACACTACAATTTTCTATTCTGGAAAGCACAGTGCCTCCAGCAGATGATCAAGGTCCTGAAACCTGAGTCTTTCCTTCTGCATACAGACCACATGGGATCGATCACTTTCCTAGCTAATCATTCACAAAATGACATATTTTTTAATGAATATAAAACAAACCAATTCAGCTGGCACTTTGAAACAATATAAAATCCACCAAACAGCATTAATGATACAATTGCAGTGCCTATTAACACAAAAATAATCTTGAAAATAAAAAACAGTGATCTAAAATTATAAAATAAGTCCCATGAATAAAATCATAAAAATTCCCAGCATTCTATAACTAGCAAAAATATAGGGCCAGATTCAGATACAATTACATTGGCGCAGAGTATCAGAGATACACTACGCCGCCGTATTTTACCTGGCTCTACGACGAATTCATGTAGATTTTGGCCCGTAAGGTATGGCGTAGTGTATTTCTCGCGGCGGAATCGAAATACGCGATTAGGGGGCGTGAAGCATTTAAATTAGGCGCGTCCCCGCGGTGATCGAACTGCGCTTGCTCCGTTCAGAAATTTCCCGCCGTGCATTGCGCGAAATAACGTCGTTACGTCATTTTTTTTTGAGTAGCGTCGTTTACGTACATTCCTATTCCCGGACGACGTACGTAAAAAATAAAAACAAACGTTGAAATTCGACACGGGAACGACGGCCATACTTAACATGGGCTGTCTAATATTAGACCAGATAAAAGCTGGAATAACTTTACGCGGCAAAAAGATGACTACAGATGCCGTAAGAGATTGCGAATGACGCTCGTAACTTCGTGGATCGTCGGAAAAAGCTCATTTGCATACCCCGACGCGGAAAACAACGGGAACTCCACCCAGCGGCCGCAAATTTATTGCAGCGTAGATCCGAAGGCGTACGAACACGTAAGCCAGTCAGATTGAAGCCCGAAGCCGTCGAATCATGGTTTGAGGATTCAGACTAATGAAACGACGCGCGTAATTTGAAAGTACTCCGGTCTAACGCGAGATAGACCGGAGTAAGGGCTCTGTGAATCTGGCCCATAGTTCTTGCAAAACATGAATGTGCTCAAAATAATCCAGTGATTTTCCTCCAGTGTAGACCTGTCACCAGTAAGTAAAGTATCATGTCTACCAAATAGAATACTTTATACATAGAGGTATACCACACTCTGTATAACCAATTGGGGCTGTTTCAGAGCTGTTTCCCTGCTGAGAAGCTCTCAATGAACAGTGTTCTGTATTGGAATATCAGCTGATAGATAGTTCTCCCATACATATACCTGTAGATCACGGATCTAATACCTCTGCTTCCCACATAAAAGTAAGTCACCACAAGTTAAAACTTTTTTTGGCAACTGGAGCACCGATATGGCTTGTGCCCTACTTGACTCAGTGTTAAGAAGATCTGTGTAGTTGTAAATTGTTTCCACAGTAAGCTCTAGGTGACCAACTGTACCTTGTGTCTTTTCACATCATAAGATGTCTATTGATTATGTAATTTCATATACTGTAATTTGTTGCCCTGTACACACAACCTCTAGTAGAGTAAATCATCACGATGAGTCAAGTAGGGGACAAGCCGTGTCAGTGCTCCATGTGCCAGAAAAGTTTTACTTGGGACACCTTGCTTTGATGTGGGAAACTAATGTATCAGAGCCCTGATCTATAGGCGTATGTGTAGAAGATAACAAAAAAAAAACTGGGGAATGCCCAGGAAATAACCAAGCCTACTTACCAATTAGCTTGCAGAACAACCAATTAACCTGTCTAGCAGTATGCGTTAAAAACAGGGGTTTTGTCCGCACGCATTTGCAAATGCATGCGTGAGCCACAGAGCCGCGCCAAGGCACCCTGTAATCTGTGGTACTACACTAAACAATGAGTGCCCCCACAATAGAGGCACATGCATTCTAATGGATAGATAGGGGCAGGTGGACTGAAGGGGAGCCACCCCTCCTTAAAGGTGCAGGAGCACACCAAACACCCAGCATATAGCACAGTGGCTGCAAAGGTGTTGGTGTGTTGCTGGACCAATACAAGCACCACAGGTGAAACATAAACGTATCCACCACCCCATCTATAGCTGGCCATAGCAGTAAGTAGCATTGGAAGGCTAAAGCAGATAACAAAAAAAAACCTGGGCAATGCCCAGGGAATAACCAAGCCTACTTACCGACCAGCTTGCAGGACAACCAATTAACCTTTCTAACAGTAAGCGTTAAAAACAGGGGTTTTGTCCGCACGCATTTGCAAATGCATGCGTGAGCCACAGAGCCGCGCCAAGGCACCCTGTAATCTGTGGTCCTAACACTAAACAATGAGTGCCCCCACAATGGAGGCACATGCATTCTAATGGATAGATAGGGGCAGGTGGACTGAAGGGGAGCTACCCCTCCTTAAAGGTGCAGGAGCACACCAAACACCCAGCATATAGCACAATGGCTGCAAAGGTGTTGGTGTGTTGCTGGACCAATACAAGCACCACAGCTGGCCATAGCAGTAAGTAGCATTGGAAGGCTAAAGCAGATAACAAAAAAAAACCTGGGGATTGCCCAGGGAATAACCAGGTGTTGGTGTGTTGCTGGACCAGTATGTGTAGAAGAGCCTATATGTGTACTGTTGGGCATTAAACACCAGTTAGTTTTGGGAAGAGAGATCTGGTAGATGGCCGGTATATGACCAAAGCTGTGAATATTTTAGCATGACCCCTTCCAGGATCAAATATAAGTTATAACATGCAAGGGGTTTGTCAGCTTCACATCACAAGAAGGCAAGCAGAAGAATCTTTCACAGCACCCTGTCTTCCATCTTTGGGGTTAACTCAAGACCTGAAAATGGTGAACTCGTATCAACCCTGATGAAAAACCCATGCAGGGTATTGTATATATTCACAATCTTTTCCCTTGCCCCTCTGGGTGGTATTTTTGGAGTCTCAAAACCTATATAAAATTAATTTGGGTATAGTGTTGCATGACTGACTAATTGTCAGTCAAACTATCACAGCACTGGAAAATTACCTGACATAGTAGAGATATATATTGGTGGATACTCAAGTGGTTAAAGTGCATTTCCACATTTGAAGCTCCTCCTTAACATAGAAGGGGAAAACGGGTAGGATTTTTGTAAAATATAAGCTTTTTTTTTTTATAGTTATGGTAATGGGAATATACTACGGGCCAGATTCAGAAAGAACTTATGTTGGCGTATCTGTTGATACGCCGCGTAAGTTCTAGGATGCGCCAGCATATCTTTTTTCTGTATCCAGAAAGCAAGATACGCCAGAATTTTGCTAAGATACGAGCGGCGTAAGTCTCTTACGCCGTCGTATCTAAGTTGCATATTTACGCTGGCCGCTAGGTGGTGCTTTTGTCGATTTACGCGTCAAATATGGTAATGAGCTAGATACGCCGATTCAGAAACGTACGTGCGCCCGGCACATTTTTTAACGTTGTTTGAGTAAGGCTTTTTCCGGCGTAAAGTTACCCCTGCTATAGGAGGCGTAGCCAATGTTAAGTATGGACGTCGGGACAGCGTTGAATTTTCCGTCGTTTACGTCGCTTGCGTAAGTCGTTCGCGAATAGGGCTGGGCGTAAGTTACGTTCACATCGAAAGCATTGACTATTTGCGACATGATTTCGAGCATGCGCACTGGCATATGTCCACGGACAGCGCATACAACATGCCCCCTACCTGCCTATTTTGAATTACGGGCGGTTACGCCGGCCCATTTACACTACGCCGTCATAACTTAGAGCGCAAGTTCTTTCTGAATACGGGACCTGCCGCTCTCAGTTACGGCGGTAAATGAGATATGCTACGCTGCCGGAAAGATACGAAAATGTATCTGAATCTGGCCCTACAAATATAAAGTAGTTTTTATTCCAAATTGGCTGCAAAAGTCAAAATGCAATTAAGAGCCAGTTCACACACAGGCGGCACGACTTTGGGGGCAACTTGGCAAGGCATTCTCTAGACGACTTGAGAGGCAACTTGCAAAATCACTTCTGTATTGAAGTCAATGCAAGTCGCCCAGAGTCGACCCCAAAGTCGTACAGGAACCTTTTTCTAAGTCTTGCGTCGCTCCTATTAGAACAGTTCCATTGAATAGAGCAGACCGCGACTTGTCAGACGGCTGAGTCGTCTGACGAGTCGCCCCTGTGTGAACCGCCTCTTAAGGGTACTTGCACACTGCATTAATGTTTGAAAATCAGTATTACTTGATGAAATTTCTTACATTTATTGTGCACGAATGCGCATACACAAGTACAATAAATTCTAGCTCCCAGAAAGCAATTCTAACCTCTTTAAATTAACATTTTATGGGTGTACACCCATAAAATACTGACTGGCAATGCCCATTATGCAACAGCCCGAGGCTATTAACAAAGGCAGCACATTTTAGAGCAGGATGATTGTTGTTTATGACTTACACAGGTTAAGTGATGATGATGAATTGCCTGTCAAGAGCTTATTAGTTGAAGACAACAGATCACCTTCTCACCTGCTATCAATCAGCGACAATCTATGTAAATAAAAAGTATTTTTGAAGGATGTGATTAGTTCATATGTGTGGAATATAATATTTGTAAGCATTAAATTCACGTTTCATCCTATCCTCCTCATTAAGGGCATGCTCACCATGCATTTATAGATTGTGTACATTAAACAGTATACTCACTGCAATGGGAGAGTGGTAGTTTTAATAAAAGCAATGCTGAAGATTCTTACTGTATATTCCCCACCTGTGTCCACGTTTGAACCTGGAAATTGGTTGTAAATACAGTTTTTTTTGGATCTAGGAGGAGGGCAGGACATGTAGAAATACATTGTGGTTGATTTACTAAAGGCAGATATACTGTGCACAGAAAGTGACTTTTTCCACGGTGTGTGTTTTATTTTTACAATTCTTTACACTTTCTTAGTGAAATGGTAGAGGTACAATGTACCCCATTATCAATTCACATAGGGGGAGCGGGATCTGGGGGTCCCCTTTGTTAAAGGAGTCTTCCAGATTCTGATAAGCCCCCTGCCCGCAGACCCCCACAACCACCGGGCAAGGGTTGTGGGGATGAGGCCCTTGTCCCCATCAACATGGGGACATGATGCTTTGAGGGGGTCACAGACCCCCAAAGCATTCTCCCAATGTTAAGGGTTGTGGGGATGAGGCCCTTGTCCACATCAACATGGGGACATGGTGCTTTGAGGGGGTTACAGACCTCCAAAGCAGCCTCCCAATGTTGAGGGTATGTGGCCTGGTACAGTTCAGGAGGGGGCGCGCTCTCTTGTCCCCCCCTCTTTCCCTGTGGCCGGCCAGGTTGCGTGCTCGGATAAATGGTCTGGTGTTTATTTTTTGGGGGGAACTCTGAACCTGAAGGGTCTGAAATTGATATTTGGGGGGAACTCCACCTCATTTTTTTTTAATGAATGACTTTTCTCTGAATTGCCGGGAGCCGACAATTCATTATAGCTGCGAGTGATTTTAAATCACTTTTTTTCCTTCAGAAATTACACTTTGTACAGAGACAGTTCTAAGCACAGGAAACATACACTGCTTCACAGGCATACTATACACCCCACAGGTACAACATTTAAAGGAATATTTCACTTTTATTGTTTCACTTTAAGCATTATTAAAATCACTGCTCCCAAAAAAACGGCTGTTTTTGAAAACTTTTTTTGCATTGATACATTTCCCCTGGGGTAGGTTTTGGGTCCCCAAACACTTTTTAGGAGAATAACTTGCATATTAGCCTTTAAAATTAGCACTTTAGATTTCAAATGTTCGAGTCCCATAGGCTTCAACAGGATTCTAAAGTTCACACAAACTTTTGGACTGTTAGCAGGTTCTGGTGCGAATCGAACGAGGTGGTGGCTCGCGGCATCCCTAATATGCACCACTACTGTTACTGCATTTAGGAGGAAAAAACAGAGCAGATGCCCTCCACCCCTGTCCAGTGTATCTCCGCTACCTCACTCTCAGTAACAGAATGAGGTCCTGCCGTGCACCTAGAGCTAACTTCATGCATGCACTCAGTTAAGTCTTCCTCTTCCATACCTGCATACAGGTTGAGGACATCTGCAGCACTAATCTGTTCCCGTTGCTATGGGAATGGACACGGGACAGTCAGTCGAGATCGTGTGTGGGGGAGTTACAAGCACCGATCACTGCTGATTTTAAAGCAGCTGAAAGCCGCGCGGAGGGAGGGGGTGTGTAGAGAGAAGCAGAGAAATTACTTTTAAATCTATACAGCGGTGATCGATGCTTGTAACTTCCCCACACACTGATCACCGCCGACAGTACAAGTATCGGGTGAAGCATCGAGAGCATTTGACCGAGTACAAGTACTCGGGCAAATGCTTGGTATCGGTCCCGATGCCGATACTAGCACCCTACTTTATTTGAATAACTTAAGCATGACAGTCAAACAAAGGCAATAAACTTTCCCCTAAACTAATCTCTAACTTAGGCTTGTGGCTGCCCCAGCGTACCTGCACAGGTAAGAGTTCATTGGCAAAGTCCTAAGAGGCAATGTCCAAGTTGGTATCTTCAAGGCAGAAACCAGGCTTTCATCAGCAGAAACTTCCAGACTCGGCATGGCACAGCAAACTGGTGGGTAAGAGTCCAGCAACGGCATGAACAGTGAAGACAACAACAGCAACAAGAACCCTGGGATCCAGATCCTTGTCCCTTTGATAATCACACAAAACCAGTGTGTCGGACCCAAGAAGTCCACAAAGAAAAACCTGGGAAACATAATTAACTCTAACCCATCCTGGCCACTAGCTAACTTATCTCAAGAGGTTACAAAAGTTTTTTGTGTAAAAGAATAAAAGATGGAGTTGTCATACCCTTCCCACTCATCTCCTGCACATATTGCTCACTGTCACATCCTCCAAACTCATCTCCTGTACTTACTGCCCGCTGTCAAACCCTATGCATTCATAACCTGCACATACTGCCCGCTGTCATCAATAGACATGTGCATTCGTTTTCGTCCAAATGCATTTTCATCCGAATATATTTGGGTATTTTTGTTATCATTTTAACAAACAAAAACTAATGCCCAAAATCCGAAATCCGAAAGATCCGACATTAAAAAATGCTTTATGTTTGTTTTCATTGCTACAACAGTTTGATATAGATAGGAGATTCAACATGACGCTGACAATAGCAATCTGTGTCTATCGAATCTGCGGTCGAATGTGCCTAACCTTAACTCCATTAGTCCAAGATTATTCTATATAGAGAGGAAAGATTCGACATAGAGAGAAAATATTCGACATTATAGAGACAGTGTTGGGGTAGACTATTCGACATGAACGACGAAGATTCGACGAAGCAGCAAAAAACATACAAACTTCAAATCTGTCATTGAAGGTTTATGGTGTCTATCGGAAGTTCTAAGAAGATTCGACAAGCAGCTAAACTGTACGACGCTGCAATCGTACATTTCCGGTCAAATGCTCGGCCCATAGGCTATAGAAGAATTTGAATGTTGGTTGACTAAAAGTAATAATTTATAAATATAATTATTACTAATGTCATACAACATTAGAACTCTTCTATAGCTTGTAGGCTGAACATTCGACCGGAAACGTACAATTGCGGCGTCGTACAGTTTAGCTGCTCCGTTAAATCTTCTTAGAACATTCGACAGACACCATAAGCCTTTAAAGCCAGATTCGACTTTAATTAATTCAGATTTTCGGGCGAATGGATTTTTTTACAAAATATTTCAGTGTGCACATGTCTAGTCGTCAAACTTTCTAAACAAAGGACCAGTTTTCTGGACTTCAAACTTTAGGTGAGCCTGACTGTGGCCAGTGGGAGAAGAAAATGTTCTGGTGTCAGTGGGAGTCAACAGCGTCCACTCTTTGGTATTATGCCTCGTACACACGATTCGAAGTTCCGAGAAGAAAAGGCAGATGTGAGCTTTTGAACGGAAATTCTGACCGTGTGTATGGACCATCGGACTTTTGCTGTCGGAACTTCCGCCAACAAAAGATTAAGAGCTATCGGAAAATCAGTTCGT
The DNA here is from genome assembly GCA_029574335.1 of Rana kukunoris. Classification (NCBI taxonomy): domain Eukaryota; kingdom Metazoa; phylum Chordata; class Amphibia; order Anura; family Ranidae; genus Rana; species Rana kukunoris. The sequence continues at coordinate 63,016,291 of CM056059.1, forward strand.
CTGTATGCAATTCCGAAGCACAAAAAAAACATGCATGCTCAGAACCAAGTATGAGACGGAAGTACTCGGTCTGGTAAAACTAGCGTTAGTGATGGAGATAGCACATTCATCATGCTGCAAATATTGGATCTTGGATAAAGGGCCTGAAAAATAATGTCCTCATAGATGAGGCCCTGGTCCTCCTCCATTTTTTGCAATTTCGCAGCTACATAGCAGCCAAAGGACTCTTCAACGTCCTGGCTGCCACTTACCCCGCCTCCTCCTGGCTGCCACATTCCAGAGCCTTGTCCTGGCTGAGGTTTTCCTGTGTATAAAAAAGGACATTTTTAGTTTTTGGTTCATCAATCACAAACAATGTTCAGCTCATGACTGTTGCAAATTGAATGTTAATAAACAGAAAAGACTATCTTTCTGACCCCAGCATTTTTCATTCTTGTCCCAATCATTTTTGGCCACTATTGTCTAATGATATGTCAAACACTTTTTGTTTAATCATTAATTTGTTATCAAAAAGAACATCTAGTTAACGCCAATAATTTTAGGACAATAAATATGTTGAAAAATACTATACCTAGCTCCAGCTGGGCTCCTCCACTTCTTCTAGGATGGAAGGCCTAGGTTGGTCCTCGGAAGCCTCAGCTGGTGTTGAGGGAAGGGTGGAAGGAAGGAAGTGTGGAAAGTGATTCCCTGACTTCAATCTGGTCTTCCAGAAACCGCATTCTGTTTTAGTACCGCAGACTGGGTACATACACGTCCTCTGTTGCTGCTCCTGATTTTGCTGCTTCTGATTTTTGATTTATTACGCTCCTTTCTATATGTACTTCTCAAGATACCAATTTTCTTTTCCACAAAGTCGATGTCTGTGTCGGGGACCTGTGTCTTCACAAATTCCAGCAGTTTCTCCAGCTCTGCCTTCCTGGCTGGTTTATTTCTATATGAGGGGTTTTTAATCTCCCACAAATTGCTCAGCTTCCTGTACCTGTCTATGAGCTGGCCCAAGAAATCAGAGTCATTGAACTGTTTCATATTGTCTGCAAGACAAAACACAAGACAAAAACACTAAGGTAAGGCTAAACTTTCCTAATCCTATCCCAATATAGGCCTCAATCTAGAATCAGTATAGGCAACTGATGCCATAAGTTAAAATGTTACCTTTGTTATCTCGCTCAGCGCTTCCGTTACTTCTTCCTCTGCACACAGAACAGGTACGACACATGCTAGCTTTATATACACTGTTCATGCGTGAAACACGGCGTTGCCAAACAGAAAGGGGCATGTTGCTCCATATCTTTTGGTCCTGCCCCCGCATCCAACAGTACTGTGCGGAGGTCAGACGGATAACACAGAAATTCACGGACCGCATTGTCCTGGATGACCCTGCTTATTTTCTTCTGCATGCGCATTATACCCCTGTGCGTGTGTACAAGAAAGCAGGGGTCCGTCCCCTGCTAGACGCGGCAAAAGCGTGTATCCCACTGCGCTGGAAATCACTGGACCCACCGTCCATAGCTATGTGGCTGCGAAAGGTGGATGAGATAAAAAAAATGGAAGACCTGATCCTTACGAGCCAGAATAGACAAGAGCTGTTTACTACAACCTGGCGACTCTGGAATGTATTTATATATTCAGAGGAGGGCCAAATCCTGTGGGGTGGAAACACCTCAGACTGAACCCTTAGAATGTTAGGCGAATCTTTAAATATGGTAGAAAAACCTCTGACCGTGGTGATCCCTGTTTGTGAACCCCCCCTCTCCCCCCTCTCCCCAATCCCATTCAGTACCCCTCTCCTCTGCCCTTCTGGACTATAATCTCCATACTTCTCGGGGCGTGGCCCCCACTCTAAACTTTCACTCGTTCCTTCTCTTTTCTTCATTCCTTTATGTTACTTGGAAAAGAAGGGGGCAGGGCCCGTGGGGCTGCAGTGCCGCAGCTTGGATATTATGTATGGGATGACTGACGGAGAAGAGGCTCTGTATTGGGCCTATGGTGGATGATGATTTTAGATGTTGTAGCTTGGTCCTGCTGCAGATGGACCTGGCTCGCGGGCCGGTGTTTACGCGGGCCCACGAGGGGGTAGTCCCCGCGGCTGCGTTGCCTCGAGATTGTTAGACTCATTTGTACTATGCACTGTATTTACTTGTATATGTAACTTTATTACTGGCTGTGTTGTTGTGGTGTTCCATGTGGACCCGTTCCCTTGTTGTATAAATAAAAAAATAAAAAATAAACTCTGCACACGTTGCCCACCCCTGATGTTCTTTCTAGTATATTCCCCACCCCTTCTTTTTCATCGCAGTGGCAGAGGACATGGCGGAGACACAGTAGGTTGATTGGTTTGTGCAAAAGTTATATAGCCAGATTCAGGTAGCTTTACACCGGCCTATCTCCAGATACGCCGTCGTAAGTACAAATGTGCGCCGTCGTACTTTTACACCGATTCGCTAGATACGCCGTAAAACAAGGCTTCAGCCGCCTGACGTAACTTGCCTACGCCGGCGTATCTTGGGCACATAGTTACGCTGGACGCATTTGGCGTTCCCATGTTAAATATGCAAATGAGTAAGATACGCCGATTCACTAACGTAAAATGCGCCAGGCGGAAAAGATACGCGGTATGCGTAAGGGTTAAGTCCGGCGTAAAGTTATTACACCATTTTGGTGGCGCAACCCATTCAAAGGTATGGACGTCGGAAAACCCGTCCAATTTTACGTCATTTACTTAAGGCGTATGTGAATGGGGCTGTGCGTAAGTTACGTTCACGTCGTAGGCAGAGTTCGACGTATCTTAGGCATTCTATCCGACGTGATTCTGAGTATGCGCACTGGGATACGTCCACGGACGGCGCATGCGCCGTTCGTTTGGCCCATCATTTGCATGGGGTCACAGTTCATTATAATACAACACGCCCACTGCTTTGCTACTTTGAATTACGCAGGCTTACGCCGGCCCATTTACGCTACGCCACCGTAACTTAGAGAGCAAGTGCTTTGTGAATACTGTACTTGCCTCTCTATGTTACGTCGGTGTAGCGCATATGAGATGCGCTACGCCCGCCTAAAGATACGGCATCTTTCTGAATCTGGCTAATAGTGTCTATCAAATAGGGGACAGAATTATGGCATTTTTTTTTTTTTTACTAGTAATGGTGGCGTTCTGCGATTTTTATTGTGACCGTGACATTGCGACGAACATATCGGACACTTTTGACACATTTTTGGGACCATTCACATTTATACAGCAATTAGTGCTATAAAACTGCACTGATTACTGTGTAAACGAGACTGGCAGGGAAGGGGTTAACACTAGGGGGGGCTGAAGGGGTTAATATGTTACTTAGTGAGTGATTCTAACTGTAGGGGGGAGACTCACAACGGGAGGAGACCGATCGGTGTTCCTCTGTACTGGGAACACACATCGGTTTCCTCACCTCTGACAAGACTTGGATCTGTGTGTTTACACACACAGATCCATGGTCCTGCCGTAATCGTGGGCAATCGCGGGTGCCCGGCAGACATCGCGGGCACCGGGCACCCCCACCAGGTCCCGAGCGATGCCGCGGGTGTGCGCCCCCTAGATGGCCGGGAAGCCCAGGACATCATATGACGTCCACCCAGGATGGGAGATCCCATATGTTGATGTCATATGACTATGGACAGGTAGGGGAGTGGTTAAAGACAAAAATATAAATTCCACTTATCAGATTCCTCACCCCCCCCCCTCTGATGGCCCATTGTAAAAAATTTAGGGGGGTTCTAGATGAGTTTGGGACCCCAAAAAAAGCCTCTGGCACTCTGCCTGAACAATAACATTTGTACACATTTTAGGGGGTGTTTAGGGTAAAGCACTACAATTGAGCTGACAAAATACATTGTTAAGTGACTTGGCTTGGTGTGTATGGGCCCAGGATAGCATGCTGGAGAGGTTAGTGAAGGCAAATATGCATGTAGGCCAAAAAAGGAGCATTAAAAGCTTACAGCCTGCATGGGGACAAAGGTGACATTCACAGCATATTACAATCATGGTAATTAGGGAATGATGAAAGTAATACAATACATTAGCAAACATTAAATACATAGAATGTGATGTTAAAGGAGAAAACTTACCTTAATATAGTCCTTCTGCAGGACTTGTATAATGGCAGAACAGGTCTCTGGAAAAATTATCTCCAGAGCCTGGGGGGAGATGCCTGTCTAGAACTTTAGGTCCTGCAGGCTTCTCCCTGTCGCCAAGTAGCACAACGTGGCGACTAGCCTTTGCTCCGGAGTGATGGCTTGCCGCATGCAGGTGTCCTGCTTGGTAATATAAGGGGACAGCAAAGCCAACAGATAGTGAAAAACAGGGTCCGTCATCCGGAAATAATTCCTAAAATCATAAGGATTATTATCCTGGATCTCCCGCAGCAAATGCATATGACAGAATTGGTCACACTGGAGCAACCAATTCTTTGTCCATGAACTCCTACCCACCCTGTTCATGGACTGGACTTGGGTCAAAGCAAGAACCCCAACACCAAGCCCCCGCACAGCACGAACTCTACGAGTACGTACCCGCAACATGGCTAGAAAACGGTCGGCTGGTCGAACTAACAGAACGCACTGAAGAACAGAAAGGCCTATGAAGAACAAGCTGAAAATCAGAAACGAGGAGACAAGAATGCACTGAAAATCAGATACAAACTGACTACATGCACTGAAAAACAGATACGAACCCACAAGCACAAACTGAGCAGCAGGAACGGTCTGAAAAGCCTGAAGGCTAAAAAGCGCGAATCGTCTCTCACAAAACTTCTACTAACACAAGATTAGCAAAAGGAGCCCAAAGGGTGTCAGACTCGGAATGGAATTTCCATTTCATAGAGCCGTCGTACGTGTAGTACGTCACCACGTTCTTGTTGGGCAGAATTTGGTGTGACCGTGTGTATGCAACACAAGTGGAAGGCGGGGCCGTAGGCCTGCCTGAATTTGTAGGAGGAGTCGGAGGGCTATTTATCCCTCCTCCCCTCTTATCTCCGGCGTCGGTGGGGTTTCTGGGTATCGTACGTCACTTCCGGTCATCGTGCAGAGCATGGCTGCAGCTGCTGCAGGTCTCTCGTGGAGGTTGCCATAGAGGTGGTATTTCTGGGGGGTGCCGCCGGCCGTCATGGGGGGGAGCCCGACGCCCATTGTGCTCTCTGCAGGATCCCGAGCCGAGCGCCACTCACCCCCACTGCCCCCCCCCCGCTTTTCCCGATGCTTGCGGGGGGGGGGGGGCTTGGTGCATGACCTCCCCCCCTCCCATGGCTCCTTCTGACCTCTACAACTTCTGTGGTGGTGGCGGGCACCGTCGGGGGAACTATCCACCCCCTTTCAGCCAGGCACCTGCCAGCGTCATGGGAACCGCCGCTTCTCCTCTCTGGCTCACACTGGGTGGGGATCCCTTCGTCCACCCTCCCGCTCCTCCGGGCTCACTATGTGGGGGGGGGCATCCACTCACCCGCTTGCTCCTCCGGGCACCCACAGCGGCATCCACGTGGTGTATGGCTCCATTGGGACCGGCCGCCCGTTTCTCCCGCCCCCTGTTCGCTCAGTCTCCGGGCAGGTACACATCGGCTGTCCGGAGGGAGGTGGGGCCATCCACTCATCCGTCTATCCACTACCTCTGTGCTCATGCAGGCAGCCGAGGCCACAGGTTTGGGGGGGGGGCTGCTGCTGCTTTCCCCAGTGCGCACGCCAGGCATCATTTGGGGGGGCAGCCCGGCCATCCATCCATTCACCTTCCCCTCTCATATTAGCGTGGTAGCCTCAGCAGGTCGAGGGGAGCTTCTGGCGGGCGCCCGCCTGGTGGCAAGAGGGGGGACCTGTTCCCTTCTCCTCCCAGGCTTACGCTACCAAGGTTCCTTCTAGCATGGGGGAGGGGGGCATACATCCACTTTTCCTCCCATGCTCTCAGCTGTTCGTCCTTCCTGGGGCATGGTGTCAGGGGACTCCCTTGGTCCAGGTTCCCAAGGAATGCCGGGGTGCACATGTTTGGGCTGGTGGTACCCTGGCATGGCCCCGTGAGGGGGGGGGGCAGGGTCTTGCATGGTAGTCAGGCTCCTTGGGGTCATGGTTCAAGGGAAGGGGTGCAGTCCAGCAGGGGGGGGGGGGTTGGTGGGGTTGTCAGTACATGTTCTTGCCTCACGTTGTTCATGGCACAGCATTGCGGTCAGTATGTTTCACTGTCAGTAGTATGTTTCTGTCACAGCGGTCCTGTCAGTAGTATGTTTCTTTCACAGCGGTCCTGTCAGTAGTATGTTTCTGTCACAGCGGTCCTGTCAGTAGTATGTTTCTGTCACAGCGGTCCTGTCAGTAGTATGTTTCTGTCACAGCGGTCCTGTCAGTAGTATTGTTTCTGTCACAGCGGTCCTGTCAGTAGTATGTTTCTGTCACAGCGGTCCTGTCAGTAGTATGTTTCTGTCACAGCGGTCCTGTCAGTAGTATGTTTCTGTCACAGCGGTCCTGTCAGTAGTATGTTTCTGTCACAGCGGTCCTGTCAGTAGTATGTTTCTGTCACAGCGGTCCTGTCAGTAGTATGTTTCTGTCACAGCGGTCCTGTCAGTAGTATGTTTCTGTCACAGCGGTCCTGTCAGTAGTATTGTTTCTGTCACAGCGGTCCTGTCAGTAGTATTGTTTCTGTCACAGCGGTCCTGTCAGTAGTATTGTTTTCTGTCGTAGCGATTCTGTCAGTAGTATTGTTTTCTGTCGTAGCGGTTCTGTCAGTAGTATGTTTTCTGTCGTAGCGGTTCTGTCAGTAGTATGTTTTCTGTCGTAGCGGTTCTGTCAGTAGTATGTTTTCTGTCGTAGCGGTTCTGTCAGTAGTATGTTTTCTGTCGTAGCGGTTCTGTCAGTAGTATGGTTTCTGTTGTAGCGGTGCTGTCAGTATGTTTTTTCTCAGCGTTTCTGTCAGTATGTTTTTTGTCTCAGCGGTTCTGTCAGTATGTTCTGTCAGTATGTTTTGTCACAGCGGTTCTGTCAGTATGTTTTGTCTCAGCGGTTCTGTCAGTATGTTCTGTCAGTATGTTTTGTCACAGCGGTTCTGTCAGTATGTATTGTCTCAGCGGTTCTGTCAGTGGTATGTTTTTGTCATAGCATTTCTGTCAGCAACATGTTTCTGTCGTAGCATTTCTGTCAGCAGCATGTTTTTGTCTTAGCATGTTCCGTTGTAGCAGTTGCAGTCACTGTATGTTTCCTGTCATGTCATAGCGGTACTGTCAGCGTCATGCTTCTGTCGCGGAGCGTTTTCACTGTCACCGCTCTGTCGTCAGTATTCGGTCACAGCAGCTCAGTCTTTGGCGTGTGTTTCTGTCATGGCGTGTTTCTGTCATGGCGTGTTTCTGTCATGGCGTGTTTCTGTCGTCACGCAGGTTCAGCTTGCACCAGTGGCCGTTCTAGCTTTGTTCGTTTCCAGGTGTCATTATTTATATAGGTGGCTTTCCTGGTCCGGTTGGCTAGGGCTCGCATCTCGGGGTCTGTCACATCTACAGATCCATTCGGGCTGAGGTGTTCATTTTCCAGGTGATTGTTCACCTCAAACTTCTCGCCTGTCATGTCACGTCTTACTATGCATTGGGTTTCATTTCACGGGCAGGACTACCCACCACGGTCTGTGGGTGCACGGGTCCTCAGTGTTCGGCTGTGCAGCAGGTCACTTGCGCTCACTCATGTTATTCACGGGGGGGTCGTCGGATTCATTGACATGCTGGGGTCCCTCCGGCACTGCCATGTCTTCATATTTGAGTAGGCACAGAGGGGGTTGTGTTTCTGTTGGGGGTCCTACTCCAGCGTGGTTTTGTCACATAGCTTGTCGGTGCTATGCAGTCACAGCACACTAACAGCCTTGTAGCTTTATTTGTTTTCTTTGTCTCGTCATACCGTTCTTTCGGGTATAGTTAGCCAGGGTGCGCATCTCAGGATCTGTCACGTCTACAGATCCATACGGGCTGAGGTTTCGTTTTTAAATGATTGTTGACCACAATCGTCTCGTCTGTATAACATACGTCATACGTGCACGTTCATTCTCACGCCTATACATCTACCCACCACGGTCTGTGGGTACATCGCCTTGAGTGTTTCGTTTTTAATTACCTGTCTGCGCGGCAGGTTACTCGGGCTCGCTTACTGCTTACACTTGTCACATACACTGGGGTAAGATCTGTCGCCAGGTTCATTCACGCGCTGAGGTCTGGTAATTTCTGCTCACATCCTTGCCCCAGGTAGCTACAGTGGCGGGGGGGGTGTCTCATGTTTTGTTGTCTGTTGTCTTTTCTTTCGGTTTTTCTAGGGTTGGGCGGGCGGGAAGTTTCGGGGGCGACACATTCTGGTGCATCCCGCCTGCTCCACGTGGGGGTTCAGAGCATGGCGGTACGCCGTCACGCAGGGGTTGGCCCGTACGTGGCGCAGCAGAGCGGTAAGTCAACAAGGGGTTTCCGTTTTCTGGCCGCAGCAGGGTAGGCGGTACGTTTCAGTTTGTGTCCAATTCCATCCCAGCTTCTTTACATACCAGCATTGAGCGTGTTCTGGCCGTTCCTGCTAGGACAATTTTATTAGGGTTCTCTCCCATGGAGTTGGTGCTTCTTATCTTTGGGGCTGTTCTCTTGTTCATAGGTTGCCAGATCGTCGGGGCGGGTCCGTCAGGCCGGGCTCTTTGTCCATTGCCCAGCCTGTTTATAGGGGGGGGGTCCCAGTTACTCGGGTAGGTCGTGTCATACCATGTCTGGTTCTGTCTCTGTATCGTTGCATATCGCTACTGCATGTTGGCCTCGTCCATTTACATCAGCAACTCATCTTTCGGGTAGCCGGCTCTCAAACCCCTTCCCTCCTATCAGTTTGTCCATTTTTTGCATCTCTCCTTCGCACGTCCCCTTACCAGGTATGGATGGTTAGGCCAGGGGTTATGGGTGTTTGACATGGGTTACTGGTATTGTGTCCTATTGGATGGTGTTGCTTTCACAGGGCTCCTCAGGGCGGCCCTTGTTCCATTCCCCCACGTATCCTCTCGCCACCAGCAGTTGTTCCCATGTCTGTGCTTTTGGAGGAAGGCTTAGTCGGTCAGGCACGGGACAGTCGTTTGGTTTCGGGGTTCCTTCCGATCATCGGTTCTTGGGACGCTGGTTTTCTGCTGTCGTAACGGATGCTTATCGGAGTCGTTCTTGAGACTGTCAGGGCGTGCTTTCGCTACCAGACAGATAATTCGTGCCCTTCCACTCTTTTATCACACCTACTTCTGGGTCTTTTTGCCCACTTATAGGCGTACTGTCCAGCGAGGCTAATGGCACACCTCAGGCCTGGGTAGTTAGGGTGTCGCATTCCTCGGTGTAGACTCTGACTACAAGTGGAAGGCGGGGCCGTAGGCCTGCCTGAATTTGTAGGAGGAGTCGGAGGGCTATTTATCCCTCCTCCCCTCTTATCTCCGGCGTCGGTGGGGTTTCTGGGTACCCACCCACCCGTTCCCCCTTTTTTCATGTTATCATTTCCTTCATTCATTTCTTCACAATTACTTCAGGGTATGCCCACTTATAGGCGTACTGTCCAGCGAGGCTAATGGCACACCTCAGGCCTGGGTAGTTAGGGTGTCGCATTCCTCGGTGTAGACTCTGACTACAAGTTTGAGCCAACACAAGAAAAACAAGTTTTTCTTGTTGGAATTTTCGATCGTGTGAACGCGGCATTACAGGAATAGTGCTTCATTGTTGGTTTCAGTGAGTGGAATAGTTCCCCATCGTTGGTGTCAATGGGAGGATAGTGCCTCATCATTGGTATCAGTGGGAAGAATAGTGCCCACTTTTGCTGAAATTGGAGAAATTAATGCTTCAAGGGACAGATAAAGGTAAGCAAAGGGCCACAGTTTGGAGACCACTGTCCTGTGCAATCATCTCCCGCACATACTGCCTTCTGTTTTAACCTTAGCATGCCTCTACTGCATATACTGCTAGCTAAGACACCTCTATTTGTTATACCTCCAGTAACAAATGAAGTTGAATTTCATTACAAGTGTTTTGTTTGTAAGGCTTATGTCTTTGCAGCCACTCAGGTCAGAGGTCATCTTAATCCAATTCCCCATTTATTACATATCATATATTTTTGATCTACTTGAGGACATTGTGTACATCTACTGCTAGTGGTCTAATACTTTACTTTTACCTTTACTGTCATTCTCAAGGTTTAACCAGATACAGAGCAGTGTTATATATCACAAAGATTAGCTTATGATTACAGAGACCGATGCCTCGTACACATGACCGGTTTTCCTGGCAGGAAAAATGCCATGAGAGGGTTTGGCCGGGAATCCCAGCCGTGTGTATGCTCCATCGCAGTTTTCCCAAAAGGAAAACTGCGGGGAAAAAAAAAGAACATGTTTTCTTTTTTCCCGCCAGGAATCCCGGCGGACTTTTTCCCGTCGGGAAAACCGGTCGTGTGTATGCTTTTCCGAGGGGAAAAAAAACATGCATGCTCAGAATCAAGTATGAGACGGGAGTGCTCGTTCCGGTAAAACTAGCGTTTGTAATGGAGATAGCACATTCGTCAAGCTGTAACGGACTGAAAAGCACGAAGACAGAAAAGCGCGAATTGTCTCTCACTAAACTTTTACTAACACGAGGATCAGCAAAAGCAGCCCAAAGGAGTGGCGCCGTTTGAATGGAACTTCACCTTTATAGTCCCGTTGTACGTGGTGTACGTCACCGCACTTTGGGCGGGCGGTATGTGGCCTGAACGTGTGTATGCAAGGCAGGCTTGAGAGGAATCCCGTCGGGAAAAACGTTGTCTTTTTTCCTGCCGAGAAAAATGGTCGTGTGTACAGGGCATTAGGGTCACTTTGATGCGGAGACAGAACACATCTTTTCTATTCATATGCCCTGTACACACGATCGGCCCATCCGATGAAAACGGTCTGATGGATTTTTCCATCAGTTATCCGATGAAGCTGAATGAAAGAAGAGTGGATACCCTGCGCTGCCAGATAAGTATGAATGATAGCAGCTAACACAACTTTTTCAAAAAAGCAAAAAACAAAGAAATACAAAAGTGTAGCGCTGAAATGACTAGGTGAAAATCAATACCATACAATATATGTTACAACATCTAAACAGTGAAAAATAAATGTGCATATAAGTCCTTCTAATGAAAGAAACAGCTAGTGTGCCTGTCTGGCACGTAGTGCAAGTGGACAATTGCACCAGAAAATCCTGGTAGTCCTAAAAAAGTTTGTCTGGTGATTGAATCAAGTGAGTGAGTAACCGGACGTGAAAATTTGTGACTTCTTCAACGTGACGATCCCACCACCTAAAGAATTGCAGGCTTACCAGAACGTGTTGACCAATGGTGACATATGCCACAAGAGGTCAAACAAGGCTTTGAATGACGAATGTCATGAACAGTCCTCAGCAGGAAACATGCGCCCGATCAGTCAGGATGTCTTGCAATGGGATAGGATAGGCTGGAAACTGTACTTATTTTGAAATCACCATTGGTAGGCTCGATATGTTAAAAGTGAGGCAAATTGACCATTTTAAATGGGTTCAGGTGCACATTAGAAAACGCTTATGGACAGAAGCGGCATCACCCTACAGTCCCATCATGCACATCACAAAAGGCTTTATTAGGATCTTTAAAAGTTCATCAAATTGCCAATCATGGCAAAGATCAAAAGTTGTGCAGCCTGCTGGTAAAAAAAACTGCAGCAACTCACTTTTCCTTTCCAATGGGCAAGAGATCCCACCGCATGATGTGTCTCCTGGCTGTGCAGAAAAACTTTGAATTACGCGGCCTTACGCTAGGCCATTTACGCCGCCGCAAATTACGGAGCAAGTGCTTGGAGAATACAGCACTTGCTCCAGTAAGTTGCGGCGGCGGCGTAGTGTAAATGGCTTACGCTACGCCGCCGCGGATTCTACGTGAATCTGGCCCACAGTGTGTAGACATCCTAGCGTTGTACATATATTTATACACTGTATAGCTTAGCTAGATCAGCTATTCCTATTGTTAGGCAGTAGGTCCAAGTCGGTAATTTTTCCACTGGGTGACCAGGCTTCTGCCATGGCTAGCCCCCCCCCCCCACTACGTTTAAATATCTAGGGGTGGTGGTGACGAGGGACACAACATAGTATTACACCCGCAACCTCCTTCCTCTGTTAACTCTTCTTAGGGAGAAGTGCTCAGTGTGGTCTGGGCTCCCCTTGAACCTCCTTGGACGCATTAATATTTTTTAAATGGTTCTGCTACCAAAATTGTATTATTTATTTTGTAACAGCCAGGTATGGGTCCCAATTTGCTTTTTTTGCTCCCGTGTGCATGCTTGGGAGTGACATAATCGCGACTCCGGCCAATCACAGCGCCAGAGCACGTGAACCTGGAAGTAACTCCGGTGAAAGATGTTGGCCGTGGGAGTGCAGTTCGGGTAGCACTGCAGGGCTTTGTTCTAAGGCAAGGTAATAAACTAGTATGCCTTTGTCTTGCAGGGCTTTTTTTTCTTTTCTTTTTTTTTTTTGCTTTACAATCTCTTTAAGGCTGAATTCACACTTATGCATGTTTAGTTCTTTTGGCATTTTTCAGATTTGCACTACAGAACGTGTTCCATAGGAAATCATGGTAAATGGACTGTAGTGCAAATCTGCAAAATGCAAAAAGCACTGAAACTGCATAAGTGTGAATCCAGCCTAAGTTTGCTACAATATATTCATAGCCTTCTACTGCCCTCTTGTGGCCATGTGTACTGTTGGCCTTTGCCAAATATACAAAGTGTATATACTCTATTATATATATACACACACACTTCTATCTCAAGTCAATCTGTAATACCATACACGCCACTTAACGGGAAAAAGCATTCAATGTATACAGCACTTCAAGTTTTTTTCATCTACACTGGGCTGTAGTGCGCTAGTCCATACCACTCCATTACATCGGTAACCTGAAAAGCTTTTACTCACCTGTATGTGACACCAGTGAGCTTTTACCTTACACACATACTGCAGCCCCCTGCTGCTTCCCACATTCATAAAGTCTCATAAATCAAAGTTTTAGCACTTAAAAGAAAAACCCCTCAAAGACAATAATTACATTATTACCCGATTGGGACATAAATTTAGTGACAAGGCTTGCAAGTACATGCTCAGGAATTTTCGAAGAAGGGAAAGTCCAGGTGTCCCATCTCTGGCTGGGGGCACTTTGAGAGGTAAGTGTGCCATAATGTGTATTTATGCTGTGGATAGTTGCACATTAGGGCAAAACTTCCTGGTATATCAAAAGTTCAATTCTGCTTAAAAGGCTTATCAGTAGTGTTGAGCGGAATACGCCATATTCGATTTCGCGATATTGCGTGAATATATAGAAGAATATTCGCGAATATTCGCTAATATCGAATATTCGTGATATTTAATCCAAAAAAAATTTTGCAAAATTTCGCTAATGCGAAAATGATTGCGAAATTCTCATAAACGGAGATCATTTCCTGTATTACTAAACTAATATGCACTAAACACTAACTCTACACTAACTCTACTTAAAAGAAAGGAGAATAAGGGGGCAAAAGAAGGGCGGAGAAGATAATCGCGCAATATTCCTATTGCGCGATTATCTTCTCCGCCCTACTTTTGCATCAGAGCCAATCAGAATAACTCGAATATTTGGCAAAAGGAATATTGCGCGATATTCCTTTTGCCGAATATTCGAGTTATTCTGATTGGCTCTGATGCGCCCTTCTTTTGCATCAGAGCTAATTAGAATATCTCGAATATTCGGCAAAAGGAATATCGCGCAATATTCCTTTTGCCGAATATTCGAGTTATTCTGATTGGCTCTGATGCAAAAGAAGGGCGGAGAAGATAATCGCGCAATATTCCTTTTGCCGAATATTCGAGTTATTCTGATTGGCTCTGATGCAAAAGAAGGGAGGAGAAAATAATCGCGCAATATTCCATTTGTCGAATATTCAAGTTATTCTGATTGGCTCTGATGCAAAAGAAGGGCCGAGTAGCTGATGCGATTCTTTTATGTTGCCGAAAATTCGCAATGCGAATTTTCGGCAACATAAAAGAATCGCATCAGCTACTCGGCCCAGGGTCTCTCTCTAATCAATACCAGCAATGCTTTTAGACGTCGATGGAGATCACTAGGATGTGATCTGTTTTAAAAATAAATTTGAAAAAATACGAATATTCGCCATAGCGAATATTCGCCGCAATATTCGAGTTATTCGCAAAAACTCGAATATGCAATATTCGTAGCGAATATTCGCAATGCGAATATTCGTGAGCAACACTACTTATCAGCAAACATCAAATTGGCAAAACAGATACACAAAAAAGCACAAAAGGCCACATTTGAGGGAAATCTTTGCAAAATGGAGGAAAGTTGCTGAACTCTAATCTCCCGTCTGGATGGGGTTACACAGGTGTTTTTCTGAAATTTACCTGATCCACAGTCACATCCACAATAATAAATGTATTTACAGTGCTTTGAAAAAGTATTCATACCCCTTGAAATTTTCGAAAATGTATTTATTGGGATTTTATGTGGCATATCATTGTGAAGTAGAAGGAAAATTATAAATGGTTTTCAATTTTTTTACAAATAAATATGTGAAAAGTGTGGCATACATTTGCATTCAGCACCCCCTGAGTCAATACTTTGTAGAACCACCCTTGGCTGCAATTACAGCTGCAAGTCTTTTTGAAGATGTCTCTACTAACTTTGCAAATCTAGAGTGAACTTTTTGCCAATTCTTCTTTGCAAAATAGCTCAAGCTTTGTCAGATTGGATGGATAACGTCTGTGAACAGCAATTTTCAAGTCTTGCCACAGATTCTCAATAGGATTTAGGTCTGGGCTTTGACTGAGCCATTCTAACACATGAATATGCTTTGATCTAAACCATTCTATTGTAGCTCTGGCAGTATGTTTAGAGTTGTTGTCCTGCTGGAAGATGAACCTCTGCCTGAGTCTCAAGTCTTTTGCAGATTCTAACTTCTAAGATTGCCCTGTATTTGACTCCATCCATCTTCTCATCAACTCTGACCAGCTTTTCTGTCCCTGCTAAAGAAAAGCATCACCACAACATGATGCTGCCACCACCATGTTTCACAATGGGGATGGTGTGTTTAGGGTGATGTGCAGTGTTAGTTTTTCGCTACTCATAGCGTTTTGGTTTTAGGCCAAATAGTTCAATTTTGGTCTGATCTGACCAGAGCACCTTCTTTCACACGTTTGCTGTGTCCCCACAAGGCTTCTCACAAACTGCAAACAGGACTTCTCATGGCTTTCTTTCAACAATGGCTTTCTTCTTGCACCTCTACCATAAAGGTCAGATTTGTGGAGTGCACAACTGGCCTGTCAGTTTAGGTGGATGGCCATGTCTTTGATAGGTTTGCAGTTGTGCCTTATTCCTTCCATTTTCAGGTGATAGATTAAAAAGTTCCCCCGTCAGATCGTCAAAGCTTTGGATATTTTATTATGACCTAACCCTGCTATAAATTTCTCCACAACTTTATCCCTGACCTGTCTGGTGTGTTCCTTGGCCTTCATAATGCTGTTTGTTCACTGAGGTTCTCTAACAAACCTCGGTGCGCTTCACAGAACAGCTGTATCTATACTGAGATTAACACTTTGTGTTGGTCTATCACATAGAATCCCAATAAAATACATTAAAATTTTTGGTTGTAACATGACAAGGTTTTTGAATACTTTTTCAAGGCACTGTAGTTTGAAACAGCGGTGAATATTCCTAGCAAGTGTACATATTCACCAGCACACCAAGGATCTTCAATCGTCATCCAAAAATATTTATTGCAGAGAGATCAAGTGCAACGAGTCACAGAGGACCCCTTCGTCAGGCATGTGATAAAGTGTAATGCCGCATATACACGATCGGACATTCTGACAACAAAACCTTGGATTTTTTCCCGACGGATGTTGACTCAAACTTGTCTTGCATACACACGGTCACACAAATGTTGTTGGAAATTCCAAACGTCAAGAACGTGGTGACGTACAACACTACGACGGCACTATACAAGGGAAGTTCCTTAGCAAGTGCGCCACCCTTTGGGCTCCTTCTGCTAATCTTGTGTAAGTAGAAGTTTGGTGAGAGACGCTTTTTTTTTTCAGTCCATTACTGCTCTTCTTTGTGCTTGTGCTTGTGGGTTTGTATCTGTTTTTCAGTGCGTGTAGTCAGTTTGTATCTGTTTTTCAGTGCGTTCTTGACAGCTTGTTTTTTTTGGGGGACTTTCAGCTCGTTCTTCTCAGGCCTTTCTGTTCTTCAGTGCATTCTGTTAGTTCGTTCTGACCAGCCGACCATTTTCTAGTCATGTTGCGGCTACGTACTCGTCGTAGAGTTTGTGCTGTGCAGGGGCTTGGTGTTGGGGTTCTTACTTTGACACAAGCCCAGTCCATGAACAGGGTGGGAAGGAGTTCATGGACAAAGAATTGGTTGCTCCAGCGTGGCCAATTCTCTCATATGCCTTTGTTGTGGGAGATCCAGGAGAATAATTCTGATGATTTCAGGAATTATCTCTGCATGATGGACCCCGTTTTTCACTGTTTGTTGGCTCTGCTGTCCCCCTATATTACGAAGCAGGACACCTGCATGCGGCAAGCCATCACTTCCGAACAAAGACTAGTCACCAAGTTGCAGTACTCGGCGATGGGGAGAGGTCAGCAGGACCTGAAGTTCTCGACAGGCATCTCCCCCCAGGCTCTGGGGATCATTATTCCAGAGACCTGTTCTGCCATAATTTGTGTCCTGCAGAAGGACTATATTAATGTAAGTTTTCTCCTTTAACATCACATTCTATGTATTTAATGTTTGCTAATGTATTGTATTTCTTTCATCATTCCCTAATTACCATGATTGTAATATGCTGTGAATGTCCTGTTTGTCATCATGCATGTTGTAAGCTTTTATTGCTCTTTTTTGGCCTACATGCCTATTTGACTTCACTAACCCCTCCAGTAGGGATGAGCCAAACACCCCCCCGGTTCGGTTCTCATCCAGAAAATGCGAACGGACCAAAAGTTCCAAACACCGTTAAAGTCTATGGGACTCGAACGTGAGAAATCAAAAGTGCGAATTTTAAAGCCTAATATGCAAGTTATTGTCCTAAAAAGGGTTTGGGGACCGGGTCCTGCCCCAGGGGACATGTATCAATTTTATTTTTTTTAAACTCCTGTTTTTTCGGGAGCAGTGATTTTAATGATGCTTTAAGTGGTAGTATACTCTATACTACCACTTTCACTTAGAGGTAAGCCTATAATAAGGCTTACCTGTAAGTATAAAGAATATCTCCTAAACCGGTACGGTTTAGGAGATATTCCCCCCGCAATGCGCAGCTGATTGCAGCGGCGCATGTGCAGCGGGGATCCTCGGCGAAAGGACTGGCAGCCGCCGGACCTTGCCAAATTGAAGTCTCCCGCGCGCATGCCGGAGTGACGACATCGCCGCTCCAACCAATCAAAGCGCTGAAGCGGCGATACCCGGAAGACACACCGGAGCAAGATGACAGGCGTGGACCAGGTAAGTGTTCTTCACCTCGTTCCGAGGTAAGTATTTCATAATCGAAAACCAAAGAACATGCCTAAATGAAATGTCATGCCCCTGTTGATGGCTTTGAGCCGAAACACGTCGGGATCATGTTTAATACCCCATACTGCTTTTTATAATTCAAGTGATTTTATGTATCTTCCTTTTTAACCACTTAAAGACCCCCGCACGCACATATACGGCCACAACATGGCTCGTACAGGCACAAGGGCGTAAATTTACGTCCCCGCCTGAGTGCGGTTCGGGGGTCCCATCGGGACCCCCTCCACGGCGTGCGGGGGTCTCCCTACCTCTGGGAGCGATCCGGGATCTGCGGGCGGATGTCCGTGTTTTCCGCCCCCCCCGCGATCGCTCCCAGCCAATGGGAGCGCGCTCCCAGCCTGTCACTTCCTCCTCCTGTGTTTACACAGGAAGGAGGAAATGATGTATTCTCTCATCGCAGCGCTGTTTCCCACCGCTGCTGATGAGAGAAGACATGACAAGTAAGTGTGCACCAACACAACACTGACACACACTCACATAGGCATATTAACCCCTTGTAATCGCCCCCCCCCACCCCCTGTCACAGTGTTACTGAATGCAGTGATTTAATCACTGCATTTAGTGTCAGTGTGACAGGCACTGTAAAAAACAGTTAGTGTTAGGTTCAGGATAGCCCCCCCACCCCCCATATAAAGTTTTAACCCCCTGATCACCGCCCTAGTTAACCCTTTCACTCCCTATTGCCAGCGTCACTAAGCGATCATTTTTCTGATCGCTGTATTAGTGTCGCTGTTCCCGCTAGGTAGCTATTTTTTTTTATTGCGATTTTTTTTTTTTACTAAAGACATGTGGCTAAATAAATTTTGGCCTAAATGTTTGACTAAAATTTAGTTTATTTGATTTTTTTTTAACAAAAAGTAAAAAATTGTTTTTTTTTTCAAAAATGTCGCTCTATTTTTGTATATAGCGCAAAAAATAAAAATCGCAGAGGTGATCAAATACCACCAAAAGAAAGCTCTATTTGTGGGAAGAAAAGGACGCAAATTTTGTTTGGGAGCCACGTCACACGACCGCGCAATTGTCTGTTAAAGCGACGCAGTGCCGAATCGCAAAAACACCTTGGGTCATTTACCAGCGTATTGGTCCGGGTCTTAAGTGGTTAAATAAAACCTTCCCGGGTTTATTTTTGATTTGTACCATTGGGAGCATGTTTCTTTATTTTTGCATATCCACATATGTTGTGCTAATCCATGAGGTTGGCCACCCAGTGACCTACATTATTGTCCTCATCCATTTGGGTTCCTGTTCCTGGAGGTAGGTGTTTGACCAGATTGGTTCCACCATTCAAGCCGGAGCGACCATCCATACAGAGCCCCAGGTCTGCTGAGACCATCACGCTTTCTCTGACTTGCTGTTAAGACTAAGGCGGTGTACACACGTACGAGAACCTCGACGGGCGGAACACATCGTTCCGCCCGTCGAGGCTCTCAGCCGGCCGTCGAAATCGGCGACCCGCCCGTCGGGAATGGCAACCAGCCATTCATCCAGGCGGGCCATCGAGTGAATAGAGAGCCTGCTCTCTATTCGCTCTACGGGATTTCCGACGGGCGGGGCGAGCCAGGAGCGTACACACGGCCGAGGTTCTCGCTGGAATGCAGCTCCCAGCGAGGTTCTCGCTGGTTTCTAGCGAGAACCTCGGTCGTGCTGGTAAGAGTACCCACTCCTTTTCTTTGATACTTGGATGATCACTACAGACAAGCCATTGATTTTTATATCCACTGATTTACCTGAATTGACATCATTGTCAATATACTCTGCAGAAATTTGGGCCTTAGGTGTTGGTGTTGCCAGGGGCAGAAAAAATGGGCCTTAGGCACTGGTGCTGGTGCACAACATTGCAACCCCTCACCCCAAAGTATTGCAGCAAAAACATTTTTTAACCATATAGATCTTATTAAGAAATAGGAAGAAACATAAACATCTAGATCACAGCAGCATCGGCAGGTATGACAAGCAAGATCAAAAGGCGTTACAAAGCGGTATTACATATGAGATACAGGTATAATTTAAGCATGTACCATTTGATCGAGGTACTAGACCTAATAACCCAAGACATATCTTCCAAATGCAAACCTTCCGAGGGAAATAGGTCACAGAATGGAAGGAAGGGAAGGCGTCAGGGTTTACCTATCGATAGGCATATGGAATTTCCCAAACCTAACGCTTACAACCAGCTATGGTACCTTGCCCATCTATATATGCCCGACAGCTACTGCTCAGGTTCCCCTCTATACAGAACATGGGTGGGCCGGACAGCCAGTGCAGCAAAAAATTTAATTACACGCCCCTGTTAACCACTTGAGATCCGCCCCATTGTCATAATACGTCCTTCTTTTTAAAGATGGATATCTTGGTAACAGCAGCAGCTGCTGCCACAACCGAGATATCCATCTCTTCATGGGGCGGATCTGTACACGATAATGGCGGTCTCCGTGGCGGATTCGCCGAGAGATCGCCGTTATCGGTGGCGGGAGAGGGTGCCCCCCCCTCCCGCCGCTCTCCCGCGCCCTCCGCCGCTTACCGTAGCCGTCGGTAGCGGCGGAGGCGATCGGGTCCGTTCGGCTCCTCAGCGGGGATGCGAGTGAGGGAAAAATCGCCCCCACCCGTCCCCAGAGCTCTGCTGGGCGGAAGTGACGTCAAAACGTCAGTCCCGCCCAGCGTCTTAAAGAGACATTTTTTTTAAATGCCATTTGAAAAAATTACATTTACAATTTTTTTTTTTTTTTGCATTTAAGCCTAAATATGAGATCTGAGGTCTTTTTGACCCCAGATCTCATATTTAAGAGGACCTGTCATGCTTTTTTCTATTACAAGGGATGTTTACATTTCTTGTAATAGGAATAAAAGTGATAATTTTTTTATTATTATTTATTTCAGTGTAAAATATTATAAACTAAATTAAAATAAATAAGAAAACAAAAAAAATTTAAATTTAAAACGCCCTATCCCGACGAGCTCGCGCACAGAAGCGAACGCATAAGCGAGTAGCGCCCGCATATGAAAACGGTGTTCAAACCACACAAGTGAGGTATCGCCGCGATCGTTAGAGCGAGAGCAATAATTCTAGCCCTAGACCTCCTCTGTATCTCAAAAAATGCAACCTGTAGAATTTTTTAAACGTCGCCTATCGAGATTTTTAAGGGTAAAAGTTTGACGCCATGCCACGAGCGGGCGCAATTTTTAAGTGTGACATGTTGGGTATCATTTTACTTGGCGTAACATTATCTTTCACAATATATAAAAAAATTGGGCCAAATTTATTGTTGTCTTATTTTTTAATTAAAAAAAGAGAATTTTTTCCAAAAAAAGTGCGCTTGTAAGACCGCTGCGCAAATACGGTGTGAGAAAAAGTATTGCAATGACTGCCATTTTATTCTCTAGGGTGTTAGAAAAAAATATATATATAATGTTTGGGGGTTTTAAGTAATTTTCTAGCAAAAAAAACTGTTTTAGTCTCGTATACACCGAATCTGAAAAACAGGCTCGGTAACGAAGTGGTTAAACTGGGGCAGAAAAATTGGGCCTTAGGCACTAGGGATGAGCTTTGTGTTTGAGGCAAACTCATGTTCAGCTCGAACATCGTTTGTTCAGCCGTTCACTGAATTTCGAACAATATGGGCCATACATGCCAAATTCGTGTGGCGCGTCACAGCCCCTAATTCACTGTGGCAACGCAGTGCATTGCTGGCTGATGATTGGCCAAGCATGCACTATGGAAACAGAAAAGAGATTCCATTGGGTACCCCTGGAAGCGACCTTCTTCCTGATTTGATCCCTGGGTTCCTCTTTGATTGACGTGCGAGACGTCTCCATGAGAATTGCAGCTGATGATCCAGGCCTGAGAGTGGTTTATACCCTGCTTTACTGACCCTCCATTAGTCCATTAGGGTACAGTATCTCTGGTAAGCCTTCCTTTCAATGATCGGTGGTGGATTTCTTTACTGCACTTCATTCTGAGGCATTGGGACTATTATCACCAATTTTCATCACATTGGACTTTTTTTTCACATATATTTATTTAGATTTTATATATACACCATCCAGTGTCTATACATATACATCACTTTTTTGGTTGATATATTGTCATCAGAATTTTTTCACCATTTGTTTGATGCACTGTTTATCCTTTCATTGGGTGATTTATCAATTTTAATGCGCTACACTTTTTATGTTTGTCAAGCATGCACTATGACCCGCATGCTTGGCCAATCACAGCGCAGTAAGTAAAGAGAGACATAATTGGCCAAAGCCAGTGTGCTTTTGGCTAATCATGGCTCAGGGATTAGATACACGCCCAACACTACATAAGGCCGCCCACGAGTCGGCCTTGTGTAGTGTGTTTCGGCTGAGAGAGATAGAGACAAAGGGTGTCATTTAATTTCAGTTACTTAGAGCAGGCAGACAGGCGATTGAGTTAGCTTTAGTGTGTGTGTGTGTGTTTGTGTGTGTTTAGCTAGTTCCGTTCCTGTTCTACTGTTGTTAAGCTAATCTACTACAGACAGGCGATTCAGAAAGCTGCAGTATATCACTCAGTAAATAGTGTGAAAATAAAATGCAGCGCCCAAACCAGAAACAGGGGTCTCGCTGGAGGAAAGACCCTATAGAATAAATAGTGACGTGAAAGAATGTGACACTAATTGGGTCAATAGATCACCGAAAACCGGTGAAGGTTCCAGTGATAGATAAGCTATTTATCCAACTGGGCCAAGAGCAGGAACACTGAGCGGAAGAGAGCCAACAAATCAGATTCCAATCCTGGCCTTAATAAATGTGTCTATAGTGAGTAGTGCATGTGACCAGATGTGTTATACCTCCCATATAAGGGTGTAGTGCATCCCACAAATGTGTAAATAAGTATGTCCAGTAAATCAATATGGATCCTGTTCAACAAACATATAAGCAGTCCATGCACATTAAATATAAGGACACGGAAATTCCTCTTGGGTGAAGATACAAACATCAACAGTGGAATCCTCAGTGATAATATGGTAAGAATGGACACCCTTACCAGACAAGGTGGACTCACACTGCACCTTACGGTGGTGGAGTCATTCAGGCCTGTATGGACCGATTGTCCTCTCTGGTCACCTTTGGTTGTTGGCTTTGAGGTGTGCTGTGTCCAGGGGTTCGCTGAGGTTTTCCACTGAGATTTTCCAGTGTAGAAAGTGAGCTCCGTGATCAAATAGTGTTGTATTGAGGAATATAAAAGAGAAAACTCCTCATAGTGTAAAAAGATTTATTACACTTCACGATAAAAAACACTTGAGTAAAAAAATATTATATTGATAAAGTAAAATAAAAATCACAACAATGTCCCATGAGTGAAAAAAGTGGAATAAACCAAGAAAGTCCAAAAAATCCAAACTGTAAGTTGCAAAAAACAGCAAACAAAACACACAAATGACTCTTCCACCTAAAATGGAGAGTATGTTCCCAATGGTGTGCAGTAGGTGATGATAAGGTCAGCGTACCCGACCGGTTTCGTCTGAGAAAGACATCAACAGGGGTGTATAGCTGAACCTCAACTCCTAACTGCACTTATATAGCCTGTACCCACCTGGATGTGTCCTCCATCTCCTCCGCCATCATCCCGTTGGCGTGCGTGTCAATTGTCACGCACTTCCGGGTGTTTGCGTTCCAATTACCGGAGACTTCTATTTACAACAAAAAGGGGTAGCTATGGGGGCCAAATTTGCCCCCAGTTTGGCCAATATCTTTATGGCCAAGTGGGAGGAGGATGTTGTCTATGCCCTTAACCGACCAGAGATGGTTCTCTGGGTTCGTTACATCGATGACATCCTCCTCCTATGGAAAGGAGACCTGAGGATTCCACTGTTGATGTTTGTATCTTCACCCAAGAGGAATTTCCGTGTCCTTATATTTAATGTGCATGGACTGCTTATATGTTTGTTGAACAGGATCCGTATTGATTTACTGGACATACTTATTTACACATTTGTGGGATGCACTACACCCTTATATGGGAGGTATAACACATCTGGTCACATGCACTACTCACTATAGACACATTTATTAAGGCCAGGATTGGAATCTGATTTGTTGGCTCTCTTCCGCTCAGTGTTCCTGCTCTTGGCCCAGTTGGATAAATAGCTTATCTATCACTGGAACCTTCACCGGTTTTCGGTGATCTATTGACCCAATTAGTGTCACATTCTTTCACGTCACTATTTATTCTATAGGGTCTTTCCTCCAGCGAGACCCCTGTTTCTGGTTTGGGTGCTGCATTTTATTTTCACACTATTTTCACAATTATCTTTTGTTGTGCTGGCTGCCCAGAAGCTTATTTGGTTTAGCGCAATATATACACTTTATATCACTCAGTAAAGTCCGAAGCTCCGGGACCGCGGACCCGATCGCCGCTGGAGTGAGGCGATCGGTCCCCGGAGCTGAAGAACGGGGAGAGCCGTGTGTGAACACGGCTTCCCCGTCCTTCACTGTGGCAGTGTCATCGATCGCGTGATCCCTTATACAGGCAATAGATGACGTCACACCTACAGCCACACCCCCCTACAGTTGTAAACACACATTAGGGATTACATACCCCTACAGTGCCCCCTTGTGGTAAACTCCCAAACTGCAAATGTCATTTTCACAATAAACAATGCAATTTAAATGCATTTTTTGCTGTGAAAATTACAATTGTCCCAAAAAAAGTGTCAAAATTGTCCGAAGTGTCCGCCATACTGTCGCAGTCACGAAAAAAAATCGCTGATTGCCGCTATTAGTAGTAAAAAAAAAATGTTTTATAAGTATGCAATAAAACGATCCCCTATTTTGGAAACGCTATACATTTTGCGCAAACGAACCGATAAACGCTTATTAGGATTTTACCAAAAATAGGTAGAAGAATACGTATCGGCCTAAACTGAGGGAAATTTTTTTTATATATATATTTTTGGGGGATATTTATTATAGCAAATAGTAAAAAATATTGAATTTTTTTCAAAATTGTTGCTCTATTTTTGTTTAAAGTGCAAAAAATAAAAAACGCAGAGGTGATCAAATACCACCAAAAGAAAGCTCTATTTGTTGGGAAAAAAGGACGCCGATTTTGTTTGAGAGCCACGTCGCACAACTGCACAATTGTCAGTTAAAGCGACGCAGTGCCGAATCGCAAAAAGGGGCAAGGTCCTTTAGCAGCATTTTGGTCCGGGTCTTAAGTAGTTAATCACTCAGTAATACTGTATTCAGTTTAGCTGCACTGCAGACTGTTCCCCCCTGATTCTGAACTACTGTTGCTGAGAGACTACAGGCAGGTAGTTTATTGATTAAGCTGCAGTATATCACTCAGTAATACTGTATTGAGTTTAGCTACACTGCAGACTATTCCTCCTGAACTACTTTTGCTAAGCTACAGCCAGGCAGTTGATTCAGCTTCAGTATAATCGGTATATATACATACACCCCAGCTTTGTGCAGCTACATCTCACTGCAGGCCTTTCCTTGTGTACCTATTCCAATACAGCAAAGACAGCATGTCTGGAAGATCAACCAGGGGAGGCAGACAGTCACAGGCCAATACAAGAGGGCAAGCAGTCTCTGTGTCTAGAGGCAACAGTGCTGGTCGTGGACACGGTGCATCCTCATCAGCACTTGGCCGTGGGGCAGGCTTGCACCTATTTCTGGCAGCTGGCCGTGTTGAGCCGCAATATGCTGAAGAGTTGGTAGAGTGGATGACTAAGCCATCCTCATCCTCTCTCACCCAGCCTTAGGGTACTTTGTCTGCCAAAGTGGCCTCTTCCCTCGGCTCAGTGGCATCAGTCACTCCTTCCCTAGCCCCACCATGTCCTCCTGAGGAGTCCTAGGAGACCACAGTGTTGAATACATGCTGCATGAGGATGCGCAGTGTTTTGAAGGCTCTGATGATGGAACCCAGCTAGAGGAAGGCAGTAACGTGAGCCCAGAGAGGGTGCCAAAGAAGAACAGCAAACTGGCAGTCATGTTCCCCCAGCTGCAGCATACTGCCAGGTTTGCTCTAGTGATGAGGAGGGAGGGGTTGATGAGGTCACTGACTCTACGTGGGCACCTGATAGGAGAGAGGAGGAGGAGGCGGCACATCACCAATGAGGCAGCATGCCCTCTAAGGGCTAGCTTAAGGGCAGCACACCGACTGCATCACACCGCAGAGCTCCGCATGTGCAGTGAGCTGCTGTCTCTGCACATTATACCAAAAGTTCTTCGGTGTGGGCTTTTTTGAGAACTTGTGGGCAATCTGCTATCGGTACACCAACGTCAGATTGTACCAGGCAAATTTCCCTGTCCAGCTGCTGCAGCGCCGAAAGAAGTTCGCTCCCAGCCATCCACATGCCCAGTGGTTGAATGCTAGCTTGGCTAAATTGCTGCACTTAAAACTGCTGCCTTTTCAGTTGGTAAACTCTGCCCCCTTCGGTGAGTTTGTGGAATGCACGGTTCCTCAGTGGCAGGTTCCGAAAAAATTTCACGGAAGGCGATTGCGGCTCTCTAACAGCATGTGGAAGGCAATGTCCATGCCTCGCTGGACAGGGTAGTCAGCGGTAAGGTGCATATTACTGCTGACTCATGGTCCAGCAGGCATGGACAGGGACGTTACCTATCTTTCATGGCGTATTGGGCGACTACTGGCAGCTGGGAAGGATGAAAGACAAGGTGCCGTAGTGTTAGAGGTTGTTCCACCACCACGCCTCCTTAATGCTACTAGTGGTGATTCTGACACACCTCTCTTCTCCCCCCCTTCTTCCATGGCCACATCGTGTGCTTTGTCCTCTAAACCAGCGGTGCTCCGCAGGTGTTTAAGGGGCTACGCAAGTACGCAGGAAAAAAGATGCCATGCGGTGCTTGGGCTGGTGTGCTTGGGGGACAGGAGCCACACTGGGGCAAAGATTCGGTCAGGTCTGCAGAGGCAGGCTCAGTGGTAGTTGACGCCACGCCAACTTAAGCCAGTAATGGTGGTTTGCGACAATGTCACCAACCACCTCTCCGCCCTCCAACAGGGACAACTGACCCATGTGCCCTGTTTGGCTCACGTCCTTAACTTGGTGGTGCAGCGGTTCTTGGGCAGGTACCCAGGCTTACAGGATGTCCCTGAAGTAGGACAGGAAACTCTGTGTGCATTTCCGCCGGTCATATAATGCCAGTGCTCGGCTGGCTGACCTCCAAAAGGAATACAACCTGCTCAAGAACCGCCTAATCTGTGACACGCCCACCACGTTGGCCATGCTGCATCAGCTGCACCAGGATAGGGTCAGGGGATTGACTTGGTCAATCGACTGACATTCATAAAAATGAATCAGTCTTGGAACACCATCAGGTACCAAGCACCTACCTCACCCAGTGGCACCACGCCCCCTTCTGATGTCACATCAGAAGGGATAGTGCCGCCAGGTGGTCCTACCCGTGTCTACATAAAAAAGTGCAGAGTGGGAGGCCTCCCAGGAGTGTTTTTCAGGGCCGGCAGGTGGCGTGATCGAGAATTTTTTTTTGCTTTTTTTTAAGTATTTGTCAAATGTGGTTTCTTCTCATTACTCTTGACACAATGTACCCATTCACATAGTGGGGTGGGGTCTTTTGGTTGCTGAAAAGCACCCCACCGACAAAGGTTGTCAGGAAGAGGCCCTTGCCCCTATTAACATGGGATCAAAGTGCTTGGGGGGAGAGGCCTGCCATTTGGAGGACATGAGGCCTGGTATGGTTCAGAAGGGAGCAGGGGTGCTTGCTCACCCCCTTTTTTGACCTGCCTGGCTACATGCTCAGATAAAGGTCTGGTATAGATTTGGGGGGGGGGGGGTGACAGGCCTAGCATGGATTTGATTAGTTCTACATTGTAGATAATGCCTCCCTTTAGGCAGTTAGGTTCACAAACAAGAAACTCTACACATGCTTGGGAAAAGATCAGCTGTTTAAAATGAGCAGCAATGGCTGAGGAGAAAAAAAAAAATATTTGAAGCTCAGCCATTTACAAGGAACAGTAGTGGCCATTACAAAAAAACAAAAACTGGCTGCTCTCCAAGTTGTGCCAATACACACAGTATTGCAATTTCAGGTCGATTTACAGATTACTCTATGTACGTTAAAATCAACCTCTCCAAAAAGTAGTACAGTAAGACTTTTAAAACCACACATTGTGTCGCTCCAGTTAGGACATTTCAATTGAGATCCATGGGGTGCAAAATGCATTTTCCAAATCACAGCAAAAGTCGCATCAATGTGAACCAGTGCTTAAGGTTTGAAGCATGTCTTACTTATGTGGTATATGCTGTCCAGCGCTACACTGTTTTTGCACATTTGAAGCATGTCTTGCCTCACTTCTATATCTCAAAAAAGCCAGAATGCTCCTTCCTTTCCTTGTGTGTTCTGTGGCATTGCAAGAATGGGATCTGCATAAAGCTGCCCTTGAAAGGAAAGCAAATCCTCCCTCAAGTGCCCTGTCCATAATGCAACAGAGTAAGCTTAAAGCAGAGGTTCACCCTAAATGTTGACTTTATCTCCATAAAACTGCTAGGCATTGACAGTAAATAATCCGTTTTTTTTTTTCATGATCCTTACCCCTTTTCAGCTGGTCTGTCTGCCCTGTCACTCACAATCCACCGCGGGGAGTGGGCGTGTATCTGCATTCTCCCCCGACAAGCGCTATGTCTCCTGGGAGTCAGTCCTGACAATCCCAGGAGACGCGCTGTGCTCTAATCGCGGTGATGCAAAATTTCATCGGACCTATGAAAAAATCGGACCGTGTCACTTCCGGTGCTCGTACGTCAGAGCACAGCTGATCGCGGGTCCACGGCGCATGCGCCGCGCATGCGCCGACGCCTTTTTGGTCCATGAAAATCCTCGACTCGGGTGGGCGGGCGGAGGCGGAGCTGGATTCTCAATTACATCACCGCCAGCACCGCCTCCAGCCCTGTCCCTAAGCATAGGATTATTGAGGTCCGAGAAAAATATAGACTCGGATGGGCGGGCGGAGGCAGAGCAACATTCTGAATGACATTATCTCCAGAACCGCCTCCAGCCCCGTCCCTAAGCACAGGCTTATTGAAGTCCATGAAAAACATAGACTCGGGTGGGCGTCATCCTCCCACCTGTAGTGATCACCCCCCCCCCCCCCACCCCACTGTCATCCTCCCAGCTGCAGCGATCATACTATCATCCTCCCAGCTGCAGCGATCACCCGCCCCCCACCCCACTATCAACCTTACCAGCTGTAGCGATCACCCCCCCCCACCCCACTATCATCCTCCAGCTGCAGCGATCACACCCCCCACCCCCACCCCACTATCATCCTCCCAGCTGTAGCGATCACCCCCCCCCCACCCCACTATCATCCTCCCAGCTGCAGCGATCACCCCCCCCACCCCACTATCATCCTCCCAGCTGTAGCGATCACCCCCCCACCCCACTATCATCCTCCCAGCTGCAGCGATCACCCCCCCCACCCCACTATCATCCTCCCAGCTGTAGCGATCACCCCCCCCCACCCCACTATCATCCTCCCAGCTGTAGCGATCACCCCCCCCCCACCCCACTATCATCCTCCCAGCTGTAGCGATCACACCCCCCCACCCCACTATCATCCTCCCAGCTGTAGTGATCACCCCCACCACACTGTCATCCTCCCAGCTGCAGCGATCACCCCACTATCATCCTCCCAGCTGTAGTGATCACCCCACCCCCACCCCACCCCACTGTCATCCTCCCAGCTGCAGCGATTTACCCCCCCCCCCACCCCACTATCATCCTCCCAGCTGCAGCGATCCCCCCCCCCCCCCCACCCCACTATCATCCTCCCAGCTGTAGCGATCACCCCCCCCACTATCATCCTCCCAGCTGTAGCGATCACCCCCCCCCCCACCCCACTATCATCCTCCCAGCTGTAGCGATCACCCCCCACCCCACTATCATCCTCCCAGCTGTAGCGATCACCCCCCCCCACCCCACTATCATCCACCCAGCTGCAGCGATCACCCCCCCACCCCACTATCATCCTCCCAGCTGTAGCGATCACCCCCCCCCCACTATCATCCTCCCAGCTGTAGCGATCACCCCCCCACCCCACTATCATCCTCCCAGCTGCAGCGATCACCCCCCCTACCCCACTATCATCCTCCCAGCTGTAGCGATCACCCCCCCACCATCCTCCCAGCTGTAGGAATCACTCCCCCCAGGGATCATCCCTCCCCACCACCATTCTCCCAGCTGTACGGATCACCTGCCCACCACCACCATCCTCCCAGCTGTAGGGAGCATCCCTCCGTTTTGGGGGAGCAATTGCAGCCTCACTGTGCTCGTCATACCCAGCTAGTGTGCCCGCCATACGCAGCCATTGTGCCCGTCGTATGCAGTCAGTGTGCCCGTCGTATGCAGTCAGTGTGCCCGTCGTATGCAGTCAGTGTGCCCGTCGTATGCAGTCAGTGTGCCCGTCGTATGCAGTGTGCCCGTCATACGCAGCCAATTGTGCCCGTCAAATACAGTCAGACGCATCCCCCGGCTGTCACTTCACTAATCCCAAACAAACCTCCCCCTGGGGGGGGGACCGGGTGTGGCGACACTTATCGAATGACAGCACTTCCTCCCCCGCTTCTGTAGCGGCGGCTGTGGCTCCTGTGTCCGCTTGCCTCCTCAGGCTTCCTCCGCCATGTCTCCTTTTTTCCGCAAAAGCGTTAGGCATCCAATAGGATAACCTAAAGCTTTGGCCAATCAGGAGACAGGTTTTACTGACCTGCCTGCTGATTGGCAAGGAGGAACTTTCATATTTCATGTGTCTGGGGTCCTGAAATGGGCCGGGCACATGAATAGGGAGGGCGGCAGAGGTGACGGGGGCGGTGTCCATGCATTGTGGGCCCACCATGCAAGAGCTACCACTGGTCTTTGATCTTTGTCAAGTGCTGGGGTCTGGATCACCTCCGCTGCTTTTCCTTCAATCGGGCCAAAGAAGCTGAGTGCGAGTTTACCTATAGCCCTCACACTGGAGACTTGTACACCATCATCATGGCATCCCAGGATGGTGGGTAGCAGGTCACGGGAGAGCAGAGCGCATGTATGACCCCATTTGGGGGTCACTGGTGGCTTATGGAGAAGGAGACGGCACCTGGGTGGACGTGGGAGGAGGAGACGGCACCTGGGTGTTTGGAGGAGAAGAGGGTCCCTGGGGAAGAAGAAGAGGGTCCCTAGGTGGCTGGGGAAGAAGAGGGAACCTGGGTGGTTGGCAGAGAAGGAGTGAGCCCATGGCCGTTTGAAGAAGGAGATGGGCCAAAATTGGAAGAGCTAGTCCTTGAGTGGTTGGAGGAGGAGAGGGTGCCACCCTTCTTCCCTGAGGATGAGGACACCCTTCTCTCTAGAGGTATGGGTCACCCTTCTCTCCCCCGGAGGACGGGGACACCAGGGCTGGACTCAGGACAAAAATATTGCCCTGGACTTCACTTTGACAGGTCTCTCCCATGGCGGCCGGCCCCCATGCTCCTGTCCCCCTCCCTGCTCCTCCCCCTGCTTCTCTGTGGGGTGGGGGGTGATCGCTACAGCTGGGAGGATGATAGTGGGGTGGGGGATCACTGCAGCTGGGAGGATGAGAGTGGGGTGGGGGGGGGGTGATCACTACAGCTGGGAGGATGATAGTGGGGTGGGGGGGTGATCGCTACAGCTGGGAGGATGACGCCCACCCGAGTCTATGTTTTTCATGGACTTCAATAAGCCTGTGCTTAGGGACGGGGCTGGAGATAATGTCATTCAGAATGTTGCTCCGCCTCCGCCCACCCATCCGAGTCTATATTTTTCTCGGACCTCAATAAGCCTATGCTTAGGGACGGGGCTGGAGGCGGTGATGGCGGTGATGTAATTGAGAATCCAGCTCTGCCTCCGCCCGCCCGGGTCGAGGATTTTCATGGACCAAAAAGGGGTCGGCGCATGCGCCGTGGACCCGCGATCAGCTGTGCTTTGACGTACGAGCACCGGAAGTGACGCGGTCCGATTTTTTCATAGGTCCGATGAAATTTTACATCACCGGCAAGCGTGTAATGCGTGTCATGTGACTCGGCAAGCGTGTAGTGTTGACGGCGACGCTCGCCGTCAACACTGCACATGCGCAGGATAGAGCGGTGAATGCTGGGAGGCCAGCATTCGCCGCATCCCGGAAGAATACCCTGTCGGCTTCACAGTGCCCACAGGTAACATGGAAACGTCCCTGGGATGATTATCTAAAATATCCTTTGCCCCAATACAGCGATGACGCCGGCTAAAGGAGTGGGACACCCTGGTAGTGCTGTAGTACAGGCAGTGCCGATCCTGACCTCCCTGGGGCCCTAAGCAAAATGACATGGCACATTAAAAATGAGAAGTGGGGGGGGCGCTGACAACAGTGACATGTCACATTAAAGAAAGTTGAGAAGGGGGGGGGGTGTCAGAAATGACTCAGCCAGAGAGTTTAGAAGCGGGGTGAAAATGACTTCTCACCAGGCGGGTTCCTAGTAATTTGGGGGGCCCTTTGCAGCTTTGCGGGGCCCTAAGCAGCTTGCATAGTGAGCCTATAGGGAGGATCGGCCCTGAGTACAGGTAAGACTAGAGGGAGGAATGCAAAAAAAAAAAAGATATCCCGCGGAACTCCTGCTTTAAGCAGGAACAAGAGGGAATGGAGTTATTTACAAAAGACAAGTGCAGTCGCTGTAAAGCTAAGTGGTAGATCTGAAATGGAGGGGGGAAGCTCTGCAGACTTCATCATCCAATCATGTGCAAGCCAAAATGCCGTTTATTCTTTATTTTCCTTGCATGTCCCACTCAGCTACAGTAACTGAACTTTCAAGGGCAGTGCAAAGTGGATTTTTCTTTAGTAAATAATATCCCCATTATGTCACTGATGCATCATTGGGGGGGGGGGGGGGGGGTGGGGGAGAAGCAGCAGACACATTTTATAAAATATATATCTCTATATCATGGCTGAGCGATCATGCCAGGCCCCGGCACCACCATCCTCAAAGGGAAACAAGCAGTGGAGCCTTGCAGCTTTCCCGTCTGCACGACCTATTCCCCAGAAGACACCACAAGGACGAGACAGGAGCACCAGACAAGGAAAATTTGCCTAGTAAGTTTTTTTGGCAAGTATAAAAAAAACTTCCCTCTTCAATTTTTTTGCTTTTTTTTAGGGTGGACCTCCACGTTAGTTGCCCATGTGCCATACTAAAGCATTGCCAGAGTTTCACCTGGTGGGCATGTCACAGTGACTGTCAATGTGCTGTTAATTGGTGCTCTCCCCTCTGTAGGCTCATGTTACTCCCTTCCTCTACCTCAGAACAAATGGAATCAAGTAATGTTTGTGCTTTGTCAACCAGCAAGTGAATAATGCAGTGTTCAAATAATTCAGCTGACTGCATGAGGCTTTGGCAAGAGTAGCGGTGCCCAAGGAGGCAGAATAAGCTGTGCTGCACGCTAGTGTCAGCTTGGGTCAGAGTAAGACTATGGTTTAGTAAGGCAGTTCCCCACCTCCTCTACATGCTGTGGCTGGATAGCACAGGCAACATCACTAAAAACAGACAAATGTGCCCTGACATGCCATGGCCACATTTGTCTGTGGACACAGACACTGCTGTTTAATAGCATTTTCCACCTTTCATCGCAGGGAATAGGTCATCTTACTTTAAATAAAATACAACAACAACGGTTAATATTAAACAATTTATGCTTTTTAAATGATATTTAAAGATATGAAGATCAGACTTATCCACAAGTCATGCAGAAGAATAAAACAAAGGCTGTAATAAGTATAACCCCATTCACTGAAGTCGAATACATGATACAATAGTGGAAGTTCTTTTTTCTATAGGAACATAGGTTGTCATGGGGTAGGGAAAGGACAGACATGAAAATGTCAGGCACTATGACCACACAAGTGTTAATTTTTCCTGCCAACGTTTGGCTCTGTGCATGAACCTTCTAGTTGATATTTATGCAAATTTATAAGCAGGACCATGTTACTGGCTAGTACACGGGCTACGTTTTGTATCACTTGCAGAAGCCCATGCACACGATGAAACGCTGAACTGCTTGATAAAAGATCCAGTGTTTATGACAGACATTTAGGAGGCTTCCCAAGCTGCATATGCATCAGGCCACACTAACCGTTTAGCCCTCCCAATGCTAGCAGCTGGTCTAGTTTATTTTGCCAAGCACAGCACTGAGCACGTCCTTACAAAAAGGTTACCAGTCAGATGCTTTGCACTGTGTTTGGCAAAACCTACTGTGAGACCAACATTTAAATAAACCACTATAAACCGCGGCGGGGAGGCAATGCACCGTTGAGTGCAGTCTGATGCAGGTACAGTTCAGGCAATGAGTAGAGTGTCAGCACAACACAAATAGCAGGCTGGAAAAAAAATAATTCACACTGCGGGCAAAAGCTGAATTCCACACCAAAGACACAAGCTGGACCTCAGCGACAGTGGTAAAACACTTAAAGTTTGTCACTTTTAAAGGCCAAACTGATAATCGTTAATAAATATTTTTAAATTATAGCAAGTTTTAAAAAAATAACTTAAGCTTAACCCCACAAAACTGGGATAATGTTACCCAACTAGGCATTGGCACTCTGGAAATTCAGTACTGCTGAATTAATATGATCCAAGCTATTCACATATAATGAAGGTTGTTTTGAATAGTAAAAGCACCAATGGTTGCCAGCTCCTAGTGTGTAAACAGTTCTAGTAAAAGTTCAATTATAGCATTCTTAGCAGCACTTCAGATAAGTCTTGTCAGGACTTCACAAGTTTTAGCCCAGCTTGACGGGCAGATCTTCACCATATTTCCTGATCAGTTTGGTGTGGTTATGGTCAACAGACCACTGTTGGGGAAGAAATTTGGGTTGCATATTGTCCAGGAAGTGCTGGCGCCAGCGTTTTTCAAGCTCCATTAAAGACTTCAGTCCTCCTGTTGCAAAGCACTGCACCACTTTTAATCCATGTGGGGTATAAGTTTCATTACATATCCTGCCAGAAGAAAACAAAACAATTAGTTTCTCACCATGCCAGAGCTAGTTCTTCAACAGGAAGGACAAAATAAACCATCAACTATGGATACATCAAAGTTAAAAACCCACCCCCCTTCAGTAAAAGTTATAGGTGTGCTGCATACAACCATTAACGTAAGAGGGCCGACAGTCTGCAGTTTGATGCCCAGTCAGCGTGTTTCAGGTAGCCAGGACACCAATGTATTCCTAAGCTGCAAGTAGCTTGGTTGACATGGCTGTGCAAGCCTTAGGACTGGATTTACAGCAACACTGCTCATATGGTTTGATAAAACACTTTTTGGTCATTACCGTTCACCCCACATGCTCCTGACCAAAGCCCCCTTTCCCTTCTCCAAGTAACAGTGCATTAAAAAAAAAAAAAAAACACTGCAGTCAGATGTGATGAACCTACTATTTATTACCCACAAACTGAATGTATGTGCATGCAACCGAGATCTGGAGTGGGAGGGGAGAGGGCCAGGCAGTAATGATTCCCCCCTCTTCCTGGTCCTGCTGTCACTGTGGGCAGTGCCAAGTGGATGGCAATTTTGATGGGGAGATTTTTCTTTTTGCAACATGCCAGTGCTGGCTGCATCAATACATTACTGTATTCAGGAGGGCACCTATAAACACATACAGTGGGGTCATGGAGAGAACGCAGTCACATGCCCCCCCTGATTTTTATTGGGACTGCGACATTATGGCAGACACTTGACACATTTTTGGGACCCACTTGCATGTATACAGCGATTAGTGCTATAAAAATGCACCGATTACTGTAAGTGTCACTGGCAGGGAAGGGGTCAACTGTGTTCTTGTGTGTACCAACTGTAGGGGGAGGGGACCCACAATAGCAATGACCGATCATGGATCCCAGCTTGTAGAAACACAATCTCTCCTCTCAGAACACGGATGCGTGTTTAACACATCCCTGTTCTGCCTCTTGCGCCCACTAGTCACGAGCATCAGCACCCACACTCTGCAGCGGGCGCACCTACTATCCTGCTTAAAGGGACAAATGTACAGCTACGACAGTCCACAGGAACAAGCCGACCTGCCGCAATATAATGATGGCGACTGGTCAGCAAGCGGTTAAATGACAGGGCCTGAGAACAGATCCGATCAGAAATATACTTTGACATTTAAATCCCATAATGGGCATACGACAAATAACCCACGCAATACTGCACATTTACAAAAATTATGACATTTTATGTTGTGCAATAGCTTGCACATTAAGAAAAAAAATTGAACTGCATGAGACCAATATCAAGATGACATTTGTGGATTAGGTCAAGGCAGACCATCTAATATTTTTCACAAAAGCAGATGTTACAGATACAGAATTGCTTTTCTACAAGGTAAACTACACACAAGACCTGCCCTATAACAGCATTGTATAACAGCATTGTTTTCTGTATGCATGACATCTGATCTTACCTGGTCTCCAAATTTGCAGCTTCTTTAAGAGTTTCTTCAGTGACCTCCTCCACACAATAAAAGTCTTTGATCTCAGCTAAGAGCTCCTCTTTGCGATGTTCTGGCAGCCTGGAAGCATTGAGCAAGGCTCGCGCAGCTGAACGCACTTGCCTTCTTGTGGCATCTTCTAGCATGCGAACCCCTTCTTCACAACCTATAGGAGCACAGAATTCCTCTGCCAGTTGTTGTTTCAAGTTGTTGTCATAGTAGTTGGACACTGCATGGCAAGATGTGCAAAGAAGTAATACATCATGAGAGTTATGATCCTTCATCTGAATAGGAAAGTGACGTCTGTACTCGTGCGGCACAATGTTCTTCCTGCACAAAAACAAAGCCATAATTAAAAAAATGGACTGTCTAATACATTTCATCTTTTACCTTATACCCCATCCTGTAATGTAAAATACTGTCATGTTAAAATAAAGCCCTTACATTTAGGCCTAGTGGCCACCGCCAAGGAGGCAGCCAAGTGTATGCTGGAAGGAAAAGTAATCATTCCAATATCCATAGCAGCAAACTGTTCGTTCAATATATTACTGAGCTAAACAAATCGTTACCGACCCTCCTGTGCCCCTCCAGCCTCAGTAGCCTCTCCGGGGCATGCAAAGGAGGAAAAACCAGCTTTGATCACGGTAAAAGGCTGGGAGGTCGGATATCGTGGACAAGGCTCCAGCCGTGGCCTTGCCTAAAACTCCTACCTGGATGGAGAACCAGGCCGAAGACCCCGACCAGCTGCCTGCTTCTGCGGCCGATTTTAAAGTGGTCCTGCAGGCCATAACTGCCCTGACTGGCATGGTGGACCATATACAGACCAATGTGGAGTTTATTAGGCCTTTGCTCCACCTCAGTCATTCTGCCATGAAGTGCATCAAAGGGGTCTCCGGCTTAAGACATGGTACGCGACCATGGGGCTTACAATCATACACCCAAGGCCAGGGTTAACCACTTAACAACCATCCCATTGCCAAAGTACAGCTACAGGGCGGTTTAACACTGAGAGGCCATTAACGGCCTTCCAGAATCGCACACCCCCTGGGGGCATTTACAGATTTTTCAGTCTTTGCTCTTATAGCGCAAAAAATAAAACCCAACGGTGATTAAATACCACCAAAAGAAAGCTCCATTTGTGTGAAAAAATGGACAACTATTTCATATGACTAAAGTGTTGTATGACCGAGTAATGGCCATTCAAAATGTGAGCGCCAAAAGCTAAAAAATTTCCACTTCCAGGGATAGAGATGTGGTGATGAAGGAAGCTACGACTAAAGGGGAACTCTGCTTTAAAAACGCCAAGCTCCTAATCGTTCCTGGAAACCAAGAAACAGCGTAAATCTTATGATGCTGCAAGAGCTAGGCTTCGCGCCCACCATATCAAGTATAGTATGTGGTTCCCTGCCAGAATGAGGGTGGAGAACCTGTTCTGTTTTTCACATCCCCAGAGGCCTCATGTGGATCAATACACCCCCACATAGATAAGTACTCCATCTGATTGCCTGCTCATGCAGGCAGAATTCACCTGCTGCCTTTTTCAACATGCCTTCTTTCTACACACTGACCTGGGTCTTCCTCCTGGGTCCTGATGCTTCCCCCGTGCCATGGGGGTTCCCATTTCATTACCCTGGAGGCTATGCCTCAAACAACCCCCTGAGGCCTCACTGCTGGAAGACTGCTTCTGAGACAGTGTCCTGCTTCTTCCCTCCCCTTTTCATTCCAAGACCCAGGCCCTTGGGGTTGACAGCACATGCTTGTTACTGTTTAAGTGTGTACCCCCAGGAGACTAGGGCCTAGTAGTAATATTCCAGCTTCATCTAGCATCACAGGGCAAATATGGCGGAGTGCAATATAATCTCGTGGAGCGGGGGCGTGGTCTGCGCATGCCGAGTGAGGTTGTGAAGGTGTGAGCTCCCGCTACCTCCATGTCCTCCGTGCGTGAGACATACCTATAGACCGAGGAAGGTCGACTTGTTGCCGGTGAAGTCTCCCCTGATCGTCCCCGCTGGGAGCTGTTTGGAGAGTGAGGCCCGCTGATCGACCCCTTGCTGACCCCGCTGCCCGCCGCGTCCTGTGCGTCCTGTTCCCCCGCCCTCCGCCTGATGCATGGTGTGCGTGCTGTGCTGTTGAGGAGACCTGTCGGCTCCGGCGTGATCAATTGAAAGAGGGAGCTAGGCGCTGTGAGAAAGGAGCTGAGGAGACTGGAGAAGGAACGAGGAGCAGGTTGGGAGACTGTTGGTGAAGCTCAAAAATTAGATAGGTGGCGGTGAGTGGCGAGCTGTGGGGAGGGTCTATTCCAGCCCCCCAAGTTTCTCAAGCCACCAAGCGCCTTAGAGGCGCCAGGAGGAGCGTATACCATAAAGCTTAAAGCTAAAAACTAAGGTGGAAAGTGGAGGGGAGGTATGTGTGCAGCTAGAGCCAGAGATACACGTACATCCCGGAGGACCGCATTGTTAACACAGCCACCCAACCTAGCAGGCCATCTGGAGATCCAGAGCTACTTTTCCAAAATGGAGAAAGGGGGCGAACAGGGTCAATGCCAGGAGAGTCCGCAGACACCAAGACAGAACATCCCAAGGCTAGAGGTGCGGGCAGATGTGGAGACATTGCAGACAGCCCCTCAAAGCCCCCGGGTGACTAATACAGGTGGGAGGGATCCCCCCGCTAGATCGAGCGAAGGGGAGAAGAATGAGCTTGAGATCTTAAAATCCCTGATACAGGCATTACCAACAAAAGAGGACATTACTATACTAATTACGAAAATAGAGGAAGCTCACGGCAGAGAAATGGAAGAGATTAAAGGGGAAGTCCAGGGTCTGGAAAAACACACGACAATGAATGAAAGTACCTCCAAAGACCTTATACTGCGTGTGACGACATTAGAACAGGAAAGAAATAAGCAATCAGAGGTGACCAACTCCCTACAGCTACAACTGGAGGAAATCCAAGACAGAAATAGACGGAATAATCTTCGCATACGAGGTATCCCTGAAGCAGCAGTCCCAGAAGCCCCAGAAGACCTCCAAGAGACGGTAAAAAATATTTTTCTGGTATTATTGAAAGATGCTTTACCTTTAAACCTTGAGATGGACAGAGTGCATAGAGCCCTGGGCCCCAAGCCCAAAGATAGCTCTCGGCCTCGAGATGCGATATGTAGACTGCACTACTTTAGACAAAAAGAGGCAATATTGAGGAAATCCTGGGACATGGGGACTATAGAATTTAACGGAGCTCAGTTGAAGATACTCCCAGACCTATCAAGTGCTACTCTGCAACGGAGAGCTATGTTACGTCCCATATTAGATCGAATAAGGGAAATAGGGGGAACATACAGATGGAGGTATCCCATATCAGTACTAATCAGGAAACAAGACACGGGTACATTTTGGCTGCGCTCCAAGAATGACTTGCCGGAACTTTTTTCCTTTTTGGGGATCAACCCTTTTGAGGTTGTGGATTGGAGACAGCCAATCTTGAGGAATAATTAAAAATTGAGGACTTGCTGGCTGCCCCTCTCCTTTTTTTTCTCTTTTTTTGCTTCTCCTTTTTGTGCCTTTCTTTGTTGAGCTCTCTCCTCTTGTCTTTTTTGGCCTTACCTCCTCAGGACTTTTTAAAAACCCCTGAGTGTTGTAGACCGTGTGAGGAGTGTGCAGAGTGTGGGGGGAATTGGGAGGAGGTGGGAGGGGGGAATGGGGATTAGAGACGGGGGGAATAAGATAGGAAGTGGGAAGTAAGGGGGTGGGGGTATAAGGGGGTATAATGGGGGGTAATATAATTACACTACACATCATAATGGATAAATAGAATATACACAACTAGAAACCAGGTTGGGGGGGTTTAGGGGGTGGGAATTAAAGCGAGAGCCCTATGGGCATAATAAACAGAAGGGACCACATAAGCCACAGAAGACAATAGGTTATCCACTACGACTCACTGTTCACAATTCACAGCCCACAGTATTAGAGCAGGTAGGCTCTCACAGTAACCATATATACACACATTTGGGGGGGGGGGGGGGGGGGGAGTCCCGACACTAGCAGGCTAATAGATAACCTAAGTATAAGGATCAATACAATTTATTTGGAATTATTAAAGCATAAAATATAAATGTATTATGAATATGTACGAGAAATCATACCAGGGGAGATTAGTTAGATAGGGCACGGATCCATTGGAGACGTACTAACTAGGTATGATCTCTTAGAATGTATTATAAAATTAGTTTCCCTTTCTCTTTTTCCTTTTTCTTTTTGAACCACTGTAAGAATTATTGTAAGAATACTGTATTACAGATTATTATTTATTCTGTACTGTGACAATGCTATATGAAAACCTAACCATAACCGGTACATATACTCTATAGACTTTAAGCAGGGCTTATTGATAACCCAGGTACAAGGATCAGTACAATTTATCTGGAATTATTAATGCATTACTATTGTATTGGACCGGGGGAATTAATTTATGGTTAGGGCACGGATTGAGACGTGCCACGTACAACACCTGATCTCTTAGAATGTATTATAAAATCCCTAGTTTTCCTTTTTTTGAACTACTGTAAGAACACTGTATTACAGATTATATGTACTATGATAATGCTATATGAATAACTGGTATATAAATTCTATCTAGTGATCTAACCTTAGGATTGGGAGGGGGGGGGGGAACATTTATATACGGGGAAGCCATTAGGGGGAGGGAGGACATTACCCTGGAGTTATTAATGAAATAGGTACATAGGGAGAATGAGTAGTTTTTGAGTGGGGCGATGATATGGGGGGGGTGGGAGGGGGGGGGGCGAGGGAGAGAAATGAAATTAGGATAAATTAGGATAACTCGAGAGCCAGGGATTAATAAAGATAGGCAACATAATATTTATAATATATAGTTTAATATATATATAGTATAATTTAAATAAAGTGGAGTTGGAAGGAGGGCTGGAGGTAGCGGGGGCACCTTGGTACAGGAGCGTGCGTAACCAGTACCCCCCGATAGGGAATTACTCAGGGGAATACTCAGGGGACAGGGTATTAGAGTAAGCAAGTAGGAGCTAAATTGGCTCTGGGGTAGACGGGGGGGTCTGTGCACTGAACCCCCCCGACCCCCACTGTCAATAAGTCAGGGGAAGCGGAGGGTTGGGTGGGGCGGGAGGGGTTTTTCCTCTTGTTCCTTTTTTTTTTTTCTCTCCTTCTCCCTCCTCTCTCCTCTTTTTGCTGCGGCGCACTCCCCTCCCTCCCTCACTTGCTCTCCTCGCCTCCCGGCTCTGGGGGAAGAGGGGGGGAGAAGGAAGGGGGAAGGCCCCGGGTTGCAAGATGGGGGGTATAAGGATTACCACTTTTAACGTCAAGGGACTAAACACCCCAGAAAAAAGGAGAATGCTCCTTAGTGAACTCAAAAAAATGCGCTCAGACGTGGCCTTTGTCCAAGAAACCCATCTTAGAGCCAGTCGGTTACCCTATCTACAAAATAGATTCTACCCCTGTGCCTACCACTCCTTTAGCCCAACATCTAAATCTAAAGGAGTGGCTATATTAATATCCAACCAGATCGCCTGGGCATTAACGGAAAAACAGATAGATGAAAATGGAAGGTATATATTCTTAAATGGAAGGTATATATTCTTAAAAGGTACCTTAGGAGACGAGAAAGTAACATTAGCTACGATATATACACCTAATACGTATCAAGATACCTTCCTAATTAAAGTATTGTCTAAATTAGACAAATTTATAGAAGGGAAGTTGATCCTAGGAGGAGATATTAACATGACACTGGACCCCAAATTAGATACATCTCTAGGATCTTCCTCCCTATCGGGAAAATCTAGGAGGCGTGTTCTACAAAAGTTAAAAGAAATGCATCTGGTTGATGCTTGGAGGATATTCCATGGAGAGGAGAGAGACTATACCTTCTATTCCAATCCACATAAAAGGTATTCCCGGTTGGATTATTTCTTGATCCCTCATTATTTACTGACAGGAGTTGAGGAAGTAAACATTGGGAATATAACTTGGTCAGACCACGCCCCAGTGGCAATTGACATAACAATATCAGGCAAGGCTCTCTCCACGGGGGTATCGTTTTTTTGGCGTCTGAATGAAAGCTTACTACAGACCCCAGAGGTTAAAGAGGCAGTAGAAAAGGAACTAGGAGAATACTTTCGGATCAACGATACCCCGGGGAGCGACCCAAGTGTGGTGTGGGAGGCCCACAAGGCGGGTGATGAGGGGACTATTAATAAAGCATGGGGCAAGAATAAAAAGAATGCGAGAAAATCAGGTTAGGAAACTAACGATAGACATCAAAACCTTGGAAATGCAACATAAGGGTATACAGTCAATAAGCGTAGGAGAAGAACTAGGACATAAAAGGAGGGAGTTAGCTGACCTACTGAGGTATAAAGCTAAAGCGATTATTCAAGTAGGTAGAAGGATAACATATGAACTAGGGGATAAGTGCGGTAAAGTCTTAGCAGGGAAATTAAAAGACACTAGGAATACTGTGTATATACCACATATTAAGGGTAAGAACGGTCAGGTAAGGTCACTCCCTAAAGATATAGCACAGAGATTCAGAGAATACTATTCCTCCCTATACAACTTAGAACAAATGGAGATATCCCTAGAGGAAGGATAGAGGATTATTTATCCTCAGCACATCTTAAAAGACTAACCTCAACTGAAAGGGAGAACCTGGACAGACCCATCTCAATGGAGGAACTCCAAGGAGTTATGAAAATGGTGAAAAAAGGGAAAGCTCCAGGTCCAGATGGGTTCTCTATACAATATTACCAGCATTTCTACCTGCTCTGGGACCGTATTATGATTAGGATGTTCAATGAGATCGGCCGATTCTACGCACTCCGCCCGGAAGCCCTCATGGCACATATTGCGGTGATATCAAAGAAGGGAAGGACCCGGCGGAGTGCGGGTAGCTATCGCACCCCGATCTCATTGTTGAACACAGATCTAAAACTTTTCACTAAATTAATAGCAGCCCGATTACAGCCCCTCTTGACACAGCTAATACATCTAGATCAGGTGGGCTTTATCCCGACCCGGGAAGCCAGGGACAATACCATCAAAGTGCTGAACCTGGTACACTGGGCAAGAGAAACCAAAACACCTTCAATCTTTCTGAGTACAGACGCCGAAAAAGGCCTTCGACCGTGTTAATTGGAAGTTTATGGCAGGAGTATTAAGACACATTGGACTGGGAGAACATATGTATAGATGGATTATGGGGGTATATACTACACCTCAAGCACTAATCAAGGTAAACGGGATCCTCTCAGAGCCCATTAAAATATTGAATGGAACAAGACAGGGGTGCCCATTGTCCCCGCTATTATACGTTTTGACACTGGAACCTCTGTTGAATAGGATAAGGCAAAATCCGAGAGTCCGGGGATTAGATATAGGGGACAGAGAATATAAAATTTCTGCATTTGCAGATGATATGCTGTTCACCATATCTCACCCCCGGGAATCACTACAGAACCTGATGAGAGAAATAGAGGAGTATGGGGAATTAGCAAATTTAAAAATTAACTATGAGAAATCAGAAGCAATGAGTGTGGAATTACCGGGGGGCCTACAACAAATTCTAAAACCCAGCTTTAAATTTAAGTGGGTTAAGACCTCTCTGAAATATTTGGGGATACATATCCCGCCAAAACTAGGTAACATTTTTGAAGCAAATTTCCCCTCCATTGATGAATATAATTAAGGATACTTTGAGGAAATGGCAGAGGGGATTTCATTCTTGGTTTGGGAGATGTAATGCTATTAAGATGAGCATACTCCCTAGAATACTATATTTGCTTCAAACAATACCAATTAAGATCCCCCCTGCCTTTTTGCTTCAAGTAAACAGGCTTCTTTTCAAGTTCATTTGGTCTAAGAAAAAACCCAGGGTCAGTAGGAGTAGAATGTTTTTACCTAAGAGTAACGGAGGCTTAGCAATACCAG
The DNA here is from genome assembly GCA_029574335.1 of Rana kukunoris. Taxonomy (NCBI): domain Eukaryota; kingdom Metazoa; phylum Chordata; class Amphibia; order Anura; family Ranidae; genus Rana; species Rana kukunoris. Next base: position 63,060,301 of record CM056059.1, read on the forward strand.
ATGTAACTAAGTATTATCAAGCGGTCCATATTGGTAGGATTATAGAATGGGGTAGGAGTACAGGATCAAAGCTTTGGGTAGACCTCGAACAAGAAATCAGTCAAGTCCCACTGCATAGAGCACTCTGGTGCTATCAAGCACTGCCGAAACAATTAAAAAATCATCCAATCATAGGGACGACGCTAGCAATAGGCCATAAGATATGCCAGTTAGGTAAACATACCTCAAGATATTCCCCCCTGTATCCAGTACTAGGAAACCCATGCTCCCACCAGGTATGGAGAAAGGAGCTTACAGGAATCAGAGAGGGGCCTTATACAGACAGTAAATTTCTCAGAACGAGACAGATGGCCAACTGTATCTGAATTGGCACTCCCGGAAGGAAGATATGGGGTTAAAAATTGGCAAGCTATACAATTGTGTCACTTTCTGAACTCCTTGGGACCAATAAGTAGATACAAAAAAGGGATTTTTAAATACAGCTTACCTGTAAAATCCTTTTCTTGGAGTACATCACGGGACACAGAGCGGCATATTCATTACTATATGGGTTATATGGCGTACCTTCAGGTGTGGGACACTGGCAATCTCAAACAGGAAGTCCCCTCCCCTATATAACCCCCTCCCCTAGGGGAGTCCCTCAGTTTTTGTAGCAAGCAGTATGCCTCCAAAATGGTCACCCAAAAAGAGGGGTGGGAGCTCTGTGTCCCGTGATGTACTCCAAGAAAAGGATTTTACAGGTAAGCTGTTTTAAAAATCCCTTTTTCTTTCTCGTACATCACGGGACACAGAGCGGCATATTCATTACTATATGGGATGTCCGAAAGCAATGCTTTAATGAGGGGAGGGAGACATCTTCCAAAGAAGGATTCAATTTAGAGGTAAACTCAAATAATAATTCCAACTTAGTCAAGAAAAACTTCTTTTTTTTTTTTTTTTTTTAACCAAGGGTGCTTCGGATCCCGAGGATTTCAAACTGCAGCCTGTAGTACTGCCTGTCCAAAGGCAGAATCCGCATTCCTTCTCACGTCTAGTTGATTTAAACCTTTGTAAACGTGTGGACTGATGACCACGTTGCCGCCTTGCATATCTGAGCCATAGAGATCTGATGGTGTGCTGCCCAAGAGGCGCCCCATGGCCCTGGTAGAATGGGCCTTTACCGACAACGGAGGAGGCAACCTCTTCAACCCGTAGGCTTGAATGATTAATTGTCTAATCCATCTCGAGATGGGGATTTTGCAGCTGCCTGCCCCTTCTTGGGGCCATTCTGGGTAGAACGAATAATACATCTGTCTTCCGGATTTTTTCTGTAGCTTTAAGATAGGCCTTCATGGCCCGGACAATATCCAAGGTATGCAGCAACCCCTCCTTTCTAGATGTAGGTTTTGGAAAGAAGGATGGAAGTACCAAATCCTGGTTTAAGTGAAATTTGGATATAACCTTTGGTAGAAAGGAAGGATGGGGCCGGAGAACTGCCCTGTCCTTATGCAGAACGAGATATGGTTCCTTACACGATAAGGCTGCTAATTCTGACACTCTCCTGGCCGAAACTATGGCGACCAAGAAAACCAACTTTGTCAGTAAGACTAAAGGAATCTCAGCCAACGGCTCAAAGGGTTGTTTCTGTTAAGTGGACAGGACAAGATTTAAGTCCCATGGACAAATTGGTGACTTGACAAGAGGATTAATACGCAAGACCCCCTGTATGAAGGTCTTTACCAGCGAGTGGGGTGGCCAGCGGCCTCTGAAACCACACTAACAGAGCTGAGATCTGTCCTTGATTGTGCTTAGTGCCAGGCCTTTATCCACTCCTAGCTGGAGAAAACTTAAAACCCCTATCAATGGTATATTTGCGGGAATTCCATCTTTTGGATTCACACCAAGCCTACGTAGTTCCTCCACACCCTGTAATAAATCACCCTGGAGACCGGCTTTCTAGCCCTAATCAGGGTCGGAATTACCTGCCTAGACAGACCTCTACCCCTGAGAATCAGGGATTCAGCCTCCAGGCCGTCAAAATTTAGACGCTGTAATGTAGGGTGGAGGATCGGGCCTTGTGAGAGTAGGTCTGGTTGTAGAGGAAGAGTCCAAGGGTCTCCCACTGCCATCTTCAGGACTAGTGAGTACCAAGTCCTCCGGGGCCAAGCCGGAGCTACTAGAATGACTGGCTTGTGCTCCACTCTGATCCTGCGCAACAGGCGGAAGGGAGTAACTGTAGCGGAGGGAATGCATATAGAAGTTTGAATTGATGCCAAGGGCAAACCAACGCATCGGTTCCGCAGGCCATAGGATCCCTCGCTCGAGACACGAACCTGTCTAGTTTCTTGTTGAACCTGGATGCCATTATATCTACGTCCGGCATTCCCCACCTCTGGCAGATTGTCTGAAAGACCTGGGGATGCAGAGACCACTCCCCTGGCAACAGACTCTGGCGACTTAGAAGTCTGCCTGCAGGTTGTCCACTCCGGGAGAATGAATATCGCCGAAATGCAGGGTACATGAACCTCTGCCCACTGAAAAATCAAGCTCACCTCCATCTGAGCGGCCTGACTCCTGGTTCCCCCTTTGGTGGTTTATGTATGCCACCGCCGTTGGCATTGTCGACTGGATTCTCACCGGGAACCCCTTTAATCTGGAGGACCATGCCAGAAGGGCTAGGCGAGCAGCTCTGATCTCCAAGATATTGATGGAGAGCTGCCTCTCTGCTTTCACCCAAGTTCCCTGGCGAAGAGAACCCCTCGAAGACCGCCCCCCCAGCCTGCCAGGCTGGCGTCTGTGGTAACTACCTTCCAGACAACAGGGCTGAAGGATTTTCCCTTTAGAAGATTCTGGGGGTTCAACCACCAGGCCAGGCTTTGTCGGACCCTTGATGATAGCGTCAAAGGGGACTCTAAGGCATGTGCCTCTTGCCCCAGGCTGCTAAAATGGCTGCCTGTAGGACGCGAGCTGGAGTGTGGATCTGAGCGTATGGTACTGCCTCGAACGTGGCCACTAGCTTGCCTAGTACTCGCATACATAGGCGAATAGTTGGTTTTTTCTTGTTTAGAACCAACTGAACCAACTCCTTGATAGCTTCGATCTTTACCAGGGGCAGGAACACCCTTTGCTGTTCTGTGTCTAACCTCATGCCGAGGTATTCAACTGCTTTTGTAGGCTGGAACGCTGACTTTCCCCGGTTTAGGACCCAGCCGAATTCTTTGAGGTACCGAACCGTGAGGTTTACTGCCTTTTGCAGACCCGACCGTGAGTGATCTATGATTAAAAGGTCGTCCAAGTATGCTAGGACTGTGACCCCCTGGACCCTTAAATTGGCCAGAACTGGGGCTAGGATCTTCGTGAATACCCGGGGGCCCGTGGCCAGCCCGAAGGGGAGCGCCCTGAATTGGAAGTGTCGCTGCCCCACCGCGAAGCGCAAAAATCTTTGATGCGACTGACAGACTGGTACATGAAGGTAAGCATCCTTTATGTCTATGGAGGCCAGAAAATCGTCCTTCTGAAGCGCGGCGGCTGCTGACCGGATGGATTTCCATCGGAAGGAACGAACCCTTAGGAAACCGTTTAAACCTCTTTAGGTCCAAGATTGGCCTGACATCGCCGTTGGGCTTTGGTATGACAAAGAGATTGGAATAGAAACCTAGCCCTTGCTCTTGGGCTGGCACTTCTATAATTACGTCCTGGCAAAGCAGGTGATCCAAAGCTGCCAGCATTGAGGCCTTCCTTGCTGGATCCTTGGTAGCCTTGATTCCTGAAAATGAGGCGGAGGATACCTTAGAAACTCCAGTCTGTAACCTGTGGTTACAGATGCCCGGACCCATTTGTCGGCGGATCTTGGCTTCCCAAACTTCTGAGAAGAAAACACACCCACCCCCGGGTGCGGG